>JASEVX010000011.1:10534637-10904164 GCA_031761405.1 Serripes groenlandicus
ACCAATTGAAGTGTATCACCGTTCAATAATGTTACGCCATGTAACCTTTAAAGGGACCAATCGGAAAGGCTCATTTCTTTATTGAAATAACCATGATGTCAAAACATCGCCTTCTTGTGGCGGCATACATAACTATTTACAATAAGTTTCTAGGCTTAAATAATGCATGAAGAATATTAATTCCGCCGCGCAGTCAGTGGAAAGCCATTGTGGGTCTTTGGTGGCCCGAGAGACCTCAAGGTCCGATATTCAGCGAGTCCAATATTGGTGTCTAAAATATCACACGGTGAACTCGAGAATGAGACGACGTCACGTAAAGCGTCGGCCTCGGATGCGGCAGGTCGCGGGTTCAATCCCCGGATGGTTCATTTAAAAAGTCTTTAAAAATGGAAGTTATGTCTGCCCTCCTCGTCGCTGCGGGATGCGGGGTTAGCATTACAACTGACTGATGTAAAAATAAATGGACCAATAGTTCTGGTAACTTTCCCAGGAAACGCCGTGATATATTGTTGAAAGCGGCGTAAAGTTGTCAATCAATCAATCAATTTAAGGGACGACAACAACCAAACACAGACTATTATGAGTCATGCATGGAGAAAAGGTACAAGTTTTGCCTTTGTGGACATTATAGATCCAGACCAGCCTGTTCATCAACACAGTCTTATTACGATCTAACTGTTCACATAATATATCTATAGGTGCTACTTATTTACGGAAAAAACGCAAGATAATTATAAAACAAAAATTAAAGAGCATACTTTGGCCATAAACAATGATTTATAAGTAATTGACTAGACGATAATAATGTTAATGTCATGTTTCTTGCATTATCAAAACATATTTCGAATTCCTATTGCTGTCGTCTATTATTACGAACAGAAAATAATAAAGTATATAAAGACTTTCAGAAAATCAAGGAATACATTTATAATGAAGGTGGTTAAAACATGAAGGCAAAGATGATCCTTAATCGATCACCTGCATTATGGTAACGAAGCAAATAGATCAGCCCTTTTCTGATGCCACCTGGCGACTGCCTTTTTCAAGCAGTTCATTTGACTGGAACAAATTATGCAAGGGGTCACATTTCTGCTAAACCCTTTCCCTATTAGAGACGGTTTCTGAGACCTTGCAGCAGACGATTTAGGAAAAGATTGTCGGCAAAAGAACACTTGCTCCTTATGAGAAAGTTATCCTTTTGCCACAATGTTCGATAAATAAGGAATATTACGTTGCGGGAGCGATACAAGGGTCGGTATTGCACTACAAGTAGCGTGGAAAACTCGATATCTTACGAGACCGAAGGTCGAGTATGATATGGATTTTCCAACGCTACGAGACGTGCAATACGAACACATTTATCGCTCCTGCAACGTAATATTCCTTTTATTATATACCTACGATCTATGAAGAGCGAAAGACTAACAAATATACAGACTCAATATATTTTTTATTGGGGAAACAATTTTGTAATCTTGAAATGAAAAGATGAATGGCGGATGAATATTTACTACCATACTTAGGCCACGCCCCTAGAAAGTATGCTAATACGTAGTCCCACCCAATAACATTATCAAATTAAATTTCCGTTGTTTTGTGCGAGAAAACAACAACATAATCTTTATTTGAAGGTTTTTATGAAATTTGACGCTAAGTTTTCGATACATAAAATAGAAACAATTTTCCTAAATAGTACTGGTTGTCTGCATATTTTACTACGTAGCGCTGATTTAAAACGGGAACCTCGCTGAAAGTAGTCCGCGCACTGTCTGACGTCACAATCTTGTATTTTCACCGCGTGTAGATAAGGAATTTTAATCCGTCGTGTCTGAACTGCGCATGTCAATCTGCATGTATTTCCACCGGAAAATGTACAGGCATATAATAAACAAGCAAATTCATGAAATTTATATCCCCCGCTTGCAGGAAAGTTTGAAAAAAGACCGGTTCACATTTGTGGCAGTTATTGTATAGAAACGAAGTGTGACAGACAGACAGACAGACAGACAGACAGACAGACAGACAGACGGACAAACCCAAATTAATAACCCACCTTTTTTCTTCGATAAAGCGGGGGATAATAAGAAAGAAGGTCAAAACGTCATAGTGAAGGTCATCCAAAGACAATGATGATATTTGATTGTAAAATTGTACACATGGTGCAAATTTTGTTGCTGTAGCTTTATAAACAAGTTTCATGAAATTCTACAAGCTAGTTACTGAGAAATGGCTGCGGACGTGGATTTTTCAATATATCAAGGGCAATAACTCTAAGGAAAATTGACCAATCCAAAAAAAACAATGGACGGGCATCATCCCAGTATGCTGGTTCATATTTATTTCAAGTTTCATGAAATTCTACAAGCTAGGTACTGAAAAATGGCTGCGGACGTGGATTTTCCAATATATCAAGGGCAATAACTCGAAGGAAAATTGACCAATCTAAAAAAACAATAGATGGGCATCATCCCAGTATGCTGGTTTATATTTATTTCAAGTTTCATGAAATTCTACCAGCTAGTTACTGAGAAATGGCTGCGGACGGACGCACGCACACACGGACGGACGGACGGACTCATGGGAGAGTACTTGTGGGGTTATTTCGTTTGATGTTTTACTTGTGGGGTGCACCCCACAAGTATGCAATTCATTCCGTAATTAACCCCCTTTTACGGAATGAATAACATTAATATGCAAATGCGATACCTGTTATAAAAAATAAAAATAAACTATTTATCTAAGTGTCTTTATAAGGGTGGTGGGTGGGCTTTAATATCCCCCTCCTTTTTTCTTCGAAAAAGCGGGGGATAATAATTATACTTTGAATGAGTGAGTCTATAGCTCATGTATAGGTATTTGGGGTCTTTCGTGCTGATACCACTTTTTTTTGCGGGAAACAACGTCGCTCCATTGACGTTACACAAGATGAAAGACGTCTTGTCGCTAATGCTGTCGTTTGCCGTCGTTTTTTGACGAACGGGAGAAATAAAAGAAATCGTTTCTTTCCACTTTCTATAATACTTTTTAAAAATATAAACAATGGCAAAAGGTTTTATCACCCACCTCTTTTATCTGTTTTTGCAGGAAAATATATGTAAAATACCACATGTTTCAAGATTTATGCGGTTTCTGATTTTTTTTTAATAAAAAATGGTTTCTTTTATAAATATTATGGAACAGCATAAAATATTTCCAATTCAAATTAACATTGTTGTTATCTTCACAAAATTTTCCAATGTGGTTAGTTGTAATTTTAATGCTGTAAGAGCCAACAACTGGAATAAGTGATATTGAAGAAGTGACTTGTTTTATGATAATATAGAAAGGGAAATAAAAAAATAACACATATTTAAAGTCATGCAAACAGAAGTACTTTTCTGAGAATATAAACAATGGCATGTGGTTCTGTCTCGAATTACTTTTTTTCTGTTTTGACAGGGAAATATATGTGAAATAACACATGGTTAAAGATGTATGCGTTTTCTGATTTTTTTAATCAAAACTCATTGCTATTATAAATATGCTGTAACAGTGGATTATGGCCCTTGAAATTGTCAAAATTGGTAAAATTAAGCTTGTGAACAGAATAGAACCTTTGTTTAGTATCCTATAATCACTAAACTTTAACAGTAGTTAAATATTAATGAGAGGTCAGTTCCTTTCTAAAATCAGCCACATTCCCTAATGCATGACTGATTTGTAAGATATCAAAGAGAGCTTGGTTCCTTTAGATAACCAGCCAAATCTTCCTATGAATGCATTACTGGATTATGGCACGTGAAATTGTCAAAATTTGTATAATTAGGCTTGTGAACACAATAAAGCCTTTGTTTATTATCCAATGGTTACCAAACTTAAACAGCTAGTAGCTCAATATTAATGAGAGCTTGCGTTTTTTTTGAAAATCAGTAAGAAACCCCCATAAATGACTGGATTATGGCCCTTTTAAATTGGAAAAGTATTTTAAGCCAGCTTATGAACACCATAGCACCTTTATTTATTATCTGATAATTACTAAACTTATACAGTAGTTAGATATCTATCAGAGCTTATTTAATACCCAGTAGAGCATCAAGCCCTCTTTGGCCTCTTGTATTATTATAAATGAAGCATGTTCATCGGCTAGTGTATAGAATATCTACATCACACAGTGTGTTTTCTTACAGGTTAAATAAAACAATTTTTACTACCATGTTAAAAAGAATATTTTTTTATTTTTTATTTGTGCATCATTTTTCAAATTACATAAAGTATTAATTAAGTTGCACAACTTATCAAAACTATACACTTTTTCAGTATGTGAAAGTTATTTTTCTTGACAATTCTTGACACAAATAAAATAATAAACAAACTATTAAAAATTCCAGTTTCTTTCTGATGATGCTATAACAGTAAATGAGAAGGATGAAGAGACATTCCTGAAAGATGGAGATTTTGCACTCCAAGTCAAAGAAGAGGAATTGGAATATGTTATAGATGCCCTTCATGAAGTACCTTCATATGATGCCTGCAGTACACAAGGTGTTTTATTTATATTTATATCTCTCCCTGACTTGTGGTAACATATTGTAATTGCCGTGTCCATTTGCAATTTTTCTGTTACAATTGGTTTCTGCTCAATAACTGGAGTTTCATATTACCCTAAGTTTTCAAACTTCTTACAATATTGCAACGTTTCGTCTAGATGATCCCTGTTAACTCACTGTGTTAACCCTTTACATCATATATACGCTTTCTGACGCCTCTGCAGCAGACGGCTTTTTGAAAACATAGCTATAAAAGAATAAATTGCTCAAAACGAGCAACTTCTCATTTTTCCACTATATTTTCCACTTTTAGTCATAGGTTATCCATTTGATTAAAGAGATTTTCCATTTTTTGACAAAATACGTCTGCTGCAGAATTGTCGATGAGGGAAAGGGTTAAACATGTGTTATTTCACATATTTCTCTCTGCCAAAAAAGCAAGAAAAGTGATGCGCTACAGAACAATATGCTATTTTTACTATTCCCAGAAGGTAGTTTTATATTATAGAAAATGTTCACATGTTTTTTTAAGTTCATTTGTAGTATTTGTCCTATTATATAAGGATTTGAGTCTGTAATGCCCAGATGATATTTACAATATCAGTTTTTCCAACATGTCAGGGGTCAGATTCTGTATGGACATACAGAGCAAAAGTTTCAATTGTAAAGAAAAGCTTTTCAAAAGATACAACACTTTTTGAAGGAGACCTTATACAACTGTTTAGGCAACTGCCTAAAGAGACTGATTAATCTATTTACTATTTACAATGGTAGAGATGTTGCAAGTCAGCTTTAGTGAGAAATTCGATGGTTCAAACATTTACAATTTAATAAAAAAAATAACCACTTCCACAGTATCATCTATAATAGTATTAAAAAAATCATCATAAAACACATTAATCTTTAAACATGTGTTATTTCACATATTTTTCTCTGCCAAAAAAGCAAGAAAAGTGATGGATTACAGAACAATATGTTTTGTTTACTATTCTCAGGAGGTAGTTTTATATTATAGAAAATGTTCACACGTTTTTTTAAGTTCATATGTAGTATTTGTCCTATTATATAAGGATTTGAGTCTGTAATGCCCAGATGATATTTACAACATGAGTTTGTCCAACATGTCAGGGGTCAGATTCTGTATGGACATACAGAGCAAAAGTTTCAATTGTAAAGAAAAGCTTTTCAAAAGATACAACACTTTTTGAAGGAGACCTTATACAACTGTTTAGGCAACTGCCTAAAGAGACTGATTAATCTATTTACTATTTACAATGGTAGAGATGTTGCAAGTCAGCTTTAGTGAGAAATTCGATGGTTCAAACATTTACAATTTAATAAAAAAAATAACCATTTCCACAGTATCATCTATAATAGTATTAAAAAAATCATCATAAAACACATTAATCTTTAAACATGTGTTATTTCACATATTTTTCTCTGCCAAAAAAGCAAGAAAAGTGATGGATTACAGAACAATATGTTTTGTTTACTATTCTCAGGAGGTAGTTTTATATTATAGAAAATGTTCACACGTTTTTTTAAGTTCATATGTAGTATTTGTCCTATTATATAAGGATTTGAGTCTGTAATGCCCAGATGGTATTTACAACATGAGTTTGTCCAACATGTCAGGGGTCAGATTCTGTATGGACATACAGAGCAAAAGTTTCTATTGTAAAGGATACTTTTCAAAAGATACAACACTTTTTAATGAAGACCTTATACAACTGTTTGGGCAACTGCTTAAAGAGACTGATTAATCTATTTACTATTTACAATGGTAGAGATGTTGCCAGTCAGCTTTAGTGCGAAATTCGATGGTTCAAACTTTTACAATATAATAAAGAAAATAACCACTTCCACAGTATCCTCTATATGATAGTGTTAACACAAATCATTATAAAACACATAACTCTTTAAACATGTGTTCTTTCTAGGGATGGCAACGAATACCAAAATTAGTATTCGAATATTCGATCACAAAGTATTCGAATATTCGAATATTCGACCCATTTGTGCATGCTTCGCCAAAAAAGAGTTTATAAATACGTTATTTGCCGTAAAGTGATCTTACTGTTGTCTTATTTTATTCAAGTTCCAGGACTTGCATTTACATGTTTGTTCAACCCGTGATATTGAAAGAAAACAATGTTAGTGAAAAATTCGTCAGTAAAGAGCTCAGATTTTTTATTAATTGATCACTTGTTTAATGTATTTGTGTATGAAGCATGGATTAAGCACGTAGTTCTGATTACCATGTATACAACTGAAATACTGCTGAAAATGACATGAAATGTTCCCAATTATCAAATATTTTCAAAACATGACAAATCGGACATGGATCCTCTTGACAAGTGGATGTCATTATTTAAGTAGAAATGTGGCACTGCCCATTAGGAGCAATTAAACCTTTCTCTTGCTGGTGTATAAAGGAAATGGGCACGAAATATTCCCAGTACCAGATTGCTTAAAATCAGATAATTGCACAGCCAAACCGACGGATTTGTGTGATTGATATATAATTGAATAAAAACGTAACTACCTGCTATCTAAATTGAAGTTACGGAGTTTTGGAATGAAACAATCAGTATTGTATCGATCACTTTAATAGCCCAAAGCAAGGATTATCAGTTTGACATGTTATCTACAGTATTGACACCTTATACAATACGCGTAACATTGACCATCGGTAACCTTTACTTGCAGTTTTTAACAACAAAAAGCATGGGTAAATATATTTCAAGTATCGTCAATTTGATTTAAATATATAAATATTATATAAATATTTCTGATTTTTAGCTCCAGCTTATGTCATGGCGAATTGTCCGTCGTGTGTGCGTGCGTGCGTGCGTGCGTGCGTAAACTTTTTCCTTTAAACGACTTCTTCTCACTAACCACTTGGCCAATTTGGTTGAAACTTCATAGGAAGCATCCTCTCAATGTCCTCTCTTAAATTCCTTCAATTTTTTTTGATCCATCCATAATTCTGGTTTCCATGGCAACCAAAAGAAAAAAATAGTGAAAACTTAAAAAATCTTCTTCTCTGAAAGTGTCAGGCCGATTTTCAAATAATTTTGTAGAAATGTTCCTTGGGTGACCCTTTATTAGATTCCTTCAAGAAATGTTGATTGGTCAAAAAACATGGTCGCCAGAGGGCGGGGCTATTTTGCCTTATATGACCATAGTGAAAACTTAAAAAATCTTCTTCTCCGAAAGGGTTCAGCCGATTTTCAAATAATTTTGTAGAAATGTTCATTGGGTGACCCTCTATCAGATTCCTTCAAGCCATGTTGATTGGTTGAAAAATATGGCCGCCAGAGGGCGGGGCTATTTTGCTCTATATGACCATAGTGAAAATTTAAAAAATCTTCTTCTCCGAAAGTGTTGAGCAGATTTTCAAATAATTTTGTAGAAATGTTCTTTGGGTGACCCTCTATCAGATTCCTTCAAGCCATGTTGATTGGTTCAAAAATATGGCCGCCATGGGGTGGCCCGCCGTGGGGCTATTTTGCCTTATATGGCTATTGTGAAAACTTAAAAAATCTTCTTCTCCGAAAGTGTCAGGCCGATTTTCAAATAATTTTGCAGAAACATTCCTTGGGTGACACTCTACAAGATTCCTTTAAGCCATGGTGGTTGGTAAAAAATATGGCCACTAGGGGGCAGGGCTGTTTGGAGATTTGATTTTTGCCTTATGGCCGTGGAGCGATACTGGCCCTCTTGGGCCTCTTGTTATCGAATATTCGAATCATGATATAGTATTCGAATATTCGACCATACGATCGAATATTCGAATATTCGAATATTCGTTGCCATCCCTAGTTCTTTCACATATTTTTCTCTGCCAAAAAAGAAAGAAAAGTGATGGGTTACAGAACAATATGCTTTGTTTACTATTCTCAGGAGGTAGGTTTATATTATAGAAAATGTTCACGTGTTTTTTTAAGTTCATTTGTAGTATTTGTCCTATTATATAAGGATTTGAGTCTGTAATGCCCAGATGATATTTACAACATGAGTTTGTCCAACATGTCAGGGGTCAAGATTCTGTATGGACATACAGAGCAAAAGTTTCAATTGTAAAGAAAAGCTTTTCAAAAGATACAACACTTTTTGAAGGAGACCTTATACAACTGTTTGGGCAACTGCCTAAAGAGACTGATTAATCTATTTACTATTTACGATGGTAGAGATGTTGCCAGTCAGCTTTAGTGAGAAATTCGATGGTTCAAACTTTTACAATATGATAAAAGAAAATAACCACTTCCACAGTATCATCTATAATAGTATTAAAAAAGTCATTATAAAACACATTAATCTTTAACTCTTTTCCTCATAGACGCTTTCTGACACCTCTGCAGCAGACGGCTTTTTGAAAACATAGTTATAAAAGATGAAATTGCTCAAATTTATTTTCCACTTTTAGTCATAGGTTATCCATTTAATTAAAGAGATTTTTGACAAAATACGTCTGCTGCAGAATTGTCGTATGAGGGGGAAAGGGTTAAACATATGTTATTTCTCTCTGCCAAAAAAGCAAGAAAAGTGATGGGTTACAGAACAATATGCTATTTTTACTATTCTCAGAAGGTAGTTTTATATTATAGAAAAGGCAAACAAAAGATCATTTTATTTTCATTACATCAAGGTAAATATGTGTTAATTGTTTATTCTTCTTGCTATGCACATTTTGTGGCCCAGCCTGCAGGATTTTTTCCTGGAGGTAGTATTATATTATCAAAGGAAAACAAAACATTAATTTATTTTCGTTTACATCACTGTAAATATGTGTAAATCTTTTATTCTTCTGGCTATATACACTTTGTTTTATGCAAAAGTGGAACTCACACATTGTGAATCTCATATGTTGATATGATGGCTAATTCTGCGTTTTATATTAACATAAAAAAAAAAAAAATAGTCACTACAAGGAACAACACTAGAAAAAGTCGTGCAGATAACAACAGTTTTTATTCAAGTTGGCACTTTGTTTGAATGTTTCTGTAATGTTTTTTTGTTCACTTTATCTATATAAGCCCCGCCCCCTTGCGGCCATAATTTCCAACAAATCAACTTGGCTTGAAGGAATCATAGAGGGTCACCCTACGAACATTTCCACAAAATTATTTGAAAAACGACACCTTTGGAGCAGAAGATTTTTTAAAGTTTCCACTATAGCCATATAATGCAAAATAACCCTGCCCACTGGCGGCCATGTTTTTTGACCAATCAAGATGACTTGAAGGAATCTGATAGTGGGTCACTTAAGGAACATATCTACAAAATTATTTGAAAATCGGCCAGACACTTTCGGAGGAGAAGATTTTTTAAGTTTTCAATATAGCTATATAAGGCAAAATAGGCCCGCCCCCCTGGCGGCCATGTTTTTCAACCAATCAACATGGCTTAAAAGGATCTGATAGTGGGTCATCCAAGGAACAATTTTACTAACTTATTTGAAAATCGGCCTGACACTTTCGGAGAAGAAGATTTTTCACTATAGCCATATAATGCAAAATAGCCCCGCCTCCCTGGCGGCCATGTTTTTCAACCAATGAACATGGCTTGAAGGAATCTGATAGAAGGTCATCCAAGGAACATTTCTACAAAATAAGTTTTTTTCATTTCGTTGCCATGGAAACCAGATTTCTGCATGGATCCCAAAAATTTGAAGGAAATCTGGTGAGGTCATTGAGAGGATGCTTTCTGTGAAGTTTGTTGTGTTCACAAGCTTAATTATAACACATTTGACAATTTCTAGGGCAATCTTCCTGGAATTCATTAGAGGATCTGGCTGGATATCGAAAGGAACTGAACTCTCAAGAATATCTAACTACTGTTTAAGTTTTGTAATCATTATATAAAAATTGAAGTTGTCGCAAATTGTATTCATTTACGTCAGCCGGAATAGGGAACACATGTAGAACATTTCGAGTGTTGTCCTGCTCATAGTTCAATCTAGACAGTAGAAGAGTGATATCTGTTAAAAAGCTAACTCTAGCCCTATTTAAGAGTTGGGCATATATTCTATCACCAATTTGTCTCATATTCTGTGTTAGAAATATTGGTTTGAATAACAGCCACAAAATTTTATTATAGAAAGCAGACTTCCCATTTACTGGCCTCAGCTGAAAAAATCACCAACAAGAATAACATTCATATTCCCAAAAGCGTAGTCATTAATCTTGATCTCAGAAAGTCTTCTACTAACATATGTGAACAATGTGTCGCTCACCATACTGATCTCATCAATAATGATTGTTGTAACCGAACAAAACTTTCTCTGCAGTTTTGAAAGAGCATAATCAGAAAAAGGAGCATATTCATTACGGTATCGTGTGACAGGAATTTGAAAGAGACTATGAATAGTACTTCCATGGATATTCCTAGCAGCTGTACCTGTTGGAGCACAGACAACAACAGGGGAAATGCCCATTTGAGAACTAGTAAAACGTTGTAAATATGCTACAAACATTTCTAAAACGTATGATTTCCCTGTTCCAGCACCACCAGTAATGAAAAAGTGAAAAGGTTCAGAACTCTTTTGTGGTCCTTGAAAATGTGATTGAACATGGTTAACCGCCTTTTTTTGACATGCAGTCAGTCTGGGGTAGCGTTTCCTAAATTCAGAAACTGACATAATACAGCTTAAAGCATGCAAGTGAAGGGAAGCTTCATTTCCACTTTCAGGATAATCCTCATTTCTACTAGAAAGGATATTTCCACAATTGTCATTCAGAAACATGAATGGAAGATTTGCACATTGGTCATTGGTTTCTTCACCATGAGATTCACTAGAATTATTTGACAGTTCTGCTTTGCACATCTGTATTCTCCTTGCATTCTCAATTTCTTCTGTTAGTGAAATGAAAATGTGATTTATGCTTTGATCAAACAAATCTTTCTTGGCATCAAATGATAATCTAGCTGATTCAAAATAACCTAATAAATCAGCTTCACTCCTGTGTGGAAGAAGCATTAACAGCATGCTGTTAAAGTATTCATCAGAACCAAAAGCAAAGCTTGAATAGCGAACAACATTAAATTTTGGATTCTTCAAAAACCAAACGTTGTAAGTAGGACAGTAATATTTGTTAGTTTTTAATTTAGGTTCTGGTATTTTAACAAACCAAGATGCAAATCGAAATAAACTTAAATCTTTCAAAATTAAGGGTCTGTCACGATAATAATCAACAAGGTTGTGTTTGAATATGTCTGTGTGTTCATCTTCCAGATGTTCAAGTTCATGTGAAGGCTTTAACATGTTTAACCTTTTATGAAGTGGCCAGGTGTTGATGTAAACAAACTGACGTGAAGCATGTAACAATTGCAAAGATTCCATTCTAAATGCTGCCTCCTGAGAACTCCTGAGAACCCATTCTACGATGTTTTAAAACACAAAGACCTTTCTTTAACAGTCTCATTTGGACTTTTATCAAGAATGTCATGAATCAAGGAACCAAGAGCATTTTTAAATCATCCGGTTCAGATTTGCACAAATATGAACATATATAATACGCTGCACCTTCAGCATTTTGTATCATTAGCTGTCCAATGTCTGAGAACAGCAATGTTATAATCATTAATGTAAACACTATGACGATCACGCTTTGTTATATAAAACCTACCCTTTCCTTTAGAATGAACATCAATGTTTTTGGTAAGTCTTGTATGATTAGAACATTTTCTAGGAACACCAAACCTACAGACTGACCTACCCTTACTACAGTATGGCGAGTGAAAATGAGTTTGCAACTTCTTTACAAGAGCATAAAGCTCACAGTCTACATTTTGATCAGGATGAACCGATGACATCGATTTCTCTATGTAACTTATTACCTGAGGAGAAATTTGTTCATCAATTACATATGGCAAGACTGCAACCCAAAGAAACATGTGAATATGAGGACTACCTCTGTTTTGAAACTCAACACGAGCAAAAAAATCAACAACCTCACCTAAGGCTTTAGAAGCGCCAAGAATGACATGTTTCAGTAGAGAGCGAAATCGTCTATCAAAATGTGTAGCTGTCAGAACAGGATCACTACGCATAGAATGAAAAAATGTTTGTCCAAATGCTTCGTCAAAGTTAATATTTTACAAAGTCATGCCTAACTCAAGCCAATGTAAGTCATCTGCAGAAAGGGTCATAAAAAGAGTTGGAGGACCTAAACAGCGAAATGCTGAAAGCAGATCATACAACATATTTTTAAAATAAGCAACTGTTCCTTTAATTTTCTTCATAAACATGTATGAATTCTCAAGCAGGTCTGGTTGCTGTTCCAAATTGCTAAGATTACGAACAGAAGCAGGTTCAGCACTTTGGCTATTACATCGTGTCATCTTCATACGAATGTTTACAGCACTTGTTAAACATGAAACATTATATGCAACAGCACTATGCAAAAGGTAAGTCATGTTTTTCCTGAATCTAGAGTCAGCACCATACAATCTCGAACGGAAATACATACTAGGATTGAGGTGCATTGGGCATTCAACCTTGATTCCATTATAGCCAAAAGGAAAAAGCCAAGGGAATGTCATCTGTTCACCGTCACAGACTTCCAATATGTTGACAGGCGAGTTTGTATTTGGTTTAATATTTATTTATTTCTCAGCATGAACAACGCAATTGCTGGATGGATTGACAGGAATAAGAAAACATTCATCAACAGTGTTATTAACATTCACAGTATTGTCATTATCAATTAAAAGGTTATTATCGCATGATCTAGTCAGGTTTAAGTCAGTGTACAGGTGGTTGTTACTTTTTAGCCAAAGCAATGCATTACGTATGTTTTGCAATGACACTGAATGCCCTTTAATTGCGTGCGGTTCTGAGTTGTTTTTCTGAAAACCAACAACCACATGAGAAGAGTTGTCTGTACTCGATGGTAAACTAGAAACGATTTCCTGCGTAGGTGCAGGTACATTTAATATTATCCACTTCTCAGCATACTGTCCACCCGGTAATAAAACAACTGTCATAAAAATATGTACTCTAGAAATCAGACGTTTCTCAAGATTACTTAAACCTACAAGATCATCTGGAAGAACACAAGGATTTAAATTATTTCTATTGTACGCGATACTTTTTTTTATTATGAGATTATATTTGTATCGCATGATTACCGTATGTTAGTGATATAATATATGTTTTACTATATACACTATAGTTATAGATACATGTACTATACTGATTTAACAATTGCGACATGTTTGATTATTGCAATATTAATGTTAAACGAATTTGTATAGCAATGATGTTTTTGTAGATATGGCACATTATTGTTTATTTGTATCATTATTAATTTGATTTTATGATATCCCTTACACAAAATCACAATTTGTAAAATGTATAAATGTATAAATGTATACAACTTGTGTATGGGCCGGTGGCCCGATTATGCAATAAAATCTGAATTGAAGTGATACTTGGTACATGGTTTTTCTGAATTACTCGATAACATGTTGAACACAAATCACATGGAACACTCAAGCCCAACTGGAAATTTACATCAATTGTTTTTTTCAAAACATGTACTTGATCAATGAACAAAATCCTGTTACAACATGCGCAGCAAAACTTTGGTGTTAAGCGAATTGCCTTTTCATACATAGCAACATGATCACAACAAATTTCATAATCAATGGAATCCATATCGATTGATGTTTCAACATTGCACACTAACCCAACACCCAACATAGACATGTTTATTACAGATGTGTAAAAAGAATTTTGAACAACATCAATAGTAACACCATCAGAAAGAATTGGGATTTTCTGCCTTTTGGAGGTTGTTTTTCTCTTTGCTGTGTTAGTACTGTATGTATGATTATTAACATTTGTAAAGTGCAGCAAGTTATTTTGGACCAACAATTCACTTTCAACACATTCTTTTTCAAAAATGCTTCTTTCCCTAGACTGAACTGGATATGCAACATACTCATAACCACTATATGACAGTTTGTTGTCTGTTTCTTCAGATGTAATTTCTGTGTTTTGGAAGTTATTTTGGACCAACAATTCACTTTCAACACATTCCTTTTCAAAAATGCTTCTTTCACTAGACTGAACTGGATATGCAACATACTCATAACCACTATATGACAGTTTGTTATTTGTTTCTTCAGATGTAATTACTGTGTTTAGGAAGTTATTTTGGACCAACAATTCACTTTCAACACATTCTTTTTCAAAAATGCTTCTTTCACTAGACTAAACTGGATATGCAACATACTCATAACCACTATATGACAGTTTGTTATCTGTTTCTTCAGATGTAATTTCTGTGTTTTGAAAGTGTGGTTGTGCAACATAGTATGCATTTGGTTCTGTATAATCCTGATGAAAAATGTTTGACAAGTAGACCGGTGTCAGTTCATAAGCAAAATCTGTATACTCAACAAAAAGAAAATTAAATAACTCATCTAATGTGTCATATGATAACAACACGGCTGTACCATTGACTATTTATACCATGTATGTTTCTTTGGTGCGAATCAAATAAAAAAAACGATTCGCTTGTGGATTGATATACAAACCGATTGTGAGACCATTAACAGTCAAAATATGGTAAGGCGACAGTATACATGCTTGAGAAATAGCGTCAGTGAATGGCATATGGCCCAAATGTGACTCGACATTTCTGTTAATAAAGCCGTAATACATGTCGGACGTATACTGAACACTGTATAACTGACTTCTAAATGTAGCTGTATTTAGCAAATCGGTGTGTCCTAAATATCGTACTTCACCAATTGAGTGAACAATAATTGCGTACAAGCGATTGCCTTCATTCAATACACAGTCAATATCATCAGATCTAAAATTAAATATACTGCAAGGCTCGAACTGAAAAAATGCCAAAAGCGCTACTAATGCCATTGCCGTACACTGCATACCATTATAAGGTGCATATTGTGAACAGCCTTGATGGAAGTTTCCTAAAATACCTCTTACCATGATGATGTTAGTTGATGATGTCGGTGTGCTGTCAAGATGGCGGAAAGTTACAAAATCCCCGCGAATAATTTCGTCTTTCCGATTGGTCGGCTGATAGGGATAGTTTCTCAGAAAGAGTCTCGTTACTGCCCTGCCTATTGCATAGTTGGGTTAACGTTGTTTTTACAGTTTTTATAATTATACTGTAATATGTAGTAATTAAAATGAATTATCATTTATTTTTTCAAGATTACCCATTTATTTAAATATCTCGATATTTTTAGCAGGCAAAAACGTCGCCAGATTTTGTTTTCTGAGCTTTGATGAATCGGGTCGTTAACCAATCTATAAAAAAAGCGTAACCTACGAACTTGGGGGAAAGTTATTAAATACCCATAACATGTGTCTAAAGTTTGTAATAACGGTAGAAGACATGCCTATTTTGTATCTTGTTGTGTCTTAAATCATTTTATACAATTTATTGATTCAAAAAGGTGGTTTTCTTTTTAAACAAACAACAAAGGTTTTTTAACAATAATGACATTGGTTTCTCCCCTTTCGATTACGTCACTCCATGGTACAAAATTAAAACCTATCCCATACTGACGCCGCGCTTCCACGCGGCGTCAATGAACACATTTTGGCAAGAGGGGACATTTCTCATAAGGAGCAATTTCTCCGTTTACCATTAATATTTTCAACTCTATTCAATAACAACACTTTGATTTATTGACATTTAAGGTAAATGCAAAAGTTTTTAAAGTCACCCCCTGCAGATATGTAGGAAATGATTAGCTATCAGGTGGAACTAGCTGTATTTTGACAGCTGCTGATCTTTATCTACTTTTCTGGCTCTTGTTTGCAATACATGTAGTTCAATGGCCTTAAATAGTAAGTAAACAAAGCCAAACCATCACCGGTAGTACATCCGCGTTGACAGTTTCCGGATGCCTTCGCTGAATATTATCACTCACTAATTTTAGGAATGTGGCAGCATAAAATAGTCTTGCAATAATAAATGCATATGAACGCATAATCATGTCATTGAAATTACAGAAATATACCTCTCTGAATTCCCATTTCAATGAAACAGTGATGGCCAACTACTACATCATAATGTCAAAAGCAACTTCGTTATGGTACTTCGACCCGGAAGTCATTCCCTTTTTGAGTGACACCAACCGTGGGATAGTATGACGTCGACAGCAGAAGGAGGAAGACAAAATCCTTGGTTCAGCGCGAAACGGTTTTAACTGCTTCTTAAATTAATTACGGTTACAATCGTTTTACGCTAAGCCATCGAAATGAGATTTTGAAAATGACATTTAACACAGAAAGAAATTAAATTAGTCTCAAGACCTGGACAGAGACAGAAAAAAGCGCTCAGAATAGAACAAAGTAGAAACTTTGTATTCAAAGCTATGCTCTCTAGGAGTGTAATTATTTGATTGATTAATTGATTGATTGCTTGAGTTTCAGTTATGATACGGCGGCCAGCTCACCTAAACGTGTGCTCCATGGTTCTCTCGCGCAAGAACTCGTACAACCTTAAATTATTTCGTAGCAACTGGCTAACTCCCCACATATAATATAATGCAAATCACGATAATTTCGTTTTGTCAATCATCGAAGAGGGACGAGATTCGATCTCACAATCCCAAGATTCCCCTGAAGAATTCAAAGACCAAACCCTTTCCAACATACAATCCATCTATACATGTAGCAGACGATTTTGAAAGAATATTGGCAAAAATGTTTAAAATCTACATAAACGAGATATTTATTATTAGATAGACTAGAAAACATTGTGACAAAAGGAGGAATTAATCATGATGAAACAAAGTTAAAAGTATTGAAAACATGTTGGCAAAAACGTGAAAAAGCTCCATAAATGAGATATTAATTATTTAATAGAGTAGAAAACGTTGTGACAAAATGAGAAATTACAAATTAAAAATGTGAAAGATTTCCATAAATGAGAGTTGAATGATTAAATAGAGTAGAATATATTGTTGCATGCGGAAAAATTGCTTAACGCCGTTGTATTCAACAATATTTATTTCTGTTCCTAGGTTGACAGCCAGCGTCCATACCAACAGAGCTACCGGGGCTCGGCGTTACTAACTTAGCTAGCACGGCTCGAGTATGCGAGAGAACATACTGAGCTCATTTCCGTTTTGACGATTTGAAACAAAAGGAGCTATCACAACATTTTTTGTGGGTGAACGCGAGCTTATATAACATCCTTTACATGCAACTGGTTGCCTTCCAACATATACTATTTAACTAAATGGTTGAAGACGAATTACTCTAATCGCATTGACAGTCATCAGAACAAATGAAATGCGGAGTCGGGGTTCGAACTAACGATCCCTGGATTGACAGCCCGCGTCGCTTCCGACTGATTGATTCGTGATTAACGCCGTTTTCAACAATAGTTCAACCCCTGAGTTGAAAGCCTGACTTGTCTTCCGGGACCTGACAATGTGAGAGAACCTAGTTCCATTTTGACGTTCGTCTTCCACAAATGGGTTAACAACTTAACAGTCTATGAGGAAAAGCAGCCAGTTGCTTGGAAGGTCTCTTGTGTGGAGTATGAGAAAGCCAGGAAACACATAGGTTAGTGTTTGGCTCCCGTGATATGACTGAACAACTGTTGAATGTGGCGTTAAACATCAATCAAACAATCAATCAAACCGTTTCGACGATTTGAAACATAAGGACCAATTTACAAATGTATTATATTATATACTCAATTATGAAATATAATGATTTCCCAACTTGAGAAAACCTATAACATGCTGTTTGTCTACTGAGCAATATCACCTAGTGTGCGATATAGCTCACTAGCCGGATTTTCGGAACTACTTTTTTTAATCTCTAATTTTTTAATATTTTTAAATTTAAAAATAATTAAATAAAAATAATAAAAAAATAAGCATTAAAATAAGCATTAAAATGAAAAAAAAAATAGAAATCTTGCACTTTTAAATCCGCAAATAAGAGCTTGAATTGACATGACACATTTATTTCAATCAATGTAAACGTTTGTCGGTGCGCGCGTAGTGACGTCACTGCAAAACTGGCAGATTACTTCATTGAGATCTCTCCGCTTCTGAGCTAACAATAAATGAGCTGCACAGGGGTATTTGTCGTTTAAAAACGAAAATTATCGCCGAGTATATAATATATAGGTTAATAAACATTGTTTTCATGCTTTGGGAATTAAAACCCTCGTGAAAGAGATTCTTGCATATATAAAAACTCGTGCGCTATCTCTTCCACTTTGGATTTAAATCCAGTATCATGAAAACAATGTTAATTAAACTCTATATAGAGAATACGAGCCTAATGTGATAAACATTCGAATCAGAACCATGGAAACGCCTCTTTGAGTTTTTATTTAGGTTAGGTTATATAGTATTAAACAGTCAAAAACATGTGTTAAAGACCATATTGGTATAGCAATTCCCTGTTTATAGCAACCACATTTTGTTTTTAATTTTACAATTAATCATTTTCTGCATAAATGACCCTGCAATTAAAGACCACCTATGAACAAAGACCAGACTGTTTCTCTTCCAATGGATTGTCTTTAAAGACAGGTTGTACTGTATATACAGTTGACTCGCGATAACTCGAAGTCGATAGATGCCTACGAGTAACTTCCTTGTACGCGGGTTCGATCCCCGGTCGGGTCATACCAAAAACTTTGAAAATGGTAGTAATGGCTTCCCCTCCTTGCGCTCATGGTTGGTGGGGTGAGAATTACGACAAACAAAATACTTCTAGTAAGCGACGTGTTCGAGTGATTGCTTGATTTATGCTTATTTCATTTATACACAATCAGTAAGCTTTACTACGTCATCGCGAATAGAATAACCTACTGAAATATGTATAAATAAATTTATTATCATTTTAAATACTGGCTTGTTACATATTAATATGATGATTTTGTCTGATAAATGAAAAATGATATTAATTGTTCGAGTAAGTTGGAAGAAAAAATTTGCATTGCCTCTGTTCTCTTGAAATTCATAAAACGACCAGATTTATGTTTATCCTATGAGAACCTACTCATTAACAAGCAAAATATTTACGTCATTTTTATTCGAAATAATATCTAAATTATGTTTTTAACTGACAATAATATGCCTGAATAATGATATTTTCCAATGTTAACATGTTGGAATCATGACATACGTTCGAGTTTTCTTTTGAGAAAATTCAAAAAAAATACTACAAATAGTCCCTTTATGGTCCAAATGCTATAACAATTGTCTTATGAGAAAAACTCGGGGAATCCCACACAAGACCGTGTTACTATAAATAGACTCTCCCTATGGTATTAAATTATAGCATATGGACAATATAGAGAGACTATCTTATCGAGATATTGTGTGGTTTTTTTTCATTTTTTTCTCAAATGGAAACTTGGATGCCTTTGTCGATATCGTCAATCTACTCTATGTAACAAACCAAAATTGGATGTGTATTATAGTGCCAGTCCCGGAGCTATAGAGCTATATAGAGATAGGGTTATTTTTCATGTTCTAAAATCTTTATTGTACATTCAAACCCTATGTTGTGGGTACTCAAAAGAATCGTCTCACTGAGACAATTATTTTGAGTGCACTCAACGTAGGATTTGGTTGAGTAATAGGATAAATATTTTGGGGGGAAAGACTACTTCTTATCTAGTTCTCTGCACCCCTATTGAAAGAGTCAGTCTTTTCTGACTTTTGAGACACATTTGTCCTGAGCACATGTTTCTTTCCCGACTCCTATCGTTTTACCAGGCACCGGGCAGACAGGCTTTCGGTACCATTATTCGACTAGCTGGCCGCTTAAATACTAACTGGCTATACAGGAACGGACCCCACTTTGTATCTGTATATGCGTCCGAGAGTCATAGTCAAAGTCATATTTGACACTCCTCAAATCAAATTTGCGTTGCGGTGCATCGCTTCCGTAAGTGATTATTTCATGGAAGTTAGAAGTGTGGTTTTAAGAAATTCGGAAACAGATGTTGAGAAACTGGCGAAAAGGAATAACCTGATATAACGTTGAACCAGTTTGGAAGAAGGATGATAAACAATAAAGAGTAAACTGCTCTGTCTGTCTGTCTCTGTCTGTCTGTCTATGTCTCTGTCTGTCTGTCTGTCTCTATCTATCTATGTCTCTCTCTCCCATTATATGTGTGGGTGTATCTCTCTCTCTCTCTCTCTCTCTCTCTCTCTCTCTCTCTCTCTCTCTCTCTCTCTCTCTCTCTCTCTCTCTCTCTCTCTCTCTCTCTCTCTCTCTCTCTCTCTCCCTATATATATATATATATCTGTGTGTGTCTCTCTCCGACTATGTGTGTGTGTGTGTGTCTTTCTCTCTCTCTCTCTCTCTCTCTCTCTCTCTCTCTCCCTATCTCTCTCTCTCTCTCTCTCTCTCTCTCTCTCTCTCTCTCTCTCTCCCTATATCTCTCTCTCTCCCCCTCTCTCTCTCCCTCTCTCTCTCTATTTCTCTCTCCCCCTCTCTCTTCCTCTCTCTCTCCCTCTCTCTCTCTCTCTCTCTCTCTCTCTCTCTCTCTCTCTCTATATATATATATATATATATATATATCCCTCTCTCTCTCTCTCTCTCTTTCTCTTTCTCTCTTAATCTATATATTTCTCGCTCTCTGTCACAAACACTTTCTCTCAACTACATTTTAAAACAGACGTATCCCTTATTAAGTCACCCAAACGGAGTTTGGGGATTTATTGTTTTTGCTCAGTTTCTTATTAAGTCACCAAAACGGAGTTTGGGGACTAATTGTTTTTGTTCAGTTTCTTATTATATCCCCAACAACAAAGTTGGGGGATATATTGTTTTTGCACCGTTTCTTATTATATCCCCAACAACAAAGTTGGGGGATATATTGTTTTTGCACCGTTTCGCATTATATCCCCAACAACAAAGTTGGGGGATATGTTGTTTTTGCACCGTTTCTTATTATTATATCCCCAACAACAAAGTTGGGGGATATATTGTTTTTGCACCGTTTCTTATTATTATATCCCCAACAACAAAGTTGGGGGATATATTGTTTTTGCACCGTTTCTTATTATTATTATATCCCCAACAACAAAGTTGGGGGATATATTGTTTTTGCACCGTTTCTTTTTATTATATCCCCAACAACAAAGTTGGGGGATATATTGTTTTTGCACCGTTTCTTATTATATCCCCAACAACAAAGTTGGGGGATATATTGTTTTTGCACCGTTTCTTATTATTATATCCCCAACAACAAAGTTGGGGGATATATTGTTTTTGCACCGTTTTTTATTATATCCCCAACAACAAAGTTGGGGGATATATTGTTTTTGCACCGTTTCTTATTATTATATCCCCAACAACAAAGTTGGGGGATATATTGTTTTTGCACCGTTTCTTAGTATTATATCCCCAACAACAAAGTTGGGGGATATATTGTTTTTGCACGGTTTCTTATTATTATTATTATTTTTCTTCTTCTTTACCTCCAATTTGTCCGGAGTTTTTCTAGGAGATGTATTGCGGGATGTTTATGAAAATTGGCACAAACATAGGTTTCGGCCTGAAGTTGCGCATGTGGGTTTTAGAATTTTCAAGATGGTCGCCATTTTCGAACGGGAAGCCGTCAAAAATCAAAAAATTTCAGTCCGTCATTTGTCCCGCCTAGTTCTCCTACAATGTATAACATATTGATGCCAAACTTAGTAGAAAGAATCGACACCACATGATATTGTGTGTGCCAAAACAGGAGGTAACTCCGTTGGTTTTTACGAGAGTTATGCCCATTTTTACACAACCGCCATCAAACATCAAGAAATTTACGTCCGTATTGTCCGGCCTACTTCTCCTACACCGTATAAGATATTGATGCCAAACTTGGTAGAAATAATCAGCAGCACATGATATTGTGTGCGCCCCAAAAACAGGTAACTCCGTTCGTATTTCCCGGAGTTATGCCCCTTTTTATACTTAAAAAATCTTCGAAACCTCAACAAACCTTAAAATGCTCCGATTTCTATGAAATTTGGTTTTCAGGTACATATAGGTGTGGCGAGTTCATTCCCGCTATCCAAATTTTATCCCGCGGTGGCCATTTTTTATTCAAAATGGCAGCCCAAACCTAAAAATGCTTCGATTTCGATGAAATTTGGTTTTCAAGTACATATAGGTGTGGCGAGTTCATTCCCGATATCCAAATTTTATCCCGCGGTGGCCATTTTAAATTCAAAATGGCCGCCTAAAACTAAAAATGCACCGATTTCTATGAAATTTGGTTTTCAAGTACATATAAGTGTGGTGAGATCATTTCCGGTATCGAAGTTTTATCCCGAGGCTGCCATTTTTTATTCAAAATGGCCGCGTTCAACTAAAAATCCTCCGATTTTGATGAAATTTGGTTTTCAAGTAGATATAGGTGTGGCGAGTTCATTTCCGATATAGATTTTTTATCCAGCGGTGTCCATTTTATATTCAAAATGGCCGCCTTATACTAAAAATGTTCAGATTTTCATGATATTTGGTTTTCAAGTAGATATAGGTCTGGCGAGTTCATTTCCGGCATCCAAATTTTATCCCCCGGGGGCCATTTTTGTTTAAAAATGGCCGTTTAAAACTTAAAAATGCTCAAATTTCAATGAAATTTATGTTTTTAAGTAAATGTAAATTTTATTCCGCTATGGCCATTTTTTATTCAAAATGGCCGCCAAAACCTAAAACCTTAAAATGCTCCGATTTTGATGAAATTTGGTTTTCAAGTACATATAGGTGTGGCGAGTTCATTCCCGCTATCCAAATTTTATCCCGCGGTGGCCATTTTAAATTCAAAATGGCCGCCTAAAACTAAAAATGCACCGATTTCTATGAAATTTGGTTTTCAAGTACATATAGGTGTGGTGAGATCATTTCCGGTATCGAAATTTTATCCCGAGGCTGCCATTTTTTATTCAAAATGGCCGCGTTCAACTAAAAATCCTCCGATTTTGATGAAATTTGGTTTTCAAGTAGATATAGGTGTGGCGAGTTCATTTCCGATATAGATTTTTTATCCAGCGGTGTCGATTTTATATTCAAAATGGCCGCCTTATACTAAAAATGTTCAGATTTTCATGATATTTGGTTTTCAAGTAGATATATGTCTGGCGAGTTCATTTCCGGCATCCAAATTTTATCCCCCGGGGGCCATTTTTATTTAAAAATGGCCGTTTAAACTTAAAAATGCTCAAATTTCAATGAAATTTATGTTTTCAAGTAAATGTAAATTTTATTCAGCTATGGCCATTTTTTATTCAAAATGGCCGCCAAAACCTAATACCTTAAAATGCTCCGATTTTGATGAAATTTGGTTTTCAAGTACATATAGGTGTGGCGAGTTCATTCCCGCTATCCAAATTTTATCCCGCGGTGGCCATTTTAAATTCAAAATGGCCGCCTAAAACTAAAAATGCACCGATTTCTATGAAATTTGGTTTTTAAGTACATATAGGTGTGGTGAGATCATTTCCGGTATCGAAATTTTATCCCGAGGCTGCCATTTTTTATTCAAAATGGCCGCCTTCAACTAAAAATCCTCCGATTTTGATGAAATTTAGTTTTCAAGTAGATATAGGTGTGGCGAGTTCATTTCCGATATAGAATTTTTATCCAGCGATGTCGATTTTATATTCAAAATGGCCGCCTTATACTAAAAATGTTCAGATTTTGATGATATTTGGTTTTGAAGTAGATATAGGTCTGGCGAGTTCATTTCCGGCATCCAAATTTTATCCCCCGGGGGCCATTTTTTTTTAAAAATGGCCGCTTAAACTTAAAAATGCTCAAATTTCAATGAAATTTATGTTTTCAAGTAAATGTAAATTTTATTCCGCTATGGCCATTTTTTATTCAAAATGGCCGCCAAAACCTAAAACCTTAAAATGCTCCAATTTTGATGAAATTTGGTTTTCAAGTACATATAGGTGTGGCGAGTTCATTCCCGCTATCCAAATTTTATCCCGCGGTGGCCATTTTAAATTCAAAATGGCTGCCTAAAACTAAAAATGCACCGATTTCTATGAAATTTGGTTTTCAAGTACATATAGGTGTGGTGAGATCATTTCCGGTATCGAAATTTTATTCCGAGGCTGCCCTTTTTTATTCAAAATGGCCGCCTAAGACTAAATATTCTCCAATTTCGATGTAATTTGGTTTTCAGGTAGATATGGGTGTGTCGAGTTCATTCGGGTTTCAAAATTTTATCCCGCGGCAGCCATTTTAGATTCAAAATGGCCGCCTTCAACTAAAAATCCTTCGATTTTGATGAAATTTGGTTTTCAAGTAGATATAGGTGTGGCGAGTTCATTTCCGATATAGAATTTTTATCCCGCGGTGTCGATTTTATATTCAAAATGGCCGCCTTATACTAAAAATGTTCAGATTTTGATGATATTCGGTTTTAAAGTAGATATAGGTCTGGCGAGTTCATTTCCGGCATCCAAATTTTATCCCCCGAGGGCCATTTTTTATTAAAAATGGCCGCTAAAACTTAAAAAATTCTCAAATTTCAATGAAATTTATGTTTTCAAGTAAATGTAAATTTTATTCCGCTATGGCCATTTTTTATTCAAAATGGCCGCCAAAACCTAAAACCTTAAAATGCTCCGATTTTGATGAAATTTGGTTTTCAAGTACATATATCTGTGGCGAGTTCACTCTCGGTATTCACATTTTATCACGCGGTGCCCATTGGTTATTCAAAATGGCCGCCTAAAACTAAAAATGCACCGATTTCTATGAAATTTGGTTTTCAAGTACATATAGGTGTGGTGAGATCATTACCGGTATCGAATTATCTTTTTTTATATTTGTTAAAAAGACTTACTGCTGCAGATGCGTTAAATTGCGTCATCATGTGGAATGGTTAATATAATTGATGCAGTTCTCTATTTGAGTATTGTTGGAGTTACTCATTTTGTTTAGTTTCTCTATTTCAGAAGAGTTGGGTTTACTCATTTTGTTTTGTTTCTCCATTTGAATATAGTTGGGGTTACTCATTTTGTTTTGTTTCTCTATTTGAATATAGTTGGGGTTACTCATTTTGTTTTGTTTCTCTATTTGAATAAAGTTGGGGTTACTCATTTTGTTTTCTTTCTCTATTTGAATAAAGTTGGGGTTACTCATTTTGTTTAGTTTCTCTATTTGAGTAGATTTAGGGTTATTGGTCATTTTGTTTAGTTTCTCTATTTGAGTAGATTTATGGTTATTGGTCATTTTGTTTAGTTTCTCTATTTGAGTAGAGATGGGGGTTATTACTCATGTTTTATTTTTATTTTTGTTTAGTTTCTCTATTTGAGTAGTGTTGGGTTACTATTTTTTTTCTTCTCTATTTGAGTAGTGTTGGTGTTACTTATTTTGTTTAGTTTCTCTATTTGAGTAGATTTGGGGTTATTACTCATTTTGTTTAGTTTCTCTATTTGAGTAGGGTTTGGGATATTAATCCTTTTCTCTATTTAAGTAGGGTTGGGGTTTTATTACTCATTTTGTTCAGTTTCTCTATTTGAGTAGGATTGGGCTTAGTCATTTTGTCTAGTTTCTCTATTTCAGTACGGTTGGTGTTACTCATTTGTTTTGTTTCTATATTTGAGTAGGAGTTGAGGTTACTCTTTTTTGAATGTTTCTATTTGAGTAGGCTTGGTGTAACTCATCTTGTTTAGTTTCTCTATTTGAGTAGGTTTGGTGTTATTTATTTTGTTTGGTTTCTCTATTTGATAATGGTTGGTGTAACTCATTTTGATTAGTTTCGTTATTTGAGTAGGGTTGAGGATTACTCATTTTGTTTAATTTCTCTATTTGAGCACAGTTGGTGTTACTCATTCTGTTTAGTTTTCCTATTTAAGTAGAGTTTGGGGTGGGGGGGGGGGGGGGGGGTTACACATTTTCTTTAATTTATCTTTTTTAGTGGAGTTTGTCAATTTGTTTAATTGTTTGAGTAGGCTTGGTCTTACTCATTTTGTTTAGTGTCCCTATTTGAATAGAGTTGGGTGTTACTCTTTTTTTATAGTTTCGCTATTTGAATAGAGTTGGGTGTTACTCTTTTTTTATAGTTTCTCTATTTGAGTAGGCTTGGTGTTAGTCATTTTGTTTAGTTGTCCTTTTTGAGTAGAGTTGGGGGTACTCATTTAGTAAAGTTATCTTTTTGAGAAGGGTTTGCGGTTACTTGTTTTGTTAAGTTATCTATTTGAGTAGGGTTGGGGGGTTGCTAATTTTGTTTAGTTATTATTAAGCATTCCCTAGCTTTGACAAACCTCATTAAAACCAAACTAAAACCCCACTCGCTCGTAAATAGATCAGACTACTGCCTCTTAGTCGTCTCAGGTTAGTGTATGTGCAGTACTAAATGACTGAGTATTGTATGTGCTGTACCAAATCACTGAGTATGGTATGTGCAGTACTAAATCACTGAGTATTGTATGTGCAGTACTAAATCACTAAGTATTGTATGTGAAGTACTAAATCACTCATTATTGTATGTGCTGTACTTAATCACTGAATATTGTATGTGTAGTACTTAATCACTGAGTATTGTATGTGCAGTACTAAATCACTGAGTATTGTATGTGCAGTACTAAATTACTGAGTAATGTGTGTGCAGTACTAAACGACTTATTATTGTATGTGCAGTATTAAAGCTTAATAATTACAATGACAAATCACTGTTTTGAATTACTACAATAATATTTACACATCATTGAACGCACCACAAAACTTGGTAAAATTACATTACGGAACCATGGTTAAATAAAAGCACTGAAAGTGCTGAAGGCCTTGGGGCTGCAGGAAGGTTGGAGAAGTAGGGAAAATGTGAAAGGAAATAACAATTGCAGCTTATGATTATGTATTTATTATTAAGAAGTTGAAAGATCATATCAAAAGTAGTAAATGTTATGAAACCTCCAGGGTGTAACAATGCAGTTGATATAGGGTTTACAGGACCTGTGCCTAAATATTGATTTTTTTTTTAATGAATTGTTGAACCGATAAGTCTTGATAAAGCGATCGATAGTCATTACGTTTTCATGTTACTGACTATCAATAATGGAACTGTTTGAATCGTTAAGTACTCGAGCCGCGTCTTGCGATAGGGGGTCTTGGTACACACAACTTCATCAGAGTCTTCACTATATCAATGTTAGTTCCGCCAAAATTCAATGATTGTAGCCCAACAGGTTTTCTCTCCCTGATCCCGTCCTCTGACTAGAGCCTCCCTGTGTCATACAAGTAACACAAAGGATCACAATGGTAATAAGAATTCACTATTGTTTTGTGTTTTACTTGTTGTATGTCTTGTATATGATAATAGGAAATCACTCATGTTTTTTATCTTTTATTGGTACTTGTGTGTATATTGTGCATATGGTAATATTTCTTTGATAATTATACATGTTGTCTAATAAATATACTATGAACGATTATGTATTAAGCTATTAAGATAATGTATTTCATCAAAAGCGAAACGGTGAAGTTTGATATTTGCTTTATGTTTTATAACTACATGTACTCGAAACATGTGAGTGAATATTTCCAATTCAAGAACAAGCACAAGAACATATTGCAAGTATTTGTTTTTCGTCGAATACGTGTCCTCAAAACTGACAGAACAACTTTGTGCACTTGTAATTCGAGCTGACCACTGATCGATTTTTCTGAACCATTATGCTATCAAATCAAAAACCAAATTTTCATTGAATTTGATTGATCCCGCGGCTTCTCAAAAATGACAAAGTTAAAGCTCAAGTGCTCCTTTTCTAAAGTTTAACTGCTAGCGCAACACAATTGTCAATCTGCGAGTTTTCGCCAATCATCAAATGACAGAGATGACGTTTACGCATCTACTTAACATCGTAATCCTAATAAAGGCCAGGCTCTCTAAACTTTTGGTGGCTGTTTGTTCAACATCATTTACGTTGTAGGCAATGATGCGACTAGTCCCGTTTAATTCTTATTATTGCTGATGATAAATTAACATTATTCGTGACATTACAGTAATTAATGGCCAAGAATTAAATACTTTTCCAAATAACTCGAGAATCGTTGCGTCGTTTCATGAAAGGAGAGAGGTGGACACAATCGGTTTTGAACAAATTCGTATACATTTACAGCAAACAAACAAAAATTGCCAATGTCAAAATTGCGAATTTCAGTTTTGACCCCCTTTAAAGTCATTTGGTGTAGAATACACAAACGTCTGTACTCTTTGATTATGACAAAACTCACTACATCGTTTAAGCAAGATACATATAAACAATTGAGTTACCAAAATTATATTTTTACAAAAGTTGCCTAAAATAAAACATTAGTGCACAGTTTCCTTTTTCCGTCAGTATATATTAAAGTTATTTTTGTATTTCAGATAATCAAATACTGATCCAAGATGGCAGTCAGGAGGAAGTGGAAGATTGTGGCATCTGTTGCCATAGGAACTTTGTTATATTTCTTTACAATTAAGGATAACAAATATCAATCAAATGACATGGAGCAACCGGTGCGACACGAGGTCATGCTTAACACCGTGAAACAAATCAGTCAACAATCAAAAACAATCATGGTTGCGGTTATAAATGACGCATATCTCCCCTTTGCGTACAGTTGGCTTTGTAACACTAAAGAAATGGGAGTACATAAAAACACATTATTCATTACAACTGATGAACAAACCAGCGATAAACTGAAACGAGACTGGCCCGAAATAAGCGTGGCGAGCATGAACATTAGCAATCTCAGCGGGGACAGGAAGTATGGGCAGGCTGGATACATTAGGGTAAATGTCAAACGTCACCAATACATTTATCAGCTATTACAAGAAGGATTCGAACTTCTTCATTTTGAAGTAGATTGTGTATGGCTGAAGAATCCACTTCCGGTTTTGCAAAGTCACGAGGGATATGACCTACTAGTGAATCCCGTTTCCAATAGAACGGACTACGCCAGTGGATTTGTATACATTTATAACACTGAAAGATCTGTTCGAGTATGGGAGCTGTTAGCGCTAAGAATGACGGATTTAGCAAATAGAATAGCATTGTTAGAAGATGACAATCGAGTGGAAGAGCTAACCAACGACCAGCCTTATTTGTCGGATATCATATTAAACGGGTATGTGGACATTTACATTGGTTTGATATCATACAGGTATGTGACTATTTACATCGGTTGGATATTATAATATTATACCAGACATCCGATCACTTATGCTAGTCTCTCTGATCGATAGCACCGTTAACAGGTATGTGGACATTGCTATTAGTCGGATACCACAGTTAACATGTATGTGTACATTGCTTTTGGTCGGATATCACAGTTAACAGGTATGTGGACATTGTTATTGGTGAATTTAGTCGTGCAATCATCAGATATATACGTTAATGAGGTTCAATCCAGTCGTACTGTCATCAGGTATATACGTTAATAAGATTGCATTCAGTCATGCAGTCATCAGGTATATACGTTAATGAGATTGAATCCAGTCGTGCATTCATCAGGTATATACGTTAATGAGCTCGAAATCAGTCGTACAGTCATCCGGTATATAAGTTAATGAGATTGAAATAAGTCGTGCAGTCATTAGATGTATACGTTAATGGGACTGTCATCAGGTATATACGTTAATGAGATAGAATTCATCCGTGCAGTCATCACATATATACGTTAATTAGATTCAATCCAGTCGTACTGTTATCATGTTTATACGTTAATGCGATTGAATTCAGTCATGCAGTCATCAGGTATATACGTAAATGAGATTGTAACAAGATATACAGTAATCAGGTATAAACGTTAATGAAATTGAATCCAGCCATGCAGTCATCACGTATATACGTTAATGGGATTGAATAGATTTGTGCAGTGATCACATATATACGTTAATGATATTGAATCCCGTCTTACAATCACCAGGTATATACGTTAATGAGATTTAATCCAGTCGTACAGTCATTAGATATATACGTTGATGAGATTGAATGCATTCGTGCAGTCATTAGATATATACGTTAATGAGATTGAATCCAGTCGTACTATCATCAGGTATGTACGTTTATTAGAATGAATCCAGTCGTACAGTCATCAGGTATATTTACGTTAATGAGATTGAATCCAGTCGTACACTCATCATGTATATACGTTAATGAAATTGAATCCAGTCATGCAGTCATCACGTATATACGTTAATGAGATTGAATTCAGTCGTGCAGTAATCAGGTATATACGTTAATGAGATCGAAACCAGTCGTACAGTCATACGGTATATACGTTAATGAGATTGAATCCAGTCGTACATTAGTCATTATATGTATATGTTAATGAGATTGAATCCAGTCGTATTGTCATCAATTATATACGTTAATGAGATTTAATCCAGTCGAACAGTCATCAGGTATATACGTTAATGAGATTGAATCTAATCATGCATTCATTAGGTATATACGTTAATGAGATTGAATCCAGTCGTACAGTCATCAGGTATATACGTTAATGAGATTGAATTCAGTCGTGCAGTCATCAGATATATACATTAATGAGATTGAATCCAGTCGTACTGTCATCAGGTATATACGTTAATGACATTGAATTCAGTCATGCAGCCATCAGGTATATACGTTAACGAGAATGAATTCAGTCATGCAGTCATCAGGTATGTACGTTAATGAGAATGATTCCACTTTATAATACACTAATTATTAATGAAAAACCCTGCCAAAAAAAGCGTTACACATCATTTTGTCGACGAACTAATTTCGAGTCGAAACCAAATGGGGAACAACAATGGCTGTTCGTAAATTATATTTTCCACGACCCTAACAACCATTGGAAAGGACAATATAATTGCACGATAGGTCGTTAACGTTTATTGATCTAAACAATCCAAAACGAGTAATCATTTTTTTAATTGTGAAGTGTTCAAAACAAACAAAACGACAAATTTTAAATAGCCAATATCAAATTATACAATAAAAAGGTTACTGCCTGATTATGGGAATCTATTGTGTTGGGACTCGTTCAATCGGCGGAGTTTTACCCTCTCAAGATCGGGCAATTCGTCCAACATATTATTTTCCCATATAGATGCAATAACCTATAATGTGTGTTAAAAAATTGTTCATTTTTTCTTCAGATTTGAATGATTAATATATAATAGTATAACTATGTATCCTTATCGAATGAAGGGATAAACATGTGATGTTAATATACTCGTGAATACTTTCTTTCCAGAGTTAAAGGATTAAGATTAAAGGTGTTGAAATTAGATCGGTTTGCAGATGGTTTGTGGTACAAGATGAACGAAGATAAACGAAATGCAACAGATCCATATATCATTAATAACAACTGGATTATTGGTAAGATCCATATATCATTAATAACAACTGGATTGTTGGTAAGATCAAATTATCATTAATAACAACTGGATTGTTGGTAAGATCAATATATCATTAATAACAACTGGATTGTTGGTAAGATCCATATATCATTAATTACAAATGGATTGTTGGTAATATCCATATATCATTAATAACAACTGGATTGTTTGTAAGACTACACACTACAGTACAATAGGTATTTATTTGTAAATACTCAATGACTCTTTCGAATAATGTTGCATCTCATGCCTGTCTGTTCTTTGTCTCTATCTTGTTTGTCTGTCTTTTTATGCCTGTCTGTATGTATGTTTGTATTTTTGCCTTTATGTATGTATATCTGATAGCTATATAGATATATGTCTATCTGTATATTTATTTGATTGCTGTCTGACTGTATTTCTTTGTCTGTCTGGGATTGACACATTATAAGAACCACTGACTCAGAGGCTTTACAATTACAACAGAGAATGTAGATTGAGTAATTGAAGTTTTACGCCGTTTCAACGATAATTGAGCCGCCCTGCGAGAAAACTAAGCCTCTGCGTAATGTGTCGATCCAGATCATTCCGTCGCAGGGGAATAGAGGTATAGAGTAATGATTCTAGAAACAGAAAATCCACAGGAGACGAAGTGTGTATGTTCGAATTAGCCTGCGCGGCATGCTTAGGCTGATCAGGTCTATGCTTGACGCAGAGACCACAAGGTTGGTTTTCTCGAGAGACGGCTAATTCGTCGGTTATACTACGATTGCCAGTTAACCCAATGTTATTTTCCTGTTTTTCATGCACCATACACCACATAACATTCTTCCTGGTCAACTGGCTCCCTGCCCACTTAGACTATTTAGCCAATTGGCTGCTTGTTAATCATTAGAAAGAAAGAATGTCCCAGTCGGGGCTCGATCCCGTGGCCCCTGAACTGATAGCCCTTGTCTTTTCAAACTGAGCTATCCGGGCTCGACACATCATAGACAAACGATGTAATTTCATTTTAAGGATTCATTTTTATATCTCATGTATGTGTGTCCGTCTATATGTGCATGATCACACATTGAATTTGTAATAAGAGATAGTGTTTCGGATGCCTTATTGATTAATTGATTGGGGTTTAATGACGATTTCAACAATATTTCAGTTATCCTACAATGTGCAACCTGACTTTCTCACACCTGTTATACCCTACATTCCCACGTCGACTTATAAGCCCATAGTTAGTCACAGTGCTTTCTTTAATCATCGGATAGAATGAATCTTCGAGCTCACGACCCTTTGATAGAAAGTGTTCTTCGTTACCGACGAATTTAACCCTGACGTTTATAAGGTTTTAATTATCATTACAGGGAACAAGGCTAAGAGAGAAAGGGCTAAGGCATGGAACCACTGGTTTATAGACGAACATATGAAATGTAACATGGACTTAGTCCATAAAATTGTGAAGAAATAAAAACATCATACAAGCAATCGATGTAGACATACTGGATCTGTGTTAGTACAAACAGCTATGTTTGTATACGAACTAACGAACATTTTTATTAACGTGACATATATCATTTACAAATATGTTTTTCTCAATAATTAACTATCACAAAAGGCCATCACTTCGGGCCTACAGGTCACTATTTATTTTTGTTTTTAAAGTGCACATTCACTTACACCTGCTCTCACATAGCATACATACTTTATAATGTACACACATGCATGCATACATTCCCATTAACATGTACAACTATGATACATTACACAATGTTATATACAGTTTGTGCATAGTATTTGCTCATCAATTTTTTTAAAAATGCTAGATAACGTTTAGACAGAAATTCGGGAATATCTGTTCATGAGGATTGTTCGTACATATTTATGTTTAAGCGACGTGTACTGGGTGAATGCAAATTCTCCTGTTCATCGTAGATAGGACGGAGGTCAATGTCAGTCTACATGTAGCATATATGTAAACAAAAACATTCTTTCTTGGAATATAGCGGGCTTAAGATAATATGTAGATTCTGTATCGTTTAAACATTTATTGAATGACTATGATTTTTCAGATTGTGTGTTACTATATTTGAAATGTAGTAGTTTTGAGTCTATGAACAATATTTTAATTGTCATCACTTATATATCACCTGAAGGGTCTAAAATATATGATACTATGAATGAAAAGAATGATATTATATTACTCAATCAAAATATCAAATATTTAAAGTACATCTATCCAGACTGTTATCTGTTTCTTGCTGACGATTTTAATGACCGTACACATACTTTTTGGATTATATTCCAAATGATAGTCTTAGTAATATTTATAATGTTGATGTTGAATACAATTCAGATACGTTCGAATATCCGCGTAATAATACAGATAAAAGCAGATATAATGCATTTGGAAAGTCTCTCGTTGAATTATGCTGTATCCATAGTATCCATATTATATAAATAACACATTGCTTTAAATTGGACAGTAATATTGTCAGCCTGAGGAGAATACTGTCACCCGAGCCGCAGGCGAGGGTGACAGTATTTCTCCGAAGGATGACAATATTACTGTCCAATTCAAAGCAATGTGTTATTTATTTTATTATACCGAAAAATAATAAAATAATAAAATATAAATAATAAAATTATAAATAATAAATAAATAATATTAAAAAGTAAAAAAATAAAAAAATAAAATATTTGCATATTATTTATATTTTTATTATTAGCATATGATCTGTAAAATGTTTTATAGCCCAAAAGTACAACATAGAGCGCTCTACATGTCTAGATTTAAAGAGTTTCATTAACATAAATCTTCCTACCTACCTAATTTGCATACGGCCGTGAGACAGTAAAAAAACTGTCGCATGGTCACGTGGTACATTTGTCTTGACAGTAAAAATAGCAACTTTTTGTCAATGGGAGTTTTATATGGACAATGACATTGAGGTGTAATAATATAAATTGTCGCCTGTTTGATGATAGTTATGGCAAATGTACATGCATTGCAAATAATGGAAGAAGTATAGTAGATTATCATTTAGCAGCATCTGAATTGTTTCCAAATGTCAGTTATTTTAATGTTGCTGCACGCGATGACTCGGATCACATTTCCTTTACATTCGAAACTTACTTTCACTAAGCGCAGAGAAACAACACTAGAAATTAATGTATCACTAAACGAAGAGTTATTTCCCTTAAACAAATTCAAATAGCAAAATAAATTTCATTATATATTTATCGAATAAAATCAGGAAAACCTAACCTTACAATCAGAAAATATACAATTATGAATTGGTTCAGATGTAAATGAAGCAATTCAAATCCTTATTAATGTATACATGATATCAGCAAATCTTATGAAAGTAAATGCTGGAACACAAACTAAGATTATGCATAATGAGCCCTGGTGGATTAATAACTGTTACCTAGCCAAAATGAAAACATATTCATTTTCACGAAAATTTCTTTTAACCAACGTGAACTCAGACTTTCAACTGTACATTGAAGCCAAAACTAACTTTAAACGCATATGCAAATCTAAAAAAAGAGTATTTTAATCGAAATAAACGTCAATAAATAGTTAATAGCAGAAACTGTACAATTGAATTTTGGAAGGTCTTAAAACGTAATAATTCTAAGATACCACATAATGAAGTGATAAATAAAACCAATCATGAAACCTGGCATTCATACTTTAAGGTCTACTTTACAAAAATGATCAACCGAAGTTGTAAGATATCCAATGGGAATCTATGCAGGCTCAGAAGAACATGATTAACTAATAAATCAGCCTATCTCAATCGACAAAATTAATAAAAGTATTACAAAATTAAAAAATTAAAAATCTACCAGTAAAGAAAGTATTTCTTTGGAATTCTATAAATACACATGTGATTTAATAGCACCATATCTAGTTTTATTATTAAATGACATTTTATATTCGGGCCATTTTCCGGAATCATAGAGCGAAAATTTCATAGTACCTATATATAAATCTGGTCTAAAGGGATATCTCTAGTAAATGTAATGTATAAAATATTTTCAAATATTGTTAATGATAGGATATATAATTCGGCAGACACATTTAATTTAATTGATGAAAGTCAAGCGGGATTTCGACATGGTTATTCTGTAACTGATAATTTATTCACTTTACAAAGTATCATACAGAAATATATTTGCAAACCTGGTAGTCGTTTTTATGATTTAATTTATACGTATGTATGTGAATATTAGTAAAGCATTTGATTCGTTAGTGCATGACAAATTATTCAGAACTTGAATTAACACCTAAACAGTCCTAAAAGGGGACTTCAGGAATGTTTAGGTGTTAATTCCAAAATAAATTCCTGCACGATTTTATCAGAATGTGGATGGCTATATATAAAACAAAAGTAATGAAATATTGGCGTAAAGTTTTACACGTGCCTAATAATCGATAGCCAAAGCAATGTGTTTTTATGCTAAAAGCACATGTTGAAATTGGAAGAGTCAATTAGGCAACAAAGGTTAAAAACTTACTTTGCACGTCTGGTTTTGGATACGCTTGGTTCTCTTAAGATGTTGGAAATGATGAGCATTTTATAACTCTTTTTAAACAAAGAATGGCTGATTGTTCCTTTCAATATTTACAAGAAAATATAAATAGCTCATCACGTTGGGATTTCAAACATATTCATTCTTTGTTAAATCCAGAGAGTTATCTGTTGGTTGATATGTCTCCGTATTTAAGAAATACCATGCATTTGTTTTCAATGTTACCAATGGCTTGCAGAAAGGCAGAGCTGATTGTATGCATGATATGAGAAGTTTTAACAACCTGATGAAAAGCGAAAGTAGCGTTATCATAAAGAAGATCGCAAACTATATTTCAGTTATAATTGTGCTAAAAGATTCAACCATCCGATAACAAAAGTCGTTGCTCGATTAATATTGTAAATGAGTATATATATTAAAACTCAACTCCATGTGATTGTACATCCGTATATTTGCCGTATTTTGAATTGGTATTTACATTAAGTGTTTACCTACGAATATTGTAAATGGAATCTTCACATCCACATGTAATATAGATAATAATCTATCTTTGAGTTATGTTTCAGTTACCTTTCTGTGAATTATGATTCATATTCATAATACATGTTTATCTATTTGTTGAAATAACTAGATTGGTTACCTCCCCTGGTTTATAGCTATCGCATATATATGTCACAATACTCTAAATAAATTCCTTCATTATTTCAATTTGAATAAACCATTGTGAAATATTTTAAGCGTTTTACAGGTAGAACACCCTTTATCGTTGAAAAGATTTACCTCAAAATTGTAAAATAATAAAAATAAAAGCTGGAATAAGCTGCACCTGAAATTTTAACAGTAATTTAGTAAGTTCAAATGGCTTTCAAATATTCGAAAGTGCAAATGGAAAAGGGAATAAATTGTATATGTCAAATCAACCGCACTGTTCACAAATTAAGGGACCTGGGTGAATCAACCCAGCTATGCGTTAGAACTGAAAACAGTGTGGAAAGAGGAGCCATTGCTAATCATGATTTCAAAGGTCGTTTTGTTTGTATTGTTGGGTGTTTTACGCCGTTTTCAACATCACTATGTCAAATCACCCGCCCTGTTCACATACTCATGCGTCCTGGGTGATTCAACCCAGCTACTCAATAGTACTTAACACACTGTGACAAAGGGAGCAATTGCCCGCCCTGCTTTTAGAGGTCGTTTTGTTTGTGTTGTTGGGTGTTTAAGGCCGTTTTCAACATCATTCCAGTCATACCACCCCGCCAGTTCACACACTCGTGATCCCTGGGTGAATCATCCCAGCTATGCAATAGACCTGAACACATTGTGGAAAAAGAAGCAATTGCCCGTTATGCTTTAAAATGTCGGTTTGTTTGCATGGTAGGGGATTTGATCTTGGAATCGAGTTGTTGCATGACTAACTAAGTGTGGAAAGTGGCATAAAATATATGAATGTGGGAAAGGGTTAGTATGTGTTTACTGGTCTTCGCACCTCTGCAGGCCAAATCCCTTTCTTCGGTACAGTGAACGATTTTCCCATAACCCCGTTCCCACATGCATAAACTTCCTATAATTGAACTATCTAAAACATTGTGATAAAAACAGCCATTGCTATTCATGTTTTCAAAGGTCGTTTTGCTTGCACGTTGGGGTTTTAGGCCGCTTTCAACAGCATGTATGTCCAATCACCCTCACAGTTCACATACCCATGCGTCCTGGGTGAATCAACCCAACTATGCGATAGGACTGAACACAGTGTGGTAAGAGGAGCCATTGTCCATCGTGCTTTCAATGGTCGTTTTGATTGCGTTGTTGGTTTTTTTATGCCGTTTACAACAGCATTTATGTTAAATACCCCTCACTGCTCACACACACATGCTTCCTGGGTGAATCAACCCATCTACGCGATAGGACTGCAAACAGTGTGGTATAAGGAACCATTGCTCATCATGTTTTCAAAGGTCGTTTTGAGTGCACTGTACGGAGTTTTAGGCCGTTTTCAACTGCATTTATGTCCAATCACCCCCAGAGTTCACATACTCATGCGTCCTGAGCGAATAAAGCCAACTATGCAATAGGACTGAAAACAGTGTGGTAAGAGGAGCCATTACTCATCGTGTTTTCAAATGTCAATGTGATTGCATTGTTGGGGTTATAGGCCGTTTTCAACAGCATTTATGTCCAATCACCCTCAACGTCACACAAATAATGGGACCTGGGTGAATCAACCCAGCTATGCGTTAGGACTGAAAACAGTGTGGAAAGAGGAGCCATTGCTAATCATGATTTCAAAGGTAGTTTTGTTTGTATTGTTGAGTGTTTTACGCCGTTTTCAACAACATATATGTCAAATCACCCGCACTGTTCACATGCTCATGCGTCCTGGGTGATTCAACCAGCTACTCAAAAGTACTGAACACACTGTGACAAAGGGAGCAATTGCCCGTCCTGCTTTTAGAGGTCGTTTTGTTTGTGGTGTTGGGTGTTTACGGCCGTTTTCAACATCATTCCAGTCATACCACCCCGCCAGTACACACGGTCGTGATCCCTGGGTGAATCATCCCAACTATGCAATAGACCTGAACACATTGTGGCAAAAGAAGCAATTTTCACATACTCATGCGTCCTTGGTGATTCAACCCAGCTACTCAATAGTACTGAACACACTGTGACAAAGGGAGCAATTGCCCGCCCTGCTTTCAGAGGTCGTTTTGTTTGTATTGTTGGGTGTTTAAGGCGGTTTTCCACATCATTCCAGTCATACCTCCACGTCAGTTCACACACTCATGATTACTGGGTGAATCAACCCAGCTATGCAATAGACCTGAACACATTGTGGCAAGAGAAGCAATTGCCCGCCATGCTTAAAAGTGTCGTTTTGTTTGCATTGTAGGGGTTTTGATCTTGGAAGCGAGTTGTTGCATTACTAAATAAGTGTGGAAAGTGGCATAAAATATCTGCATGTGGGAAAGGGTTAGTATATGTTCAATGGTCTTCGCACATCTGCAGGCCAAATCCCTTTCGGCGGTACAGTGAACGATTTCCCATAACCCCGTCACCGCATGCATAAACCTATCCCTATAAATGAACTATCGAAAACATTGTGATAAAAACAGCCATTGCACATCATGTTTTCAAAGGTGGTTGTGCTTGCATTGTTGTGGTTGTAGGCCGTTTCCAACAGCATGTATGCCCAATCGCCATCACAGTGCACATATTCATGTTTTCAGGGTGATTCTACCCAGCTAGGCAATAGGACTGAAAACAGTGTGGTAAGAGGAGCCATTGCTCATCATGTTTTCGAAGGACGTTTTGATTGCGTTGTTGGTTTCTTTAGGCCGTTTTCAACATATTTGTTTATGTATCAGTTAGTGTTTTAAATAGTTCTAGTCATTTTGTTTTGTTTGTATATAGTTACTTAATCAAAATCAATCTTGTGTTTAATGATAATAATATTATATTATAATATATATTATTTTATAATTTGTATGCCAGTGATGGCCCATGATTGGACAAAAATAAAATTATTCTATTCTATTCTATTCTATGAAATATTCGCATATCTATTTTTAGAGGAGCAAGTTCCTGTGGTTGGGTATATGTACATATGTAAGCAGATTTATTTCCTTAGATCATTTCAAATTCGCTACATTCAAGTATAGTAGAAGATTTAGACTAATGTACATTTTCCAATATCAATCAATATATACAAATAAAAACCAATTCATGTTCCGACGCCCAGGTATCATAAGCCAACGTAGTAATATTCACCAGACGTGACAATGCTCGATCTATTTGTAACATACGTTAAAACATGCACACTACGAAATGAAATTGGGGCAAATAGATGCGTTAAACGTATCTGTAGCAGACGACTTTTGACAGACTGAGAAATTGCTCATCATTAGCAAACTTTCCTTTTGCCGTAATCAGTTCAACCTTATTGAATAATTATAGATCTACGTTCATTTAAAGATATTGTCCATATGTTTTGTCAATGTCGTCTGCTGCAGATTTATTGTTTAAAGAAAAGGGTAAACATGGTCATTTGATTTCAATTACGATGAGTCTACTATGATTTACAATTGTTAATAAGTCGATCATGTAAGTTCATTTCCGTCGTTTATTTAGATCTCAAACCCTTTCCCTTAAACAGAAGACATGACGGTTTTGAAGAAGGCTGCGTTTAAAAACACCATTGGAAGAAAAAAAGTGCTCATTTGTAGTAATTCTTTCCATTTTCCACAAACGTTTTCAACCGGCTGTCTCAAAACTTGAATTTCCGAATTTTACAACTTTATTATCGGTTGTTTTCACAAATGGGAAGAATACAAACATCGTACCAGGTAAACAGCTGTGAAGTTGCATTGACTAAAAAAATCCACTTGACTTATATATGTTTCTGAACTCACTGTAGTGATTAGAGCGTCCGCCTTCGTAGCGGGAGTCCATGGTTCGGTCCCCGATCTTGTCGATCAAAATACTGTAACCCTTTACCACCTTGTAGACACATTTTGACTCCTCTGCAGCAGACGACTTTTGAAAACATTGTGGCAAAAGAAGAAATTGCTCAAAACGAGCAATTTCTCCTGTTGCCACAATGTTTTCAGCTTTATTTAATAGTAAAACTCTCATTTATTGAGATTGTTCATGTTTTTGTCAATTTAGTTTTGAAATACCACTTAAACAAACCCACTTACATCCTGACGACTCTGCAGCAGATGACTTTTGAAAACATTGTGGACAAAGGCGAAATTGCCCATGTTTTCGAATGTCGTCTGCTGCAGATAGGTCAAATTACGTCTGCATATTGGAAAGGGTTAACCGGTAACTTAGAACGATAATTTAAAGTCGTCTGCTTGGGAAACATCTGAAGAAATATCTATAAACTCTTAATAATTTGATGAAAAATCTCTCGGAAATGAAGACTTTCACCTCAGTAATTTCTGTTTTTCCACAATGTTTTCAGAACTCGTCTGCTTCAGAGACGTTATAATTCGCCTCAATGTTAGCGTTAAAGGGTTAGTATGTAAATGTAAATTGCACGAATAAAATTGAATAGCCCATACATTCAAATTGACATAAAAGGCATTCAATGCACTGAGGATTTTCAATAAAATACAAAAGACATCCGTGTATTTTATATAGGCTGGGTTTAGAAATCATATTTGTAAACAATTCCTACATTTGCTCAGTCATGAAGTTTATCAATAAGGTAGAACACCCCTTAACTAATGGACTCGGCGATTTCCGTAAGAGGTCGGAATTTATTATCAGCATAAAGACTCGGTGATTTCCGACCGAAGTCGTAAGTCATCGGGATTGTTCAACGTGAACGTGACCGACAGCCTCACTACCAAGACCGATCTCTAACGACCTCATACGGAAATCGTCGAGCCAATTAGGAATGTTCTCAAACTATATGAAGGCGTACATGGACTAGCAGCGTAGAACTATGTTCAAATGATACATAAAAATAATAAGATTGATCGGACACACTGGCAAATCAAAGCACTAAAAGTGCTGACGGCCTGATGGCTGCAGGAAGGTTGGAGAAGTAGGGCAAATTGTGAAAGGAAATATCAATTGCAGCTTATGTTATGTATTTATTGTTAAGAAGTTTAAAGATCATATTGAAAATAGTAAATATTATGAAACTGCCAATTTGAAAACAGGAGGACCTTGTTGGCACTATATCGCTCACCTGGGTGCAAGAACTCACATATATACACATTTAAGACGTGAAGAATCAAGGGAAAATCTGACAGCAGGTTTAGGCAGAATGTTTTGATGTTTTTGCCTTATCAAATATGTCAAGGTTAAATCAATTTCCATCAAGTAGAAATAATTCTCTAAGCCATGTACTAGACTGGGAGAAAGTGTTTGATAAATGCAAAACTCATCAAGACAATTATTCTGACAAACATTCAAAATGCAACCTCTAAAGTGCTATCAAGACATTCCTTCATTTGACCTAGTGACCTACTTTTTTCACCTATATGACCCATATTCGAACATGGACTAGATATTATCAATGGCCTACAGAGTATTAACAAGAGTTTCCATTATTTTGCCTAGTGACCGAGTTTTTAACCCGGCATGACCCATATCCGAACTTAGCCTAGATATCATTAAGATAAACATTCTGACCAGATTTTTAAAAATGTGACTTCTACAGTGTTGATAAGATTTTCCTTCAATTTGACCTAGTGACCTAGTTTTTAAATAGACATGACCAATATTCAAACTTGGCCTACATATCGTCAAGACAAACATTCTGAAACAGTTTCAACATGCTCAAGTTAACAAGAGGGCCAAGATGGCCCTAAATCGATCACCTGAATGATAGTTAATTAGAAGCAAATATTTAACTGCAAATATCTGTGAAAATTTGATCAGGAGTTCAAATGAAACGGCAAGGAGTGGACACTTAGTTAAAGAAATAGATTATCAGTAAAGGCCATTTTTATCTTGAAATCTAACAAGAGCTTTCTCAATTTCTGATGCTGCAGCAACAAAGATTCTACACAGAATGCAAGTATTTGAACAATTTTGAAAGAGGACCATTAAAGGAACACTCCTGTGAAGTAACGTTGAAATTGGTCAAGTGGAATGGTAGGAGTTGTCATTTGTAGCTAAAAGTTCAATTATCCCCTTTTGTGATGACGCGAGGTTGCTATGATTTTGTAACTAATCAAAACACCTTGAACAAATTAAATGTAGATGATCACTAAAGTAGGATTTATATTCAATTTCCTTAATATCAGAAAAGAACTTAAAAAAATGGAATTTCCAAATTTTGTCATTTTGCCCCTTTTCTGATGCCTCCTGACTGCCATGTTTTTCAACCAAACAGTATGCCTTGAACGATCTTTGTAGAGGCTCACCTAAGGAACATTTCTACCAAACTATAATGGAATCAGACATGCAGATTCAAAGAAGAAGATTTTTAAAGCTTGGACATTTTGCCCCCTTTCTGATGCTGCAGCAACCCTGGCGGCCATGTTTTTCAACAGATCAGACATATTTGAACAATCTTGGTAGAGGTAGAGGGTACCCCAAAGAACATTTGTGAAAAATTATTTTCAAATCGGTCTAATTCTTTTGGACGAGAAGATTTTTTAAGTTTTAACAATTTAACAATACACATATAAGGAAAACAAGCTTAGCCCCCTGGCAGCCATGTTTTTTCAACGGATCGGAAATATTGGAACAATCTTGGTAAAGGGTGCCCCAATGAACATTTGTGCAAAATAATTTTCAAATCGGGCCAGTACTTTTGGACAAGAAGATTTTTAAAGTTTTAACAATGCACATATAAGGAAAACAGGCTCCACCCCCTGGCGGCCATGTTTTTCAACGGATCAGACATATTTGAACAATCTTGATAAAGGGTTCCCAAAGGAACATTTGTGCAAAATAATTTTCAAATTGGGTTTATACTTTTGGACAAGAAGATTTTCAAAGTTTTAACAATGCACATATAAGGAAAACAAGCTTAGCGCCCTGGCAGCCATGTTTTTTCAACGGATCGGAAATATTTGAACAATCTTGGTAAAGGGTGCCCAAATGAACATGTGTGCAAAATAATTTTCCAATCGGGCCAGTACTTTTTGACAAAAAGATTTTTAAAGTTTTAACATTGCACATATAAGGAAAACAGGCTCCACCCCCTGGCATCCATGTTTTTTAACGGATCGGAAATATTTGCACAATCTTGGTAAAGGGTGCCCAAAGGAACATTTGTGCAAAATAATTTTCAAATTGGGCTTATACTTTTGGACTAGAAGATTTTCAAAGTTTTAACAATGCACATATAATAGGGAGAACAAGCTCCGCACCCTGGCGGCCATGTTTTTCAACCGATCAGAAATATTTGAACAATCTTGGAGTGCCCCAAGGAATATTTGTGGAAAATAATTTTCAAATCAGGCCAGTACTTTTGGACAAGAAGATTTTTAAAGTTTTAACAATGCACATATAAGGAAAACAGGCTCCACCCCCTGGCGGCCATGTTTTCAACGGATCGGAAATATTTGAACAATCTTGATAAAGGGTTCCCAAAGGAACATTTGTGCAAAATAATTTTCAAATTTGGCTTATACTTTTGGACAAGAAGATTTTCAAAGTTTTAACAATGCACATATAAGGAAAACAAGCTTAGCCCCCTGGCAGCCATGTTTTTTCAACGGATCGGAAATATTTGAACAATCTTGGTAAAGGGTGCCCCAATGAACATGTGTGCAAAATAATTTTCAAATCGGGCCAGTACTTTTGGACAAGAATACTTTTACAGTTTTAACAATGCACATATAAGGAAAACAGGCTCCACCCCCTGGCGGCCATGTTTTTCAACGGATTGTAAATATTTGCACAATCTTGGTAAAGGGTTCCCCAATGTACATTTGTGGAAAATAATTTTCAAATCGGGCTAGTACTTTTGGACAAGAAGATTTTTAAAGTTTTAACAATGCACATATAAGGAAAAAAAGCTCCGCCCCCTGGCGGCCATGTTTTTCAACGGATCGGAAATATTTGAACAATCTTGGTAAAGGGTACCCCAAGAAACATTTGTGCAAAATAATTTTCAAATCGGGCCAGTACTTTTGGACAAGAAGATTTTTTAAGATTTGGCAATTTTCCCCTTTTCTGTTGCCGCAGCAACCAAAGTTCTCTATGGAATTTAAATCTTTGAACAATTTTGAAAGAGGTCCACCAAGGGAACATTCCTGTGAAGTTTGGTTGAAATTGGTCAAGTGGTTAAAGAGGAGATGATCTAAACGTCTAAATGTTATCGACCGACGACGGACGACGGACGACGGACACCGGACGACGGACGACGCCGGACGACGCCGGACGGACAAATAGTGATCAGAATAGCTCACCTTGAGCCTTTGGCTCTAGGTGATCTAAAAATGCAGCATACAGTACCCTTCAATTTGTCGTAGTAACCTAGTTCTGACCCAATATGACCACTAGTGTAATTTGACCTAGATATAATTCAGACAAAATTTCAAGCTGCTGAATTAAAAAAAATCTTTGTTAGCAAAATTTCCCTTCAATTTGTCCTAGTGACCGAGTTTTTAACCTGACATGACCCATATTCAAACTTGATCTAGAAATCATTACGATAAACATTCTGACCTAATTTTAAACTGTTGAAGCAGAAGATGCGGCTTGTACAGTGTTAACGAGATTTTCTACATACTATCAAGACAAACATTCTGATACAGTTTTAACATGATCAAGTTAAAAATGCAGCCTCAAAAGTGTTAACAGGATTACCCTTCAATTTGGCCTAGTGACCTAGTTTCTGACACAATATGACCAATATTCGAACTTGACTTAGATATCATTAAGACAAACATTCTTACGAAAATGCCGTTGATACATCCACAGCGCTTGCTGGCACCTGCGGGTCGCCCGGTTAGGAGACAGGTTGGCGTTTGCACGCTGCTGCTACAACTTAGTTATTGGTACAGTGGTGGCTGAAGAGGAGAGGCATGTCTCATTTACTTCACTGCCACTCTCACTCTCTTGTGGGTACTGTGCTCCCCTTCTATTTTAGCCCTCCTATCACTTTTAGGGCACTTGTGGTACTGTTAATCTGACACTTTTGTGATAAACTGTGTGTTAACTTGTTACCTTCTGTGACGAGCGCGACTGGATGACCGGATGAATGATGCGATGAACCTGCGAGTTGAACATAAAGGTTGATATCCATATCGTAAGGCACATTTCTGTAACTATTTCCTGCGCCATTGATTATCTTCAGTCGGTTTTCACGAGGCCAGTCGTTGAAATTCCTTCTTCGAACTGTGATAGCAAGCCAACGAATTAAATGGACTTTCGGATCACATTCCTTAATCAACTCGTCAATGGTTGAGTGGTCGTTAAGTTAAGGCTGATACACCACCCCATTTATTCATCCAGCACTCGATTTGCACCTGGAGTGTATCGTCCGATGGCATGGCTTCCCTGATACAATTTACCGACTCGTCCTTAAGTGCTATATCAACTGGCAGGAACAGTAATAATGTCGTTTCAGTAATGGTGATATGACCAGGACTGGAGACGGACTCAAGATTTTATATTAAACAATTAAATAAATAAATAAATTGCCATGTGAGAGGTTTCTTTGGGTAATATAAAAAAGGGAAAAAAAGTCAACTGAATTTGTAACGCGACTTCTTTGTTTACCATTTATTTTTCGTCGCCGGAAATATTCGCTTTTTATTTGTTTGTAAAATATATTATGGAATATGAAATTGCACAATATGAAACAAATGTCACATGCGAAACCGTAATGGTAAAATCAGGCATGATGATTTGTTTCACAATGGCTCATTACTCTATTTAAACGGAATTGGACAATCTCCGTAAATACTCGAATTTCCCTTCTACTTCGTGAAGATATTACCTAGCTTCCATATTCGTCCTATCTGCGCATGAATTTCTAAAGCATTTGTTAAATTTATTTTGGAGTTCTCACGCCTTAATTTTTTAACTGATGCTCCGCTAACATTATAATGATCTTTTTTGGGTGATCTTAACCTTTTAAAGGCAGTTATGTTGAATCCAAGATGAAATATTTCTCTGGCGCAGTCTCATCCTCAAATGCGTTATAGGGTGTTAACAGCAATTGGCAGGCTGCTAACTTCGAACAAATGGTATTAGCACTGTGACCAGGGGCTTAAGCCCCAGGCCAAAAACATAAACCGGTATAGTAGGTACTATGCCGAAGGATTCACCAATAGCCGCAGCTTCCTGAAACGCCTGCTGTTTCAGTAATGATGACATGACCAGGACTGGAGACGGACTCTAGCTTAATCAGCGTATTAATTTTCTAAGGTTTTTATATTAAACAATTAAAGACATAAATTGCATTGTCATGTGAGGGGTTTCTTTGAGTAATATAAAAAGGGGGAAAAAAGTCAACTGAATTTGTAACGCGACTTCTTTGTTTACCATTTATTTTTCGTCGCAGTTGCCCGGAAATATTCGCTTTTTATTTGTTTGTAAAATATATTATGGAATATGAAATTGCACACTATGAAACAAATGGTAATGGTAAAATCAGGCATGATGATTTGTTTCACAATGGCTCATTACTCTATTTAAACGGAATTGGACAATCTCCGTAAATACTCGAATTTCCCTTTCACTTCGTGAACATATTACCTAGCTTCCATATTTGTCCTATCTGCGCATGAATTTTTAAAGCATTTGTTAAATTTATTTTGGAGTTCTCACGCCTTAAGTTTTTCACTGATGTTCCGCTACCATTAAAAATGATCTTGTTTGGGTGATCTTAACCTTTTAAAGGCAGTTATGTTGAATGTTATGTTATATTTCTCTGGCGCAGTCTCATCCTCAAATGCGTTATAGGGTGTTAACAGCAATTGGTAGGATGCTAACTTCGAACAAATGGTATTAGCATAAAGCCCCAGGCCAAAAACAACATTTTGATGAACGAATTCAGAGACATATATGTATTTATATGTGGCTAGCGAATTTGACTCTTCACAAGAAATCAATGAATTAAGATAGCATATCATAAAATATATTGATTTATTTCTAATAGATTGCTGCTTGTGTCAGAAATCGGGGTAAAACACTGCTCTTAATTATAGATGAACGTCAGTCTTCTCGATATTCCTGCATTGCACTGTACAGCCACTAGGTAGAGCATCCCGACGAATTCCGTTTGAAGTCGTAAGAGTGGGTATAGCTAGTGACCGAAAATATTTTTTCCGCGAAACCAACTTAGCTGGACTGAAAGTCAAAATTTTCCCATAATTAATGAAAAGCCGAAAAGCAAAACCGATTTGAAACCCTATAATAGATATTGATGTGTATCCGGAAAGAGACAAATTTCGGATCCTGATATGAACGCTCATTACTGACTTTCTTCAACGTTACCTATCGAATATATCTGTAGGTGCTACCTATTTACGAAAGATATGTTTGAAAAATGAAAATGTACGCCCTACTTAAACCATAATAATCAATTTTAAGATGATTGACAAGAATACTTGTATCTATATATTGCAGTTACACATGCACTACCGGATGTTACATGATTCCAATAGGAAACCCCGTTGTCTCGACTTAAAAACGCTACTATTTTTTCTTCGTTTTCTATTTAATCAGCATGAAACTTTGTCATACTATTTGTTTCTCATGTACTTTGGGCCTTGTTATGTTGACTAGTTGACCATGGTGCATTTTCTTTTACACAAATGCTACATATCCTTGTGCTCCATAAATACACATGTTACCAGCACGCTAATAAAATGGTCTACTAAGGGTTCACTCGGTCCGTAAAAGTGGACCCAATCAATCCATAACAGATACATACTGAATTAATGCTTTCAATGTGTAGAAGTATGTGTAGGAGTAACACATTCTTATGGAGTGCAGCATATTGCTCTTTATGCAACTTCTTATTTTTCATTAATTCACCTTTTTCTGTAACGAGTTACATTCCGTGCACAACTTGTTGCCAGAGCGACAATAAAAAAATATTAAATTATTTTTGTCAGAAACTACTGGACAGCTGGATTATAAAATAATGTCTCTGAAATTTTCCTTGACGGAACCTCTCTGAACCTCCACCAAGTTTGCTCGAGTGGGTGCAATTTGTAAAACACACAGAAACTACTTGATGGAATTGATTTAACATTGACATATTTCTCAATATAATAAGGCAGAAACTTCAAATTGTTTCTGCCTAAACCTACTGTTAAATATTTCTTTGTTTCTTTATGACTTAAATGTGTATACATGTGAGCGATATAGGGCCAACACGGTCCTCCTGTTTTCCAATTGCCAGTTTTATAATATTAACTCTTTTTGATATGATCTTTCAGCTTCTTAAACAATAAATACATAAACATAATCTGCATTTGTTATTTCCTTTCACATTATTCCTACTTCTCCAACCTTCGTGCAGCCCCCAGGCCGTCAGCACTTTCAGTGCTTTGATTTTAGAATCTCGTGATGAGCGGGTTGTGCCTTTGGATTTTTCTACACAAACCGCGCGAGTATAGTATATTCTACGAATATCCTGTTATCACGGATACCAATGTTAACATAAAACCGGTGTTTTCATTGTTGCGCTGGCACTACCGGATGTTTTATTATTCCAATAGGAACCCCGTTATCCCGACTTTCAAACGCTACTATTTGTTTTTCTTCAAAAAATCAATTATCTTGGAAAATTACGACACATAAAAAGTGTTAGTCACAATAAAAAAAAGTCATAATAGTTATCAAAGTCATAATAAAAAGAAAATCCTACAATTTGTTAGCATAAAATAGCATTGCTTTGGATATCGATTATAAGGCTTGTGTAAAAGTTTACACCAATATTTCATTACTAGAAAGGCGACACCTTAAGGGTTTCGCGGGATAGAATGAGTGGAGAGGAGCAGAATTGCATCCGAACTACCAACCGACCACACACAATGCTGAATATATTATTTCGATTCTAACATGATCCAAAACGTAACAATTGATGAAACTAGTATTTTGCAACACCAAAATTATCTCCGTAAGTCTAAAAGATAAATAGAACATTATTATCGGGATTTGGCGCCAAAGTTTAGTTTAAACTTATTTATTTTACATCGATTGCGAAACAAGCTTTAAGCTTAAATTAATCACACTCGATGTCTGCTTCCTGGAGACTTAACCAGTACTCGTGCCGTTTTGTGTGGAAAAATCTCAAAAAGACCCGCTCATCACGGGACTCGAACCAGGGACCTTTGATACGAGAGGCCGACGCTCTACCTCTGCACCACTGTAACGTTATGACGTCATACCGCTGAAGTGCTGAACGTGACGTCACTTTCCAAGTATTTGGTCACGTGAAAATATTTGATTCAAGAGCCCCTATTAAAAGCATTCTCCAACTATCAAAACTAAATGTATGAGAAATTTAAAAAGACCGTTGTTTGCACTGGATCTTTGACAAGTTTCAGTTTAAATTTCAGGTCTCTAGCTGATTCCGTTATTTGCTGGTACGAGATCTACAGAAATATGTAGTCAAAATGTCGATTTTTCGGGTTTTAACCTTAAAAATATCTAAAACTAGATTTTTCCCAGATATAACGAAACCGCCCAGACCTAGATCGCATTGTGGTCTATCAGTGTGGCTAATTTCAGCGAAATCATTCTCACCGATTTCTTTGTCCTCAAATCGCTGAATTTTACAACACATTGTGTCCCAATAGCCGTATAGACATTTGTTCCGTAGAACAGAATAGAATAATTCTGTTCCACTACACTCATTCTATACTTCTGTTTTATACTAGATAGGCGACACCTTAAGGGTTTCGCGGGATAGAATGAGTGAAGAGGAGCAGAATTATACCGAACTACCAACTGGCCACACGCAATACTAAATATATATGTTATGAATATGTAATTTCAATTCTTACTAGAAAGGCGACACCTTAAGGGTTTCGCAGGATAGAATGAGTGGAGAGGAGCAGAATTGCACCCGAACTACCAACCGACCACACACAATGCTGATACTATTATTTCGATTCTAACATGATCCAAAACGTAACAATTGATGAAACTAGTATTTTGCAACAACAAAATTATCTCCGTAAGTCTAAAAGATAAATAGAACATTATTATCGGGATTTGGCGCCCAAGTTTAGTTTAAACTTATTTATTTTACATCGATTGCGAAACAAGCTTTAAGCTTAGATTACTCACACTCGATGTCTGCTTCCTGGAGACTTAACCAGTACTCGTGCCGTTTTGTGTGGAAAAATCTCAAAAGGACCCGCTCATCACGGGACTCGAACCAGGGACCTTTGATACGAGAGGCCGACGCTCTACCTCTGCACCACTGTAACGTTATGACGTCAACCGCTGACGTGACGTCACTTTCCTAGTCACGCCCACAGATTTTTTTAAAATCAAGAACCCCTATTGAAAGCTTTCTCCAAGAATCCAAACTGAATGTATGAGAAATCTAAACACACCGTTGTTTGCACTGGATCTCGGACAAGTTTCAGGATGAATTTCAGGTCTCTAACTGATTCTGTTTTTTGCTAGTACGAGATCTACAGAAATATGTAGTCAAAATGTCGATTTTTCGGGTTTTAACCTTAAAAATCTCTGAAACTAGATTTTTCCCAGATATAACGAAACCGCCCAGACCTAGATCGCATTGTGGTCTATTAATATGGCTAATTTCAGCGAAATCGTTCTCACCAATTTCTTTGTCCACAAATCGCTGAATTTTACAACACATTGTGTCCCAATAGCCGTATAGACATTTGTTCCATAGAACAGAATAGAATAATTCTGTTCCACTACACTCATTCTATATTTTGCAACACCAACATTATCTCCGTAAGTCTAAAAGATAAATAGAACATTACTAGATAGGCGACACCTTAAGGGTTTCGCAGGATAGAATGAGTGAAGAGGAGCAGAATTATACCGAACTACCAACTGGCCACACGCAATACTAAATATATATGTTATGAATATGTAATTTCAATTCTTACATGATTCAAAACGTAACAATTGATGACACTCAAGGTTTTTTGGCAACACCAAAATTATTTCCGCAAGTCTAAAAGATAAACACACCATACTATTGGTTTTGGCGCCAAAGCGATAACGTTATGACGTCATACCGCTGAAGTGATGAACGTGACGTCACTTTCCAAGTATTTGGTCACGTGAAAATATTTGATTCAAGAGCCCCTATTAAAAGCATTCTCCAACTATCAAAACTAAATGTATGAGAAATTTAAAAACACCGTTGTTTGCACTGGATCTTTGACAATTTTCAGTTTAAATTTCAGGTCTCTAGCTGATTCCGTTATTTGCTGGTACGAGATCTACAGAAATATGTAGTCAAAATGTCGATTTTTCGGGTTTTAACCTTAAAAATATCTAAAACTAGATTTTTCCCAGATATAACGAAACCGCCCAGACCTAGATCGCATTGTGGTCTATCAGTGTGGCTAATTTCAGCGAAATCGTTCTCACCGATTTCTTTGTCCACAAATCGCTGAATTTTACAACACATTGTGTCCCAATAGCCGTATAGACATTTGTTCCGTAGAACAGAATAGAATAATTCTGTTCCACTACACTCATTCTATATTATCGGGATTTGGCGCCAAAGTTTAGTTTAAACTTATTTATTTTACATCGATTGCGAAACAAGCTTTAAGCTTAAATTAATCACACTCGATGTCTGCTTCCTGGAGACTTAACCAGTACTCGTGCCGTTTTGTGTTGAAAAATCTCAAAAGGACCCGCTCATCACGGGACTCGAACCAGGGACCTTTGATACGAGAGGCCGACGCTCTACCTCTGCACCCCTGTAACGTTATGACGTCAACCGCTGACGTGACGTCACTTTCCTAGTCACGCCCACAGATTTTTTTAAAATCAAGAACCCCTATTAAAAGCTTTCTCCAAGAATCCAAACTGAATGTATGAGAAATCTAAACACACCGTTGTTTGCACCGGATCTCGGACAAGTTTCAGTATGAATTTCAGGTCTCTAGCTGATTCCGTTTTTTGCTAGTGCGAGATCTACAGAAATATGTAGTCAAAATGTCGATTTTTCGGGTTTTAACCTTAAAAATCTCTGAAACTAGATTTTTCCCAGATTTAACGAACACGCCCAGACCTAGATCGCATTGAGTTCTATAAGTGTGGCTAATTTCAGCGAAATCGTTCTCACCGATTTCTTTGTCCCCAGATCGCTGAATTTTACAACACATTGTGTCCCAATAGCCGTATAGACATTTGTTCCATAGAACAGAATAGAATAATTCTGTTCCACTACACTCATTCTATACTAGAAAGGCGACACCTTAAGGGTTTCGCAGGATAGAATGAGTGGAGAGGAGCAGAATTGCATCCGAACTACCAACCGACCACACACAATGCTGATAATATTATTTCGATTCTAACATGATCCAAAACGTAACAATTGATGAAACTAGTATTTTGCAACACCAACATTATCTCCGTAAGTCTAAAAGATAAATAGAACATTATTATCGGGATTTGGCGCCCAAGTTTAGTTTAAACTTATTTAATTTACATCGATTGCGAAACAAGCTTTAAGCTTAGATTACTCACACTCGATGTCTGCTTCCTGGAGACTTAACCAGTACTCGTGCCGTTTTGTGTGGAAAAATCTCAAAAGAACCCGCTCATCACGGGACTCGAACCAGGGACCTTTGATACGAGAGGCCGACGCTCTACCTCTGCACCACTGTAACGTTATGACGTCAACCGCTAACGTGACGTCACTTTCCTAGTCACGCCCACAGATTTTTTTAAAATCAAGAACCCCTATTGAAAGCATTCTCCAAGAATCCAAACTGAATGTATGAGAAATCTAAACACACCGTTGTTTGCACTGGATCTCGGACAAGTTTTAGGTTGAATTTCAGGTTTCTAGCTGATTCCGTTATTTGCTAGTGCGAGATCTACAGAAATATGTAGTCAAAATGTCGATTTTTCGGGTTTTAACCTAAAATATCACTGAAACTAGATTTTTCCCAGATATAACGAACACGCCCAGACCTAGATCACATTGAGTTCTATAAGTGTGGGGAATTTCAGCGAAATCGTTCTCACCGATTTCTTTGTCCCCAAATCGCTGAATTTTACAACACATTGTGTCCCAATAGCCGTATAGACATTTGTTCCATAGAACAGAATAGAATAATTCTGTTCCACTACACTCATTCTATACATGATTCAAAACGTAACTAGATAGGCGACACCTTAAGGGTTTCGCGGGATAGAATGAGTGAAGAGGAGCAGAATTATACCGAACTACCAACTGGCCACACGCAATACTAAATATATATGTTATGAATATGTAATTTCAATTCTTACATGATTCAAAACGTAACAATTGATGACACTCAAGGTTTTTTGGCAACACCAAAATTATTTCCGCAAGTCTAAAAGATAAACACACCATACTATTGGTTTTGGCGCCAAAGCGATAACGTTATGACGTCATACCGCTGAAGTGCTGAACGTGACGTCACTTTCCAAGTATTTGGTCACGTGAAAATATTTGATTCAAGAGCCCCTATTAAAAGCATTCTCCAACTATCAAAACTAAATGTATGAGAAATCTAAAAACACCGTTGTTTGCACTGGATATTGGACAAGTTTCAGTATGAATTTCAGGTCTCTAGCTGAATCCGTTTTTTGCTGGTGGAATTCTGTTCCACTACACTCATTCTATACAATTGATGACACTCAAGGTTTTTTGGCAACACCAAAATTATTTCCGCAAGTCTAAAAGATAAACACACCATACTATTGGTTTTGGCGCCAAAGCGATAACGTTATGACGTCATACCGCTGAAGTGCTGAACGTGACGTCACGTTCCAAGTATTTGGTCACATGAAAATATTTGATTCAAGAGCCCCTATTAAAAGCATTCTCCAACTATCAAAACTAAATGTATGAGAAATTTAAAAACACCGTTGTTTGCACTGGATCTTTGACAAGTTTCAGTTTAAATTTCAGGTCTCTAGCTGATTCCGTTATTTGCTGGTACGAGATCTACAGAAATATGTAGTCAAAATGTCGATTTTTCGGGTTTTAACCTTAAAAATATCTAAAACTAGATTTTTCCCAGATATAACGAAACCGCCCAGACCTAGATCGCATTGTGGTCTATCAGTGTGGCTAATTTCAGCGAAATCGTTCTCACCGATTTCTTTGTCCTCAAATCGCTGAATTTTACAACACATTGTGTCCCAATAGCCGTATAGACATTTGTTCCGTAGAACAGAATAGAATAATTCTGTTCCACTACACTCACTCTATACTATTGGTTTTGGCGCCAAAGCGATAACGTTATGACGTCATACCGCTGAAGTGCTGAACGTGACGTCACTTTCCAAGTATTTGGTCACGTGAAAATATTTGATTTAAGAGCCCCTATTAAAAGCATTCTCCAACTATCAAAACTAAATGTATGAGAAATTTAAAAACACCGTTGTTTGCACTGGATCTTTGACAAGTTTCAGTTTAAATTTCAGGTCTCTAGCTGATTCCGTTATTTGCTGGTACGATATCTACAGAAATCTGTAGTCAAAATGTCGATTTTTCGGGTTTTAACCTTAAAAATATCTAAAACTAGATTTTTCCCAGATATAACGAAACCGCCCAGACCTAGATCGCATTGTGGTCTATCAGTGTGGCTAATTTCAGCGAAATCGTTCTCACCGATTTCCTTGTCCTCAAATCGCTGAATTTTACAACACATTGTGTCCCAATAGCCGTATAGACATTTGTTCCGTAGAACAGAATAGAATAATTCTGTTCCACTACACTCATTCTATATTTCCGCAAGTCTAAAAGATAAACACACCATACTATTGGTTTTGGCGCCAAAGCGATAACGTTATGACGTCATACCGCTGAAGTGCCGAACGTGACGTCACTTTCCAAGTATTTGGTCACGTGAAAATATTTGATTCAAGAGCCCCTATTAAAAGCATTCTCCAACTATCAAAACTAAATGTATGAGAAATTTAAAAACACCGTTGTTTGCACTGGATCTTTGACAAGTTTCAGTTTAAATTTCAGGTCTCTAGCTGATTCCGTTATTTGCTGGTACGAGATCTACAGAAATATGTAGTCAAAATGTCGATTTTACGGGTTTTAACCTTAAAAATATCTAAAACTAGATTTTTCCCAGATATAACGAAACCGCCCAGACCTAGATCGCATTGTGGTCTATCAGTGTGGCTAATTTCAGCGAAATCGTTCTCACCGATTTCTTTGTCCTCAAATCGCTGAATTTTATAACACATTGTGTCCCAATAGCCGTATAGACATTTGTTCCGTAGAACAGAATAGAATAATTCTGTTCCACTACACTCATTCTATACTAGAAAGGCGACACCTTAAGGGTTTCGCAGGATAGAATGAGTGGAGAAGAGCAGAATTGCACCCGAACTACCAACCGACCACACAAAATGCTGATACTATTATTTCGATTCTAACATGATCCAAAACGTAACAATTCATGAACTAGTATTTTGCAACAACAAAATTATCTCCGTAAGTCTAAAAGATAAATAGAACATTATTATCGGGATTTGGCGCCCAAGTTTAGTTTAAACTTATTTATTTTACATCGATTGCGAAACAAGCTTTAAGCTTAGATTACTCACACTCGATGTCTGCTTCCTGGAGACTTAACCAGTACTCGTGCCGTTTTGTGTGGAAAAATCTCAAAAGGACCCGCTCATCACGGGACTCGAACCAGGGACCTTTGATACAAGAGGCCGACGCTCTACCTCTGCACCACTGTAACGTTATGACGTCAACCGCTGACGTGACGTCACTTTCCTAGTCACGCCCACAGATTTTTTTAAAATCAAGAACCCCTATTGAAAGCTTTCTCCAAGAATCCAAACTGAATGTATGAGAAATCTAAACACACCGTTGTTTGTACTGGATCTCGGACAAGTTTCAGTATGAATTTCAGGTCTCTAACTGATTCCGTTTTTTGCTAGTACGAGATCTACAGAAATATGTAGTCAAAATGTCGATTTTTCGGGTTATAACCTTAAAAATCTCTGAAACTAGATTTTTCCCAGATATAACGAAACCGCCCAGACCTAGATCGCATTGTGGTCTATCAGTGTGGCTAATTTCAGCGAAATCGTTCTCACCGATTTCTTTGTCCACAAATCGCTGAATTTTACAACACATTGTGTCCCAATAGCCGTATAGACATTTGTTCCGTAGAACAGAATAGAATAATTCTGTTCCACTACACTCATTCTATACTAGAAAGGCGACACCTTAAGGGTTTCGCAGGATAGAATGAGTGGAGAGGAGCAGAATTGCACCCGAACTACCAACCGGCCACACACAATGCTGATACTATTATTTCGATTCTAACATGATCCAAAACGTAACAATTGATGAAACTAGTATTTTGCAACAACAAAATTATCTCCGTAAGTCTAAAAGATAAATAGAACATTATTATCTCAAAATTAAATCATTAAAATCTCAAAAGGACCCGCTCATCACGGGACTCGAACCAGGGACCTTTGATACGAGAGGCCGACGCTCTACCTCTGCACCACTGTAACGTTATGACGTCAACCGCTGACGTGACGTCACTTTCCTAGTCACGCCCACAGATTTTTTTAAAATCAAGAACCCCTATTGAAAGCTTTCTCCAAGAATCCAAACTGAATGTATGAGAAATCTAAAAACACCGTTGTTTGCACCGGATCTCGGACAAGTTTCAGTATGAATTTCAGGTCTCTAGCTGATTCCGTTTTTTGCTAGTGCGAGATCTACAGAAATATGTAGTCAAAATGTCGATTTTTCGGGTTTTAACCTTAAAAATCTCTGAAACTAGATTTTTCCCAGATATAACGAAACCGCCCAGACCTAGATTGCATTGTGGTCTATCAGTGTGGCTAATTTCAGCGAAATCGTTCTCACCGATTTCTTTGTCCTCAAATCGCTGAATTTTACAACACATTGTGTCCCAATAGCCGTATAGACATTTGTTCCGTAGAACAGAATAGAATAATTCTGTTCCACTACACTCATTCTATACTAGAAAGGCGACACCTTAAGGGTTTCGCAGGATAGAATGAGTGGAGAGGAGCAGAATTGCACCCGAACTACCAACCGGCCACACACAATGCTGATACTATTATTTCGATTCTAACATGATCCAAAACGTAACAATTGATGAAACTAGTATTTTGCAACAACAAAATTATCTCCGTAAGTCTAAAAGATAAATAGAACATTATTATCTCAAAATTAAATCATTAAAATCTCAAAAGGACCCGCTCATCACGGGACTCGAACCAGGGACCTTTGATACGAGAGGCCGACGCTCTACCTCTGCACCACTGTAACGTTATGACGTCAGCCGCTGACGTGACGTCACTTTCCTAGTCACGCCCACAGATTTTTTTAAAATCAAGAACCCCTATTGAAAGCTTTCTCCAAGAATCCAAACTGAATGTATGAGAAATCTAAAAACACCATTGTTTGCACCGGATCTCGGACAAGTTTCAGTATGAATTTCAGGTCTCTAGCTGATTCCGTTTTTTGCTGGTGCGAGATCTACAGAAATATGTAGTCAAAATGTCGATTTTTCGGGTTTTAACCTTAAAAATCTCTGAAACTAGATTTTTCCCAGATATAACGAAACCGCCCAGACCTAGATCGCATTGTGGTCTATCAGTGTGGCTAATTTCAGCGAAATCGTTCTCACCGATTTCTTTGTCCACAAATCGCTGAATTTTACAACACATTGTGTCCCAATAGCCGTATAGACATTTGTTCCGTAGAACAGAATAGAATAATTCTGTTCCACTACACTCATTCTATACTAGAAAGGCGACACCTTAAGGGTTTCGCAGGATAGCATGAGTGGAGAGGAGCAGAATTGCACCCGAACTACCAACCGGCCACACACAATGCTGATACTATTATTTCGATTCTAACATGATCCAAAACGTAACAATTGATGAAACTAGTATTTTGCAACAACAAAACTATCTCCGTAAGTCTAAAAGATAAATAGAACATTATTATCTCAAAATTAAATCATTAAAATCTCAAAAGGACCCGCTCATCACGGGACTCGAACCAGGGACCGTTGATACGAGAGGCCGACGCTCTACCTCTGCACCACTGTAACGTTATGACGTCAACCGCTGACGTGACGTCACTTTCCTAGTCACGCCCACAGATTTTTTTAAAATCAAGAACCCCTATTGAAAGCTTTCTCCAAGAATCCAAACTGAATGTATGAGAAATCTAAAAACACCGTTGTTTGCACCGGATCTCGGACAAGTTTCAGTATGAATTTCAGATCTCTAGCTGATTCCGTTTTTTGCTAGTGCGAGATCTACAGAAATATGTAGTCAAAATGTCGATTTTTCGGGTTTTAACCTTAAAAATCTCTGAAACTAGATTTTTCCCAGATATAACGAAACCGCCCAGACCTAGATCGCATTGTGGTCTATCAGTGTGGCTAATTTCAGCGAAATCGTTCTCACCGATTTCTTTGTCCACAAATCGCTGAATTTTACAACACATTGTGTCCCAATAGCCGTATAGACATTTGTTCCGTAGAACAGAATAGAATAATTCTGTTCCACTACACTCATTCTATATATTACACATACTAGATAGGCGACACCTTAAGGGTTTCGCGGGATAGAATGAGTGAAGAGGAGCAGAATTATACCGAACTACCAACTGGCCACACGCAATACTAAATATATATGTTATGAGTATGTAATTTCAATTCTTACATGATTCAAAACGTAACAATTGATGACACTCAAGGTTTTTTGGCAACACCAAAATTATTTCCGAAAGTCTAAAAGATAAACACACCATACTATTGGTTTTGGCGCCAAAGCGATAACGTTATGACGTCATACCGCTGAAGTGCTGAACGTGACGTCACTTTCCAAGTATTTGGTCACGTGAGAATATTTGATTTAAGAGCCCCTATTAAAAGCATTCTCCGACTATCAAAACTAAATGTATGAGAAATTTAAAAACACCGTTGTTTGCACTGGATCTTTGACAAGTTTCAGTTTAAATTTCAGGTCTCTAGCTGATTCCGTTATTTGCTGGTACGAGATCTACAGAAATATGTAGTCAAAATGTCGATTTTTCGGGTTTTAACCTTAAAAATATCTAAAACTAGATTTTTCCCAGATATAACGAAACCGCCCAGACCTAGATCGCATTGTGGTCTATCAGTGTGGCTAATTTCAGCGAAATCGTTCTCACCGATTTCTTTGTCCCCAGATCGCTGAATTTTACAACACATTGTGTCCCAATAGCCGTATAGACATTTGTTCCGTAGAACAGAATAGAATAATTCTGTTCCACTACACTCATTCTATACATGATTCAAAACGTAACAATTGATGACACTCAAGGTTTTTTGGCAACACCAAAATTATTTCCGAAAGTCTAAAAGATAAACACACCATACTATTGGTTTTGGCGCCAAAGCGATAACGTTATGACGTCATACCGCTGAAGTGCTGAACGTGACGTCACTTTCCAAGTATTTGGTCACGTGAAAATATTTGATTCAAGAGCCCCTATTAAAAGCATTCTCCGACTATCAAAACTAAATGTATGAGAAATTTAAAAACACCGTTGTTTGCACTGGATCTTTGACAAGTTTCAGTTTAAATTTCAGGTCTCTAGCTGATTCCGTTATTTGCTGGTACGAGATCTACAGAAATATGTAGTCAAAATGTCGATTTTTCGGGTTTTTACCTTAAAAATATCTAAAACTAGATTTTTCCCAGATATACCGAAACCGCCCAGACCTAGATCGCATTGTGGTCTATCAGTGTGGCTAATTTCAGCGAAATCGTTCTCACCGATTTCTTTGTCCTCAAATCGCTGAATTTTTCAACACATTGTGTCCCAATAGCCGTATAGACATTTGTTCCGTAGAACAGAATAGAATAATTCTGTTCCACTACACTCATTCTATACTAGATAGGCGACACCTTAAGGGTTTCGCGGGATAGAATGAGTGAAGAGGAGCAGAATTATACCGAACTACCAACTGGCCACACGCAATACTAAATATATATGTTATGAATATGTAATTTCAATTCTTACATGATTCAAAACGTAACAATTGATGACACTCAAGGTTTTTTGGCAACACCAAAATTATTTCCGCAAGTCTAAAAGATAAACACACCATACTATTGGTTTTGGCGCCAAAGCGATAACGTTATGACGTCATACCGCTGAAGTCCTAACGTGACGTCACTTTCCAAGTATTTGGTCACGTGAAAATATTTGATTCAAGAGCCCCTATTAAAAGCATTCTCCAACTATCAAAACTAAATGTATGAGAAATCTAAAAACACCGTTGTTTGTACTGGATATTGGACAAGTTTCAGTATGAATTTCAGGTCTCTAGCTGAATCCGTTTTTTGCTAGTGCGAGATCTACAGAAATATGTAGTCAAAATGTCGATTTTTCGGGTTTTAACCTTAAAAATCTCTGAAACTAGATTTTTCCCAGATATAACGAAACCGCCCAGACCTAGATCGCATTGTGGTCTATCAGTGTGGCTAATTTCAGCGAAATCGTTCTCACCGATTTCTTTGTCCCCAGATCGCTGAATTTTACAACACATTGTGTCCCAATAGCCGTATAGACATTTGTTCCGTAGAACAGAATAGAATAATTCTGTTCCACTACACTCATTCTATAAAGGTAGTCTTCCACATTTTGGTTAAATCATGCAGGATTTTATTGTGGAATTAACACGAAAGAATTCACGACAATATTGCAAATGAACTTGTTCTATGATATCTGTATAATCAGGTCCCCGAATTTCTGAACCATATGTAAGGATTGGTGTAATCCTTTTATCAAAAAGTTTGAAATATTCAGTACTAGATAGGCGACACCTTAAGGGTTTCGCGGGATAGAATGAGTGAAGAGGAGCAGAATTATACCGAACTACCAACTGGCCACACGCAATACTAAATATATATGTTATGAATATATAATTTCAATTCATACATGATTCAAAACGTAACAATTGATGACACTCAAGGTTTTTTGGCAACACCAAAATTATTTCCGCAAGTCTAAAAGATAAACACACCATACTATTGGTTTTGGCGCCAAAGCGATAACGTTATGACGTCATACCGCTGAAGTGCTGAACGTGACGTCACTTTCCAAGTATTTGGTCACGTGAAAATATTTGATTCAAGAGCCCCTATTAAAAGCATTCTCCAACTATCAAAACTAAATGTATGAGAAATTTAAAAACACCGTTGTTTGCACTGGATCTATGACAAGTTTCAGTTTAAATTTCAGGTCTCTAGCTGATTCCGTTATTTGCTGGTACGAGATCTACAGAAATATGTAGTCAAAACGTCGATTTTTCGGGTTTTAACCTTAAAAATATATAAAACTAGATTTTTCCCAGATATAACGAAACCGTCCAGACCTAGATCGCATTGTGGTCTATCAGTGTGGCTAATTTCAGCGAAATCGTTCTCACCGATTTCTTTGTCCTCAAATCGCTGAATTTTACAACACATTGTGTCCCAATAGCCGTATAGACATTTGTTCCGTAGAACAGAATAGAATAATTCTGTTCCACTACACTCATTCTATATAGACTGGGGTAGTTTATACGCAAATCACTGTAAATAAAATTATAATTATTGAAAAAGTTGTGGCAGAAGTAGAAATTGCCTACGATAAGCAATTTCCCCGGTTTTCACTATGTTTTCAAATGTCGTCTGCTGCACATGCGTCTGTATAAGCGGAAAATGGTTACATCCTTTCCATGAAAGCGGAATCCTTTCTGTGATATTTTGACAGTCGAATATTGAAAATATTGTGAAAAATGGAGCTATTGCTGACAATGATCAATTCCTCCGTTTCACACAATGCTTTCACGCACGTTTCAAATTAATTCGTTTCATATCTAAACATTTTACTACGGACATTCTTTTACTCTTTCCCCCTTCCGGACACATTTTGAATAACATGCAATAGATGAATGGTAACGAGCAATTTTGCCTTACATCTAGGGGAAAATATATAGTTGTGCAAAAAAGAGGAATGGGTCACGATAAGCATTTTCTCTTCTTGTCACGATGTATTCCATTGTCGTCTACTGCACATGCGTCAGAAAGCGACTGTAAGCGGGAAAGGGGTGAACCGTTTTCGTTATAGCTACTTAGTTACATACACATATTGAAAGTATGTGTTATTAACGGAGCAAATGCTGATGAGAAATTCCTCCTTTTTAAACAATGCATTACATGAATCTTTTTTTTTTTTTTCTGTAATCTAGGTAACAAAAAAAATTGCCTACAGTTATTATTTTAACCTTTGCCCCTTTTAGACACATTTTGACTAACCTTAACAGATGAATGATAATCATCAAGTGTGTCTTTTTCCACAATGTTTTCATCACCTTTCAAAATTATGCTTTCCTTAATTCAGTTCAATAGTTTAGCCTTAGTTCAGTGTTGTCTGTTGTAGATTTAGTATATGTGGTCAAGAGTTAGGAAGACTGTAAACATATCATACCATGTAAACTTGTTATTACATAATTCGTCCAAAGAGAGAGCGTCCTACCGTTTATACATGCCATGAAAGAATGGTACTAACGGTCTCATAACGGAAATTGTTGGTAAAACAGGGCGCGTTTTGTGTTGAATATTTTCATATGTCGCTTGAAAATATATTTTTCCATCATACCGTTTGTCTGTCTATCAGTATGTCAACCCAACTAGGAAATTAGTTAATTTCAACATACACCGCAAGGTCAATCAAGTAATAACCGCAAGGTCAATCTTTTTTATAAGTGAGGCGCTTCTAGCTATTTTGGGACTTAAATGATAATGTATTTGCATTGCGTGAATTAAAGATTCAACGTCCGTCAACATGTAATCTAGTCCTACATGTTATCTGTTGAAAAATAAACCAGATGAAGTCTAAATAGGTTTTTCTCAATTAACGTTGTACGGTCCCGTTTCGGAAATTCAATTAAACTGCAAATTGCTAGATGCGGCTGATATGTGATCATAAATGCTTTGTAAATACCATAACATGTTAACCCTTTCCTAAACACAAACATGTTTTGACGCATCGAACCAGTCTTCTGTAATCAATACTGTTTGTGTTGTCTCTGTTTGCAAAGCTTGGAGGCATTATCCGGCGTCCGATCGACTGTCTGCCTGAATGTGCATTCATCCGTCCGTGGTGGTGATAAGCTGCTGACCATGTCCAATGTTGCTGCTTTTGATGGTGTTTTTCTTTCTTGTAATATGAAGAACCTCGCACTTGGATGGATTGAAGCGCATACGACAGTCCTTTTCCCACTGATGTAGTGAGTCAAGGTCCTCTTGGAATCATTCTGTATCCTTTTTGCTTCTGATGTATATATATAGAGGAGACAGTTATCAGCGAAGAGGCGGGATGGTGATTTAACGCGCTCAGGCAAGTCATTTATGTATACCAGAAAGAGGAGAGGACAAAGGACTGTTCCCTGAGACTGAGGTACTCCAGATGTTACGGGAGCAGAAGGAGAGGTTTGACCTTCACTAGGCTCTCTTGAGGTTCTCTATGACTAACAATCCAACGACATTATTGTCAGATATAAACATTTGCAAGAGAAGAAGAAGAGTCATAACAATGTACATGTATGTATTTGTTTATAGTTTTAACTTTGTATTTTACACCAATTGCTAAAGACGTTTTCAGCATTATATAAATCACACTCTATGTCTGCTTCCGGGAGACTTATATCACCAGTACTAGCGCTGCTAGTGTGTAAACATCCGAAAGGCGGAATCCGGTCATCACTGGACTTAAATCCGGGACATTTGGTACATTGTCACAGGGAATCGAAGTTACTTGTAAATCTTGGTATTTAGTCATCTGTTTAAAGTACATGGTTAATTGCTTTGATTACATGTGGATATTCTCGGTTCGAAATTTTATTGGGATACACATTTTGTGTTTTATAGGAATGGAATGGATTTCTACGAGATCTTGACGATGCCATACAACAACAGTTAACAGAAAATCATGTGCAATATTTCACAGGCTTATCAAGAGCCAGAAAAACAGCTGTTAATGCAGAGAGCAACTAGGGTATAGAAGGGGGAAAATAAACCTTTCCCACATACAACAGTTATGCAGCAGAAAGATTTGAAAGCATACAGGAAAGAATATAGAATTTTCTATTTGATATAAAGAAAAGTATAATTTTCAATTCTGTTGAATATATTGTGACAAAAGGTGCAATTGCCACAATGTTTTCAAAAGTTGTCTAACTGCCTCGGTGATGTAGTGGTATATCATCCGCCTCGGTGCGGGAGGTCGTGGGTTCGATCCCCAGCCAAATCATACTCTAGCCTAAATAAATGGTAGTAATTGCTGCCCTCCTTTCCGCTCTGAGTTGTCGAATTAGCATTACTACTGATTGGCTGGTGTCGGGATAAATGGACCAGTAGTACTGGTAACTTACCCGGAAAACATTGTGACTTAACTGAAATATTGATGAAAGCGGCGTAAAACACCAACAGATCAATCAATCAATATTAAGGAAACAAAAGTCGTTTATATTTGTGGAAGGGTTAGTATTTAACTTTTTAACTATTTTGCTCAAACACTTACCGATAAACTAGACCTTGGGAAGCTTTGTATAGTTTTGTTTGTTACAATGACTTTTCCTCATACGACAATTCTGCCGAATTTGAACATATTTTGTCAAAACATAAACAATCTCATGCATGTAAATCCTATAAAGAAAAAAGTGTTCTGTCGCCTAGAAATACAATAAGACATTGGTGTTTATGTTTATCTCAATCGAAATTGAACTAAACGGGGCATAATAAATGCAGCTTATTCCAGCTTATTCCAGCTTTTATTTTTATTATTTTACAATTTTGAGGTAAATCTTTTCAACAATAAAGTGTATTTTACCTGTAAAACGCTTAAAAAAGTTTGACAATGGTTTATTCAAATTGAAAAAAAAGAAGGAATTTATTTAGAGTATTGTGACATATATATGTGATAGAGCTACATACTAGGGGAGGTAACCAATCTAGTTATTTCAACATAAACATGTATTATGAATTTAAGTCATAATTCACAGAAAGGTAACTAAAATTTAACTCAAGTATAGATTATTACCTATATTACATGTGGATGTGAAGATTCCCTTTACACTATTTGCAGGTAAACACTTAATGTAAATACAATACAATAATTTATTTGTAAATAGAGCCCACCGGTTCAAAATACGGCAAATATACAGATGATCAATTCACATAGAGTTGAGTTTTAATATATATACTTATTTACAATATTAATCGAGCAATGAATATGTTTTCACTTTGGCAAGGTAACAGTTATTGTCCCAACAGGGCTCGTTGTGCATAATCTTAGTTTGTGTTCCAGCATTTACTTTCATAAGATTTGCTGATACCTTGTATACATTTATAAATATTTGAATTGCTTCATTTACATCTAAACAAATTATTTTCAGGGTGTAAGGTTACGTTTTCCTGATTTTTTTTAACAAATATATCATGAAATTTATTATGCCATTTGAATTTGTTTAAGGGAAATAACTCTTCGTTCAGTGATACATTAATTTTTAGTGTTGTCTCTCTGCACTTAGTGAAAGTAGGTTTCGAATGTAAGGGAAAGGTGATCCGAGTCATTGCGAGCAGCAACATTAAAATAACTGACATATGGAAACAACTCAGATGATGCTATGTGATAATCTACTACAATTCTTCCATTATTTGCAATGCATGTACAGTTACCGAAAACTATTATCAAACAGGCAACCACTTAGAATATGTATACTATGGATACAACATAATTAAACGAGAGACTTTACAAATGCATTATATCTGCTTTTATCTTTATTATTACGCGGATATTCGAACGTATCTAAATTATAATCAACATCAACATTATAAAAATTACTAAGACTATCATTTGGAATATAATCCAAAAAAGTATGTGTACGGTCATTAAAATCGCGAGCAAGAAACAGATAACAGTATGAATAGATGTACTTTAAACATTTTAATATTTTGATTGAGTAATATAATATCATTCTTTTCATTCATATTATCATATATTTTAGACCCTTTTAAAATATTTTATTTCAAGAAAGAATGTTTATGTTTACATATATGCTACATGTAGGTTGGCATTGACCTCCATCCTATCTACGATGACCAGGGGAATTTTCATTTCAATTGTCGCGGTTGGTGATTTCTTCGTCCGATTTGTTTTAACCGTTTTCTGAATACTGCTCGTTAACGTTCGTTGGCTTCCGTCTCCTAGCACACCCAATCCGAGTAATGTTCCCCTATGTGTCATCATATTTGAATACGCCATTTCTATAATTAGTTTATCAAAGCTAATAATAGCATATTGACGATTTGTTCTTGCCTCGACCATTCGTTCACCCAGTACACGTCGCTTAAACCTAACTCTGTATGAAAAATCCTCATGAACAGATACTCCCGAATTTCTGTCTAAACATTCTTTAGCATTTTTAAAACTGATGAGCAAATACTATGCACAAACTGTATATAACATTGTGTAATGTGTCATAGTTGTATGTGTTAATGTGAATGCATTCATGCATGGGTGTACATTATAAAGTGTGTACGCTATGTGAGAGCAGGTGTAAGTGAATGTGCACTCACAAAAAACAAAAACAAATAGTGACCTGTAGGCCCGAAGTGGACGCCTATTGTGATAGTTAATTATTGAAAATTCATATTTGTAAATGATATATGTCACGTTAATAAAATGTTCGTTCGTTCGTATACAAACATAACTGTTTGTACTAACACAGATCCAGTATGTCTACATCGATTGCTGGTATGTTGTTTTCATTTCTTCATAAAGAAAGCACTCTGACTACCTATGGGCTTATTAGTCGACGTGGGAAGGTAGGGTATAACAGGCGTAAGAAAGCCAGGAAGCACATTGTGAGATAACTGAAATATTGTTGAAATCGTCATTAAACCCCAATCAATTAATCAATAAGGCATTCGAAACACTGTCTCCTATTACCAATTCAATGTGTGATGATGCACATACAGACGGACACACGTACACGAGATATAAAAATGAATCCTTAAAATGAAATTGCATCGTTTGTCTATGATGTGTTGAGCCCCGATAGCCCAGTTTGAAACTTCGTGAGCTATCAGTCCAGGGGTCACGGGATCAAGCCCCAAAAGTACAGTTTGAAAAGACGATGGCTATCAGTACAGGGGCCACGTGGTCGAGCCCCGACTCGGACATTCTTTCTTTCTGATGATTAACAAGCAGACAATGGGTTAAATAGTTTATCTGGGAAGGGAGCCAGTTAACCGGGAAGAATGTTGTGTGGTGTATGGTGCAAGAAAAACAGGAAAAGCACATTAGGTTAACTGGCAATCGCAGTATAACGACAAATGAGCCGTCTCGCGGGAAACCAATCTTGTTGTCTCTGCGTGAAACATCGACCCGGATCAGCCTAAGCATGCCAAGCGGGCTACACTCTTCGTCTCCTGTGGATTTTCTGTTTCAAGAAGCATTACTCTTTACCTCTATCCCCCTAAGACGGAATGTGTCGGCCCGGACCAGTATGTGCGGACTGCGCAAGCTGATCTGGATCGATACATTACGCAGATGCCATAGTGTTTGTTTTCTCGCGGGACGGCTCAATTATCGTTTAAACGGCGTAATACTTCAATTACTCAATCTACATTCTATGTTGTAATTGTAAAGCCTCTGTGTCAGTGGTTCTTATAATATGTGAATCCCAGACAGACAAAGACATACAGTCAGACAGCAATTAAATAGACATATATAGATATACAGACAGCAATAAAATAGACATACAGATAGACATATATCTATATAGCTATATATGCATACATAAATGCAAAAATACAAACATACATACAGACAGGCATCGAAAGACAGACAAACAACATAGAGACAGACAGACGGACAGACTAAGAACAGAAAAAGAGAGACGTACAAACATATAAATAGATAGACAGACAGACCGTCAGACAGACAGGCATGAGATGCAACATTATTCGACACAAACATGGAGTATTTACAAATAAATACTTATTGTACTGTATTGTTAGGTCTTACCAACAATCCAGTTGTTATTACTGATATATGGATCTTACTAACAATCCAGTTGTTATTAATGATACATGGATCTTACCAACAATCCAGTTGTTATTATTGATATATGGATCTTACCAGCAACCAAGTTGTTATTAATGATATATGGATCTTACCAACAATCCAGTTGTTATTAATGAAATATGGATCTTCGTCCATCTTGTACCAAAAACCATCTGCAAACTGATCTAATGTCAACCCTTTAACTCTGGAAAGAAAGTATTCACGAGTATATTAACATCACATGTTTAACCCTTCATTCAAAAAGGATACATAAATATACTATTATATATTAATCATTCAAATCTGATGAAAAAATAAACAATTTTTAACACACATAATTGGTTATTGCATCTATATGGGAAAATATTGTGTTGGACGAGTTCCTTCGGCTAAATTGCCCGATCTTGCAAGGGCAGAACTCCGCCGAAGGAACGAGTCCCAACACAATAGATTCCCATAATCATACAACAACCTTTTTATTGTATAATTTGATATTGGCTATGTAAATGTTGTCGTTTTGCTTGTTTTAAACACTTAACAATTAAAAAAAAATAAAACTCTTTTAGGATTGTTCAGATCAATAAACGTTTGTGCTTGTCTATCGACTTTTCACTACGTGTCATCTATAAAAGATGTACCAAACACTGTACTACGAACAGTATAAGTACGTTTTTTTCCTACGACTACCAGAGACTGGAACCCCCTTTTCCGGACCTTGCGCAGATCACGTCTGTAGACTGATTCATGTCCCGTCTGTAGTCATACACCGACACATATTTTTTTTATTTCATTTTTATTTGTAAATATGCATAATTGGTGTTTGTTAATATTTTGATGGCTTCACTCGCTTGCGATGCACTAAACTCTTAGCAGTAACAGAGTAGAAGTAGAAGTTAGCTGGTCTCTAAATTATCAAAGGTTGGACGAGACCGCTTTGTAATGTTACTGTATAGAAATAGTTCCGTCCTTAGTTGCAAGTGAAAAAGATCTGAGTGCAATATCAATGCGTTCAATATCGACCCGTGCAATATTGACGGATACTGCATCACTTTTCCAAAATATGGCTGAACGAATTATAAAAAGGATCACTTAGGAAACAATTTAGACAGATGGCTCCGTTCGAAACAGTTGTTACTGTTAAGTGTTAAGACGTGCATTTACAACTGTTAAAATCTAAAAAGATGTGTAAATATCATCTTTAGGTGTAATAAAGGATAAGGATATTACTACGCACCAGCCCCCAGTGAGTACGATCGCCAGAACAAATTACCCTTTGTAAATTGTAACCCTTTGTTTCCTCTAGTAAAAGAAAAAGTAATATTCCTTCTGAAAAAGTAGATTTGTTTGTGATATTTGAATAGCATTTTTTCCACTTGCAGATGCCTTTGCTGCAGACAACTTTTAAAAATCATTGTGACAAAAGGGGATATAGAAAGCAATATCTCCTTTTGCCACAACGTTTTGTTTTCTATGCTATTTCGAACTATTCAGAAAAATAAACCGTAGATATCAACCCTTTCGTTTGTAGCAAGGTTTACAGTTAGGTGCCTAGAATGTGTTTAAATTAGTCTGCTACATATTCGTTGTATGTGGGAAAGGGTAAAATGAACTTTATTTCTTTCACTGTTGCACAGCGACGGGAGCAAAATGAGAACGCTTTAAAACTTTAAAAACTGTTCTCCTCAAAAGTGTTTTCTGATTTCAGGCCACCGTACATCGTCCATTCAAATCGTCTTCAACTAGGTGGCCCTCATCAAAAAGAGTCCAAACAATTTAATGTTATCAAGAACTTTGATTGCTGCATCATTCGAAAGCGGGAAATGTCAAAAGAAATGTTTTCTTTCTTGAAACCCTTTTTCTTTTTTCAAGATAATTTGATTTGATTTAAGCCATATTGATTGGTTGTAAAACATGATAGCAAGGTGGAATCAGAGTAGTGGCAAAACGGCGAAACTTTTAAATTACATTCTTATGAAAGTGCTTGACTGATGTTAAGATAAATTGGTAGAAGAGTTCGCTTAGTGACCCTTTACACAATTGATTCATGTTTTGCATGATGTTTCAGTAAGTTTAAACCTATCACCTTGTATTTTCCCACAACACCTATATTTGCAAGCTCAGTCCGTATTACCTCGGGCTGTAAATTCAGGGGTTTAAGTTCTAATCCTAGCGTGGCCAACATTCTTTTTGACATTGACAAAGTCAATGCGACACCGCATCATTTGTCTTCCACCAATAGTAGCTTCCAATTACTGAACATTCCTTTCATGTTCAACATTTACCCTATCATTCCATATTAGCTTCAAATTCCTGAATATTCGTTTATTGTTCAACATTTACCGTATCATACCATAGTAGCTTCCAATTACTGAATATTCTTTTCATGTTCAACATTTACCCTATCATTCCGTAGTAGCTTCAAATTACTAAACATTATTTTCATGTTCAGCATTTACCCTATCATTCAATAGTAGCTTCAAATTACTGAATATTCGTTTATTGTTCAACATTAACCTTATCAATCCATAGTAGCTTACAATTACTGAATATTCGTTTATTGTTCACTATTTACCTTATCATTCCATAGTAGCTTTCAATTACTGAATATTCGTTACTGTTCAACATTTACCCTATCATACCATAGTAGCTTCCAATTACTAAACATTATTTTCATGTTCAACATTTACCCTATTATTCCATAGTACATGTAGCTATCTAATCAGTCAATGTATGAGTACAAATACTCGAACTGAGGAAGAAGATACATTACTACATTTAGCGGCCTGTGAAGGATCTTTGTCGATGGTCCAATATGTTTATAAAATATGTCCTGGGCTGAAAAAGAAAAGAAATGAGAAAGGACAGGATGCCCTCTATAGGGCTGCACGTGGCAGGAGTCTTGATTGTTTGAAATATCTGATCGACCGTGGTATGAATACAGATACGCGGTCTAAACATGGACACACGGTACTACATGCAGCCGCACACGCAGGAAACGTATCGATGGTAAAATATATTTTTGAAACATTTTCTATGAAAAATGAGACAGATGAGAAAGGAATGGATGCCCTCTTTAGTGCTGTACTAAGAGAGTCTTGATTGTTTGATATATATGATCGGTCAAGATATGAAAATCGATACGGTGTCGAAATATGGCTCTACAGTTCTACATGAGGCGGCCTTCAAAGGGTCGTTGTCGATGGTATGTAGCATATTTGCAAAACATTTCCTGATTTGAAAAATGAAAGAAATCAAAAGGGAATGGATGCTGTCTTTAGTGCTGTACGTGGAGGGAGTCTTGATTGTTTGACATATTTGATAAGTCAAGGTTTGAACACAGATACGCGATCTACGGACGGAAATTCGTTACTACATACTGCGGCAAATGGAGGATCTGTACCGATCGTACAGTACCTTTGGTAAACATTTCCTGATCTGAGTAAAGAGAAAAATAAGAAAGGACAAGATGCTCTTCATAGCGCTACACTTGGAGGGAGTCTTGACTGTTTGAAATATCTGATCGGTCAATGTTTGACACCATATACGCGGTCTAAAACTGGAAACACGTTACTACATACAGCAGTATATGGAGGATCTGTGGCGATGGTACAATATGTTTGGAAAACATTTCCTAAGTTGCAAAATGAGAGAAATCAAGAGGAAAAGGATGCTACCTTTTGTGCTTTACATTGCAACAGTCTAGACTGTTTGATGTATCTGAACAGTCATGGTATGAACACAGATACGCCGTCTAAAAATGGACACACATTATTTGAAGAAGCTGCATACAAAGGCATTGTTCCGATGGTACAATATATTTGTAAAACATTTGCTGATTGGAAAAAGAAGGGAACGAATGCTCTCTTTAGTGCTGTACGTGGAGGTAGACTTATTTGCGTGAAATATATGATCAGTCAAGGTATGAACACAAATACGCGAACTAAATACGGAGACACATTACAACATGTGAGGGCCTTTGCAGTTTCTTTGTCGATAGTACAATATATATGTGAAACATTTCCTGAAATGAAACATGAGATCAATACGAAAGGGGAAGATTCTCTCCATAGTGCTACACGTGGAGGAAGTCTTGCTTGTTTGATATATATGATCGATCAAGAAATGACGATATATTCGTGGTCTAAATATGAGGAAACTGTTCTTCATCAAGCGGCGTTTCATGGTCATGAGGGCATTGTCCGGTATATTTGTGAAAATTATTTTAAACTACTCAGTTATAAACAGAATCATGGAAGAACAGCAACATTTTCAGCGGTAGATGGTGGTCATCTCGACATACTAAAATACCTTCTTAGCCAATTCGACCCAAAAGAAACAGATAAGAACGGACACTCAATACTACACGCTGCTGCTAGGAAAGGAAAGAAAGATATCGTAAGGTATCTGTGTACTACTTTCAAGTTTCTTATTTCTATAAAGGGTTTTAAAGGCGAAGCGGCTATAGATACAGCTCGGAGAAATGGACACTTTGATTGTATAAAAATAATCAAAGGACAAGTGTAAGCCAACATTTTTGTGTTTCTGGATAGAATGTCATATTATGATTCTATGGGACAGTAGATAGATACATTGATCTATGCAAAGAAGACATTTCTGAATTATAGATTCGTCAAAAGGTCACATTTGGATGAACATTTAGATACAATAAACATATTCAACTCGTTGACGTTGAGTGTTTTCGCATTCACCATGCATGTTTTGAGATCAATCTGTAAATGGCGGTGCAGTTCATAATATAGGTAAGTGTACCTGTATTTGAATAAATTGTGCTGGACAAGTTTGCTAGTTTGGAAACTCCGCTAACACAAAGATAAAACCGCGACAATAAGCAAAATACATGTCAGATGGTGCGTTGCTGTGACAGCTAAAGTAGTTCTGCATCTAGTGGCAGAGAATATTAGTGCAATTGGAAAACGTACAATATCAACAGTCATTGGCCCCTTTTTGATTTGTCAAACACAGTAGGAACAATTATAAAGTTTACAATAAGCGTACATATACACGTATAACTTATATGGACTTGAATAACAAAAGGACGAATGTAATCCACTTGTTTAAGAGGTATTCGATGAAAACACTGTGACCGTGAAAAGAGGTATTGCGATAAAAACACTGTGACTATGAAAAGAGGTATTCGATGAAAACACTGTTACCGTAAAAAGAGGTATTCGGTGAAAACACTGTGACCGTGAAAAGAGGTATTCGATGAAAAAACTGTGATCGTGAAAAGTGTTCACAAAACACTGTGCTAACAAGAGTATGATAGTACACAAGTATTGTGCACGCGTCATACTTTGTAAGTAAATGCAACTGATACATATGACAAGGTGCATAACTATTGAAAAACAAATGAGCGGTGCTCCATGTAAATGCAACTTAACGTTATTATTATACTTAAGGAAGAGAAAGAATCTATTTGCGCTTCCACAGTTAAGGGACCAATGAGATACCCTTTAACGATAGTTGCTTAAAACCTCCTCTGACTAATTGGCGAACATTGCATAGCCAGATCAACAATATAATTGGCTCATTTTTTCACATTTTGTTCAACTCTTTTTCATTGAGAACACTTTCATTTCTAGAGATTGTTTGCTGCAGACCTGTTGTTTCTAGAAAATAATGCACGTACATGGAATAAAAATCCAAAATATGTTTTTGTATTTACTTATTTCTGAATTTCTGTACATTTCAATGTGTATTAGAAGTAATAAATAAACATTAAATGACTCGTACATTATTTATTTTTCTAGTAAGCGTTGTTTGAATTATTATTCTTATTATTTTTATTTCACTGACGATGATGATGATGATAATGGCTGATGATGATAATGGTGATGGTTAAAGTTATGATGATGATGTTAAAAAGATGATGCTACTGTTGATAATGATAAAGATGATACTGATGATGATGATGATGACAATGATGACGATCATTATAATGATGATGGTGATGATTTCAATTATGATGATTGTGATGATGATGCTGTTGTTGCTGCTTCTGATGATGATGATGATAATGGTGAAGATGATGATGATGATAATGGTGAAGATGATGATGATGATGATGGGGATGTTAATGATGATGTTCCTGTATCTGTTACTGCTGCGATTGAGAAATAGGAAGCGAAATTTGACGACAATCTGTAGAATGAGATATGATTTGATTAGATGTATAGTTCAAACAATTATAACGTCCCCGTACTACAGACAGTAAACAAAATAAAGATATTAGAAGGATCGGAAAATCTTACAACTACATGTCCAATGTATGACAACGTTACACATAACACATTATTGTTAAAAAGAAGATGCAATATATAAATATGAGGTGAAAATATCAGAGAACTCCTGGATAGACAATTTCGAGTATTACTTTATTTCGGCGTTGCAAGTTATTTATACGACATAATTGTTTTACATGTCTAATCTGAAAAATTGCAAGATTTGGGACCAGGCGTTCTGGGTATGATACACGTTCGCGGCGGCCATAGTGGTGTGCTCATACGTAAGGCACACTTCCAAGTCTAATTATTGTTTGTTTCCCCGGGTATCTTGAATAAGTGTTCTTTTGCCGTGATTTGACTGAAGAACAGTTGAAAATGGCATTTAACGACAATAGAACAAGGAATGAATTGCTTGGCTTAAACTATTCAATTTGTATAGGGTTTTGTGAAAAAAAGTCCCACATGTCTATGTCAAAAGTTTGAAAGCGGAAAAAGGGTTTATTAGCATGTTTTAACAGGAAAACAGCAATTATTATAAGTGTAGAGGGGGAAATATTACACAATGGTTGTACGTACCTTGTTGCAAATATATTCGATTGTTTTCCTTAAAAGGAAGTGGCTAACTAGATACTTCCTACAGTTAATGAATGCAATTCTAGTTATCATAGACTCGTTGATTAATACATTCCATGGATCACATATATTTCCCCTTCATTATACATGTATTTCCACTTTCAAAAATGCAACAAATCTGGCCAGAAACCCAGTTGCGGGTACCGCTACGTGAACATTATTCATCCAAACATGGTCCGATTGTCACTAAATTAGCATCAACATGACATCAATATGACGGATGCGTATCTAATAGTATCAATCTTATTTATGTGCAGAGTCTGTCGTTTTATGCCATCAAAGCGAGATTAATATGCGTATATAGGGGAAACGCTAGGTGAAAATTACTCACCCAAGCATGGTCCGATCGTCATGCAATTAGCATCAAAATGACAACAAGATGCATAGCAAATAGAGGCAATCTCAGCGATGTATACAGCTTGTCGTTTTATGCCAGACAAATGAGATTACGTGAACATTACTCATCTAAACATTGTCCGATTGTTACTAAATTAGCATTAACATAACAATAAGAAGCATATCTAAAACAGTCAATCTCATTTATTTACACAGCTTGTCGTTTTATGTCAGCAAATTGAGATAGTATGCAGTACTACTGATAATTTGGCCGGACACCAAGTTTGGGTTACCGCGAAGTGAACAGTACGCCGCATTTAAATAACACCGGATTTCAACAAACTTTACATTAAATTGACGACCATACTCATATATAGTAAAATAAATCTCATTGTATTGCATATTCAGTCGTTTGATACCCGAAAAATGAAAATCGCATCCAGTACTACTACGAAATAGGCACGAAAACCAGTTTACTCACAGTAATATTAGAGATATCATCTCAAAATTGCACCAAAATATGATCTATGATGTATTCTTAGTGATACAAGAAGATAAAGTGAAATAAACCATATTTAGGATGCCACCCGCATTTTAGAATAGCGGATCTTTTAAACAATTATATTCAAAGCTGAAACCAAATTGTGGCCGTTTTTTCAAAATCAAAAATAAAATTCTAAAAATTGTTCACACATTAGATAATTTCATTACCTATCAGAAAATATAAACGTTTACCTGGATTTCAACGCAAAAAAAAATGAAATTTACCTAGCGGAGTTCTTTCCACGAAAATACAATAAGTCAAAACGTCCCGGATAAATTCCAAAATTGGCTAAAACATTCTCTGCAATTAAAAAAAAAATAAAAAAATAAAAGATAGTATCTGTGACAAAATTTCCTTTAAATCCTCCGCGTCGGACCTTTAAAGGCAATTTTTTTTTTTATTCATATATAATGTAAAGATACACCCATTTGTCCAGTCACAGGCGAAGCTTCAATCCAAGAACGCGCTGTTGAGCTTCACCGTAGCAGTTCTGTCTCGAGTACAATGCTACGATGCGTTTAAAAAACAGATCCGTTCCAGGAAACGGTTCTCGTTAAACCATTAGTTCGATATAGTTTACATGTTCGAGTTATCGCAAGTCCATCATATACTGCAATGACCGCTGTCCAGAGGCTTCTATAATGGCTGTAATATTTAAAATTGTTAACAGGAAACATTATGATGAGACACACGAGCAGGCTGATCGGGGTATACCTTTATAGACAAGCTCCGACGATCAGTTTTCCCACGAAAATAAAATTGATGGGCTTCTGGCAATTTAATGTTGTATAAACCATTCTGGATTGGCAGAATTAAAATTTATATTGTCAAAAAGCTAACGGGGCTACACTTCTATGTTAACTTTGTAAAACAAAATACATTAATGTCCTGCAGAGCCACGGTAGCTCAGTTGGTAGCGACTGGAGCTGTCAATACAGGGGTTGTGAGTTGGAACCCCAGCTCGGCCAACATTCTTTCAGACGTTAGAAAAAAGTCACTGTGACAAGCGTCGTTCGTCTTCAACCAATGAGCTAACAGGTTATGCGGAAAAGCAGCCAGATGCTTGTAAAAAAAGCCAGAACACACATGAGTAGGTGAACTGGCCGCTGAGATAAGACTGAAAATTGGTTGAAAACGACGTTAAAAATCGCAAGCAATCAATCAATCATTTATGTCTGTATAACAAATATACGGAGTATGGAGGCTATAGTAAAACTACATACATATATTTAGGGCTATTCGGAAAGTATATCGTCTTTTGTAATGGTTTAGATAAAATTTGCTATAAATCTTGTACATGTAGTTGTAATGCAATATGGTACATGTATATGGTATTGAATATGCTATTGACTGAATGATAATGTTTTTCAACGCAATTTTCAATAATTGCTCAGTCATATCACGATGGGCTGTTCACCTATCTATGTGGTTTATCATACCAGTACTCCACACATCAGTCATACAAAGCAACTGGCTTGAATTCCACACATACTGTTGGCCCAAAGGTGGAAGACAAATAACGCGCGTCGCATTTACTTTTGTTTAACGTCGCCAGCTTCGGGTTCGAACTCACATTACCCGGATTGACAGCCCGCGACGCTACTGCGATTTGTATCCTTCAAGGAATCACTATTTGAGCCTTCCCGCGAGAAAATCAACATAATGGAGTCCGCGTAATGTATCTACGCATATCAGCCTGCGCAGGCTTATCCAGGCCTACACATTTCTTCTCAGGGAGATAGAAGTATAGAGTAGTAATTCCTGAAACAGAAAATCCACAGGATGCGAAAAGTGTCTATACGGGTAAGCCTGCGCGGCATGCTTAGGTTGATCCGGGTCCATATTTATGCAGAGTCCATAATGTTGGTCATCTCGCGGGACGGCTCATTTCAATGCAATCCTCAACAATTCTTCAGTCATATCACGGCGGCCTGTTTACCTATCCATGCACTTTCTCATGTCAGTACTACACACATCAATCAGTCAGTCAAAGCAACTGGCTTGACTTCCAAACATATTGTGAGCCCAATGGTTGAAGAAAAATTACGCGTGTCGCATTGACTTTTGTTAAACTTCGCAAGTTTAAGGTTCGAACCCACAATTCCAGGATTGACCGGCCGCGACGCTACCGACTGAGATGCATCTTATAAGGAACGTCGCATCCTGTGAATGCATGGAAGAAGGGAAGTACTTCACCATGACGAGGTTCAAGCATTTGTTAAATTTGATTGAAGGGTATATCTTTATATGCTTTCCCAGTTCCCTGTTTCGAAACCTATCCATAACTCTGAGAGGCCTACCTCGTGGAAAAGGTTTATAGACAACACGATCATATCGATAATTACTGTCTTTTAGGTAGACCTTGGTGTTGTCATGATTGACAGCATGACGCAAGTGAAAAATCATTCGTGTGTCATCTTCTTCTTGCTCACACGGTGTTCAATAGGTCAATTGCTTTATTACTAATAACAATGTTAGCTTTTGTTGTGACGAAGTCATATTGCAAATCAGCTGTATACTGAAATAAAATCGTCTTTATTTTGTCAATATAGGAGGAATATCTGCCATTATATACCAGACTGTCATGAGCATATGGGAGCAAACTATATTTATATTTCGGTACGACTCAACTGAGAATCGAACCTGATTGTTCACGATGCCATATTTCGCCTCTGCGCTAGTTTCGTATAAAGTTGAACCGCGACAGCCGAAAGGGGATTGAGATACTCAACCTTGTTGACATAAGATAACTGAGTGTTTGGCTGAAATATATATACTCAATTTGCAGGTTACGGCAGAGTTGTACTGGTAACTTACAAAGACAAATTAATGATTTAACTTAATAATTGTTGAAAGCTGCGTAAACACCAATAATATGTTCAAGGAACTCGGCGGATTAAAAGTTTGTCATTTATTCATGAAGTCATAAAATAGCGTAATACGTCAACGTCTTGTATTTAAGTTGTGTGATGAATTAAGAATGGGCGATACTGTGACGGCTTTCTAAAATTATCTTAATAACAAACTATTGAACATGTACAACTGTCTTTTATCTATTGTCATTAATTAAATAAATCATTACTTTAGGTTATACACCGCCTTTCTCTCCAGTATGAGCATGCTAACTTAATAGATCATTACTTTAGATTATACACCAACTGTCTCTCCAGTATGTGCATGATAACTTTAAGAATAGACGACTCTATACCGAAAATCTAAAACTATAAAACTAACAAAATATTGAACATGTATACTTTTCTATTGGGATTACTTTAATAAATTAGTAACATGACAGGCCAACATCCATGGAGTGTGAACAAAAATTTCCAACATTAAGATGGTGCCTACAGTCGAAAATAGACCACTCTGTGCCGGAGCATACGACATTATTATACCATATCGGTCCACTGCCATCAGGAATCTTGGAAGGTGACATCGCCCTTGCATTAGTCCTGAATGCATATAAATGAAAGCGTTTATGATACATGTATATACCTGAAAAGTTATATCTTTACATATTTTTATTAATGTGTAAGACAATATCACTTTCTAAAACTGCATCCTGGTATATTCATCGATGGATTGATTAATTGGAGTTCAACGCTTTTTTACCAGTATTTGAGTTCTATGACGGTGTCCAATTCACATAATCGTCTGATTCATTGCTTTTCTGTACCAGTACTCCATAATAATTGTTTCCCAGGCAACTATCCTCTAATATGTATTCAAATGCCAACTGTGAAATACATGTGACGCGACCGATAGAGCTATCGCATTGTGACATTCGAAGGGAGATGAAATGTAAGTTGGTTGTGCCTTTATTCTTCGTTGATTGTATACACCGCCTCAGGGTGTAGTGGTAACAGTTACAGCTACCAGAATTTAAATCCCGTAACATGTTTCCAGTCCCAAAGATTACGTATACTAGACAGTACAAACATACTATATGAGTAAACATACAAATTACGATTACAAGCCGGAACATGTGAGTTGGGATTTTTTTTGCAGTCAAATCAATAAACCGGTACATGTTAATTTTTAATACTCGTACGCACGCAAACAAAAGGGATGTCCGTTATTATCAATATTCACAAGCTTTACGTATACAACGATGATAAACTTTTGTCATTTCGCATTTATTATATATTTACACTAAAGAAACGAACAAATGTAGCATTACACTGAAGAATTTTGTATGCACATTCGAGGTATATATATATCAATAAAATAATTCTATCATAAATTAGGATATTTAAAGTGAAAACAAAGTTGATTAAGTTTTCGAAAAATATAAATAAAGCCTCAGTAATTGGTTTTCGAATTTATAACAGATTTATTTTTTTATGTCATTGATTTTTTTCTTATTTGAAATATTGCGTCAGCATTGGATAACTTGTTAACTCCTTTATCGTTCATGTTCAAACGAATGATGTGACGCAAAATGTTCATACTTTGTAATATCAAACGTTTCAAATTGGCTAGACTTTGTTCATTTCATATTTTATTTTATAAGACACCATGAAATGAATATGAAATTAAATTTTGTATTTATAATATGATGTGTACTTTCCAATTCCTCCGCACTATCAAATGCTAAACTATTACATACATATTAATAGAACAATTACAAAAGGTCATTTTATTTCAGAATTCTAATTTCTAGTTACATCGTGGCTAGACATTTCTTATTTTGAATTTATCATTGTTTTACAGTTAAAATACTTATAAAAGTAGCACAATGAAGAATGTAGTATATACTTTTATAAGACACCAATACAATTATTCTAACTTAATAATACTCTTTATATAGTGCAAACATATGTGACAATGTTTTCGAAAAAAATAAAGCTCAGCCTTTTTCTTGTTTTCGAAATTTAAACATTATTTTTATCATGTTTGTTATGCTTGGAATGTGAAATGTTGTGGACGCATTTGATATTGTTCCAGAGCAGAACGCCCGAAGAGGCGATATCCAGAATATAATGTTGCAAGCACAACGTGAATGTTTCATATAAGCCGCAAAATATATGCGACGTCCGTGTACTTTAGATATTTAGATTGTAAGAATGCCCATATTCTTGTTCCGTTGCTTGATATCAATGTTAACTTCAAACTCATATTTAATCAAAAGTCTTTAAACAATATAGGTTTGTTCAATGTTGTTTTTTAATAATATATGTCGATATTTGACGCGACTTCATTATAACAAATGCACTGGTAACTGAATTAACTGACCAGCAGAACTGATAACTTACGCTGTGAACGCTGATATATAACTGAGATCCTGTTGAAATCAGCGAGTATTTTAGAAATTTCTGAATGCTTAGATTAAGATATTCGCTCTAGTTCCTTGAGTAGTATAAACTAATTTGCGCATCCCGTATGATATATACATGTATATGAAGGAAATTCATTGACGTTGATACACAATCGGTAAAACTGTCGCTACACTCATTTGAAATGACAAAAGTGATTTCAAAAAACGTAAAGAATGGCGTCATTTTCGATGTAAGTATTACTCTGTGAGACTCTAAGGGAAACACACCGGATTAGTCATGCTCATTTCTTCATATCGAGGTAAATATCTAACAAATGTCAAACCTCAAATATACATGGGTCTAGAGACCACAATCTGACCAATAACTTGACTGGGTCAGAGATGTATCGTTTATTATTCAACTATTGTATGACGTCTACAAAGTAGAACTGGACAAGATAGAAGAAGTAGTGAAAATGTTCATTCCATTTCTGATTTTCTATCTTAAGAAATACTCATTTATTCGTCTATTTGCGCAATTCATGATAAACGTGCCTTAAAACAGATACAATAAACATACGTTGCATCACCCAGCATCCTGCATACAACTTTGGCAGCATTATCAGTAAATTGATAGCCATTTTCACACACAGTTCCCCATGTACCGTTATATAATACCTCAAGTCGACCTCCGTTCACCAATTGTACTGTGATAGAAAACAATGATGTATTTTACTCAAACATATATTCCGTTTTTCCTGCCATCAGCGCGTCAGTCGTAATGGCTAAAGGGAATCACTTATTATCCTTTTTATACTTTGTATGACAGGGCCTGGGATCATACCCACGAGGTTACACACCCAAGTACTAGTAATAATCATAGACAATATAGTAGCAGCAGAAGTAATAGTGGTAGGAAGAATAGCAAAAGTAGTGGAAGTAGTAGTAATAGTGAAGTACGAGTGGTAGAAGTATTGTTGCTGTAGTAGAAGTAGTTTTTGTGATTGTTGTACTAATAATGGTAGTAAATGTATATGTATATAAAAAAAAAAAATGGGATTTATGCCATTTCAACATTATTTCAGTTAAGTTTCGGCGAAAGTTCACTTATTCATGATCCATGGGTAAACAAACCAATACTAGGCAAATAAAAGTGCCTTGTCCAAGGGCATTATACCATGATCGTCGTGCCGCCAGTGTAACTAGTAGTCGCATATAAAGTAACAGCAGTAACAGTAGAAATAGTAATTATAGTTATAGTAGTATTGGTATAAGTGATTGTAGTAGTTGTTGATGTTGTAGTAATAGGTGTTGGGATTGTTGTACTAATAATAGTTGTACATGTATATGTATAACTCGTAGTAGAAAAGGAATTCGTAGGAGTAGTTGTATATGTCGTTTTACTAGAAGAGGTTAACATGTAAAACAATCAAAAACATATTAGCAGTAGTATTTATAGTAGTAGCAGTAGTTCAATTGTAGTACAAATAGTAGCTGAAGTACTAATATACTTATATCATTTACCAAATCTAAAGATTTAGAACGATTGAAGTTTTGCAAGAGTGTTCTCTGAGTAAAAACAGTACATGCAATACCACCATTTACGGTGAATTAGGTAGGCTACCTCTTTATATTGTAACTATTATTAAATAATGGTTGAAATAAAAATTAATATCAACAGACAATATTGTGTTAAACTGTATATCTAAAATGTCACTTGTAGACACTCAATGGTAAACAAATTGACCAACAAATGTTTAAACCTTATTGTCGGAACGCGGATTGTCTGATATATGGGAAAACTAAGATATTCATAATTATATGTGTATAAGCAATATTTCAACGAAAGGTTATTGATATTTTGTTTACAAACATTGTTAAGTGATTTAGAATATAGAACCGTTTTGTCGTTGTTGTTTAAACAATTCTAAAAAGATCTTTCTCTGAGCAATCATCTAGAATCAAAGTAATTAAAGTACTGAAGGTATAACTGCAATCGTATAAGAGGAGATTGAAAAGTGCACATAGAAATGTTTACATAGAAAAACAATTACTGACCAGTGTCTTTCTATTTATTGACTGAACCGGACCAACTGATGCATTCAGATTATGTGATCTTGTAATGCGCATATTAATGTTTACAATGATAATAGTAAACCTAGAAGTATAATCTACCAAAACAGTTGTGTTTCGAATGAGTTAAATATGTGTTCAGGTTGCTCATCTCCAGTACCATGCTTTACTTTAAGTGTCTGTTAAATGAAATTGAAAGCATTAATTGCGACAGAAAATGAACATAGTAGATATAGTACTATGTCATGGTAGTGGTGAGAATGGTACATGTAGTAGTTGTAATATAAGTAGTATAAAAGTACATGTAGTAGTATTAGTAGAAGTAGTAGTAGTAGTAGTAGTATTAGTAGAAGTAGTAGTAGTAGTAGTAGTAGTAGTAGTAGTAGTAGTAGTAGTAGTAGTATTAGTAGAAGTAGTAGTAGTAGTAGTAGTATTAGTAGAAGTAGTAGTAGTAGTAGTAGTAGTAGTAGTAGTAGTAGTAGTAGTAGTAGTAGAAGTAGTAGTAGTAGTAGTAGTAGTAGTAGTAGTAGTAGTAGTAGTAGTAGTAGTAGTAGTAGTAGTATTAGTAGAAGTAGTAGTAGTAGTAGTAGTAGTAGTAGTAGTAGTAGTAGTAGTAGTAGTAGTAGTAGTAGTAGTAGTAGTAGAAGTAGTAGTAGTAGTATTAGTAGAAGTAGTAGTAGTAGTAGTAGTAGTAGTAGTAGTAGTAGTAGTAGTAGTAGTAGTAGTAGTAGTAGTAGAAGTAGTAGTAGTAGTAGTAGAAGTAGTAGTAATAGTACATGTATTAGTAGTAGTAGTAGCAATACAAGTATAATTTCGCAGTGAGCGGCAAATACAGGAATAAATTCCCGTAAACGATATATACAGATGGCTAATAATATGACCAAAATTTGAAGTTGCAAACATAACGATCTCAATCGCCAAACAATGCAACTAATTTAACGAATGTGTGTGTCCCCCAACTGTGTATGCTACATGTACACATGTACACGTACAAATAATACAGTATCTTTATGTGTGCCATCAGCAAGATGATATAGACTGAAGTATTTATCTTTTAGTTCACAGTTTCCACAGTCCCTTGATATATATTGCAGTGTGAAGGCTTTCCAACGTTCGCGACTCAATTATAACAATACATAATTTGAGGGAAATGTGTTAAAGATAACTATATATGTAAACATATTGAATATAGACCCGAATTCTACCTGGACATCTTACGTGGTTGCACCCTTCGCTTTCCATGTTATTCCCAACACAATCCCTACCGAAATCAGACGGTTGAGGATTATCACAAGTACGTGTACGTTTCTTCAGTCCCCCTAAACATAGTCGTGAGCATGATCCCCATGAGGACCACTGGGACCAGGCGCCATCTTGTAAAAACCAAAATATTAGTTATCGAATTGTTGAGTAAATATTACAATCAATTCATAAACTGTTGTATATGCAGTTGTAAGAGGAAATACACTTTCATGTATTTTAAATATATTACATTAAGAAAACATCCTTTGATAAAGTTTCAATACAAATTCTCTTTGGGAAGGAACACTCAGACGTTGATGTTATAAAGCTGAAAACGTATTCTTCCAACTCCTGAAGAGTTATAGAGAAGCATGCATGCCCCTTAATACTTCTAAATAAGAAAAAAAAAAACTTCTTAAACAGTAGTTGAAGTATCTGCGTTTGCTATGCCTGTGCACAACATATTCGGCATATACCTGATTTCATTCAACTAGACCTACTTATTACACAAAATATTCGGCATATACCTGATTTCATTCAACTCTACCTACTCATTACACAAAATATTCGGCATATACCTGATTTCATTCAACCCTACTTCTCATAACACAAAATATTCGGCATATACTTGATTTCTTTCAACTCTAATTCTCATAACTTGCTTCTACAAATTGTTAATTTTGTATCAAGAACTATTTTTATAGATGCACTATCTACTATCCACAAATATCAATACTTGCCTGAGCATGGCCTTGTAAAACAAGAACGATAGTCATGATAATCTCCCAAACAAAGGTCAACATCGGGTCCAGGATAAAGATTCGAACATGTTCTGTCTCTGCGCTCGAGTCCAATACCACATGATACACTGCAAAGTCCCCAATCCGACCATCTACTCCACATACCTTGGACTGAATTATAAGAATATTTTGTGTACTGTACAGGAATGAATTTCTATCTCATATGTTAAATGGTGTGTATGCACATGTACATTGAATGTTTAATAAAATATTTTTTGTTTATGTTCATATGTCAGTATTATATGATATATATATATTCATATATGTTATAATTTTGAGTGAAGATACGTAAGCATTAGAAGTATTTTCTTCTTAAAGTTAAGCTCACCATACTACGATCAAACATGTTAACTTTAAATTCTAACAAATAAACCCGGAAAAACATCTTGCTTTCTCTTTTTTATTGGTATCAAGCAAAAAGATAATGAAAACTACACTGACGCCGTCTTTATTGTATACTTTGACATTACTTTCATCATTCATAATTCATCTATGTTTAATAAAATAAACACAGGAACGTGTTAAATCTAAAAAATATTTTTATTATAAAGGTAATTATGCATATTTTTGAAAATAAAATAAATCATTAAGTGATCTTAAAACTATGGAAGCGTCCTAGTGCCACAGTCTGTAATATTTTTGAGAGATATTATCTCCTAATTAGGAGATACTAAGTCATAATTAGGAGATACTAACTCCTAATTAGGAGATACTAAGACATAATTATGAGATATAATCTCCTATTTAGGAGATACTAAGGCATAATTAGGAGATACTAACTCCTAATTAGGAGATACTAAGACATAATTAGGAGATACTATCTCCTAATTAGGAGATACTAAGTCATAATTAGGAGATACTAACTCCTAATTAGGAGATACTAAGTCCTAATTAGGAGATACTATCACCAAATTAGGAGATACTATGTCATAATTAGGAGATACTAAGTCATAATTAGGAGATACTATCTCATAATTAGGAGATACTATCTCATAATTAGGAGATACTATCTCCTAATTAGGACTTAGTAGATAGTGAATTAGACCTGCACCAAGGTGAAACTGTCACTTTGCATTGTAAAATGGAGGATACTATGCGCACATATTTCCAATTGGGGCTTGGATACTATGCCTTTTCATCTTGAAGAGTGCATATGACGCTCTCCGGGATGCCACGATGTTCCAGGAAACTTACGAAACTAGCTTCCGAATTCGCCATTATAACAAAGGGGCATAACCGCACAGCCATGTTTACTATTTGAAAAAGTATCTCCTAATTATGACTTAGTATCTCCTAATTAGGAGATAGTATCTCCTAATTATGACTTAATATCTCCTAATTATGACTTAGTATCTCCTAATTATGACTTAATATCTCCTAATTAGGAGATAGTATCTCCTTATTATGACTTAGTATCTCCTAATTATGACATAGTATCTCCTAATTAGGAGATAGTATCTCCTAATTAGGACTTAGTATCTCCTAATTAGGAGTTAGTATCTCCTAATTATGACTTAGTATCTTCCTAATTATGACTTAGTATCTCCTAATTATGACATAGTATCTCCTAATTAGGAGATAGTATCTCCTAATTAGGACTTAGTATCTCCTAATTAGGAGTTAGTATCTCCTAATTATGACTTAGTATCTCCTAATTAGGAGATAGTATCTCCTAATTATGACTAAGTATCTCCTAATTAGGAGTTAGTATCTCCTAATTATGACTTAGTATCTCCTAATTAGGAGATAATATCTCTCAAAAATAGTACAGACTGTGGCACTAGGACGCTTCCATATAAAGCGATCTCTTACGAGGAACTTAGATTAAACAGATCATCAACTCACAACGTGCACATATTATTTCGTCAAGACACCTCCAAGCTTTGAAATTTAAATGTTATGCAATTTGAATATTGACTGGATTAAACCATCCAGTATATGAAAACTGAATATCCCCCCCCCCCCCGACACCACCCTTAAAAAAAACCTGTTATTAATAAAAATCGATATTTTTAAACTTTCAGAAACTTTCGTCACTATCATCCACATATTGTCTATGTGTACATGTATGCTTAATATAATATAACCAAAGAGTTGACGAAAGTATAGGACAAGAAGTCATGCCAGTATTAGATCAACTAATGGGTATAAATCAATAGGAATTGATTGTCAGAAAAACCTGTAAATTATTGTTAAATCCGCCATTTGACATATTGATACTGTCTTTAAACTCACTATGCACTTTACGTCGTTCATAAACATGTTCGGTCATTATATCAAAAAAGGATGCTATCGAAAAAGAAAAGCCCCGTTCTTAATTACTGTGACATTTTCTTGGATAACAAATATCGGTCTCGTCTCCATTCCATGGACAGTCCTGTCCACCATTCGTCGGGGCTGGATTGTTACAGAGTCTTTCTCTTATCTTTGTGCCACTACCACATGTCACTCCACAATTCGACCAAGGTTGCCATACTGACCATTGTCCGTCCACTAAGTAAATCATATCAAGATATAAATAATGATGATAATATATATATATATATATTCCAATCATTAAAACTTTGCAACTGATTGCTTTCATTAACGTAGACGTTTTTAGAAAAATGATAACAGCAAATACAATAATAGCATCAATATAAATAAAAAATGTAATATATATATCCACAATGATATTGAACAGTTATCAAATTAAAACTTAGAATATAGTACCTTCACGAAGAACATTAGATATGACTTATAAATATAAAATAACATTTTGTAAATTTAGATGTTCTTTTCATAAGTTAGTAATTCGAGATCGGTAGACACAATATTACACCAAGAGAAAATCGTGTTGTGTTTGTGTACATTGACGTAATAACGAAAACATTTCTGTGTTAGACTGAGAATACCATGCTTTCTTTGTATTTAATAAATATAACAACATTCGCACTCTCTACTTATTTAATTGGTACCGTGATGGAACAGTTGTAAATGCTTTCTTTACTCTTACTCCAACCATTATAAAACACTACGTAAATTAACTTGCTATGTATACCATCTTATAACTAATATATTAATATGGAGGGAAATAACCATGTTTGATAAATGTTCTAAGTTGATCTAGATAGATACCTTCCCGTGGCATAACCCTACTATGTATTGTATTGCTAGTGTATGTAATGGGTTTTTTGGCCTGTGGCCTAGACTTACTATTAAACTTAATGAATTTCAGTTGAGTTGAATTAATTTGATGAACAATATGTCGAGGCAGACGTCACACAACACGCTAGAACAAGGAACGTACTTTTATTTCAGTCTATGAGAAAGTATGTATGCATGGTTTTAAAACGGGTAAGTTAAGTGAGTATATATATTCGATGATAACAAAACCGTCATAATCTGATATAAGTGTAATTTTACTCATTTGATATATTGAATGGTGTGCAATCATCCTTCTTTTGTTGTTGATTACATAATTTGTATTAAAGGACATTTTGAATCTGTTAAACCTAATACAGAAAACTAAATACAGTTTTTATCCACGAATTATTTACCTGACACACACATGTTCTTGTTGCAATAATCTGCATTGCAACACTGACTGCAGACAAACGTGTTTGATACGTCTCTACCGATAAGTGAAAGTGATGATATCGTGGTTGTTGCTGTTGCTTGGCAAACCTTGCAAATAAAGAAATAACTTCTCATGAATTTTAATACGTTCATGCTGTTTCGACTTTGAGATATTAGTACCCATATTATATTTGTCACGAAAGGCTTTTACAGAAACAGGATGTGAAGCATCATTATGTTTTAATATCTGTGTATTGTATTTATTATGTAGGCCAATACTTTATGAATGCAATGTGCTCATTTAATACCACTGTCAAAACAATACAAATCAGTTATGTACACAACCTCTCGCAAATTCGTTTCAATTTGTGCATTTCAGTATTGCTCTTCATTTTAAGTTAATTGGGACTGTCAATCCTGCGTAAATTGCTCCATGCAATTCAAACTTAACGTAGTCATTACACATTTAAACACATATCTGCATACGCATACATGCTATTGACTACCAAAAACTGTTTGTCTGAGGATTCTTGAAACATTCTATGACTTATTGGATAAGTATTGGATTAAAGGCAACAGTGATAGTGGAATTCAATTTAAAGAAGGTAATCGGTAACGACGTTTCAGTAGTTGTTCAGATGTATCAAGGCAGTCAGTTAACCTGTTCACGCGTTTCTTTGCTACCCTCACACATTGACTGTTTGTTGAACCCATAGGAAAAAGACGAATCATACTGGTCGCAATGAATTTAGGTCACTGATTGGAAAGAGAGTTTGATTCGTACTCACGACGTCTTGATCGACACACCATTCTTTCCAGGTCATTTGCTAAATTGACAGACTGAAGTTTTAACCAATTGGTAAATGCCTGACAAATCACAAATCTAGTCCAAATATTGGATAGAATAAACGGACATTAATCGGACATGCGACCATTGGATAAGTAAAATAAGAGGAACCTGAATAGGTCTACATCCCATAGTGAACCGCGTGTCCGTACCACTACCAATTGAGTCTGTATAACACAACTGTAAACAAAGTAAAACATTCTGTACAAGTACAAACATTGCTGCAGAATGCAACCAAAAACGGAAACGCGATAAAACTGTTTTTAGATGAAAGTTAAGGATGAAATACCGTGTTTGAAAACCAACTAAAATTACTATTAGTTTCGGTTATTTGTTAGATGTGGTACTCGGTAAGTGAATTTCACATGTAAATATAAGACGTGAGCGTAGGCGTCGAAGCCAAAAACGCATTTTGTCTTTGCTTAGCTTTAACATTTTAATACGTTCATGCTGTTTTTACTTTGCGATACTAGTACCCATATTATATTTGTCACGAAAGGCTGTGAAACAGCATTATGTTTTAATAACTTTATATTGTATTTATTATGATGGCCAATACTTTATGAATGCAATGTGCTCACTAATGTAGCACGGTAGTACGAACTGTTATGTGTTATAAGTACTAATAACTGTATTCGAACTATACTGCGGCTGAGTGTGTTCAATTTATATGTTTTAAGCGGAGACAGGAGTTCTGCTGCATCACGAGATGCCTGAACACTTAATGTTCTGGATATTAAAATAACAGGGCCAAGATGGTCCTAAATCAATCACCTGAGTTATAGTATAGTAGCAAATGCTACTGCTTATAAAGGTGATAGTTTGACCAAGAGATGGAACGAACTGCAAATTAGACAGCAGCTTATCAGTAAAGGACATTTGTAATACTGCATTAAATATTTGAACAATTTCAAAGAGGACCACCAAAGGAACATTTCTTTGAGGTTTGGTTGATATTATTTCATTGGTTTAAAAGGAGATGTCGTGTGATGCTCAAAGTTCCATTTACCCCTATCCTGATGCCGCCTGGCAGTTATTTTTCTCAACCAATGAATATGGCTTGAACAAATTATGTACATGTCAATAAAGGAACATTTCTGCTAAACTATCTTGAAATCAGATAAAAACTTTAGTGAGAAATAAATTTTAAGGTTTTGTCATTTTGTCCCCTTTCTGATGTCATCTGGTGGCCATGTTTTTCAACCCATCAATATGGCTAGAACAAAGTTTGTAGAATGTCACTCAAGGAACATTTCTACCAAATTATCTTGGAATAAAACACTCAGGTTCAGAGGAGAATTCTCTTAAAATGATGGCATTTTTCTCCCTTTCTGATCCCACAGCAGCAACAGTTCTCTATATAATTTATATCTTTGAACACATCCCAAAGTAACATTTCTAGAAAGTTTGGCTGAAATTGGTCCAGTGTGTAGGAGATGTCATTTGAAGCTTAACGGTAGTTTAACCCCAACTGTATGCTATGTCTTTCAACAAAGCATTATTGCTTGAAACAGTTATGTAGAGGGTTACTAAAGTAAAATGTCTACACATTTATCTTGAAATCCGACTAGCACTTTCATAACAATCTTATAGTGTGTTGTTGTCATTTGGCCCCGTTTCTGAATCCGCCTCGTAGCCATGTTTTTTTGCAATCAATCAATATGACTTGAATGACTTTTGAAGAGGGCCACCAAAGGAACATTTCTATTGAATAATATTGGGATCTGACAAGCAGTTAACCCCTTTCTGATTCCACAGCAACCAAAGTTCTACATATAATATAAATCTTTGAACAAGTTGGAATGAGTATCACCAAAGGATCGTTCCAGTGATTTTTGGTTTAGGAGGAGATGTTGTTTAAAGCTAAAAGTTACCGACGATGACGGACGACGGACAGAGAATGACCAGAATAAAATACCTTGAGCATTCGGCTAACGTGATCTAAAAATCGACAAAGCCCTTTGTCATATACATTATACCCCTTTAAAAATAAAGACCTCATACCTCGTCTCGATTACACTGTGTAACAACATAGCAGTCAGAAAAGTTGTGTGTGTTGGTGCATTGGTAACAGTCCAGACAATCTAGTTACACAATATAAATCAATATTATGTCAAAATGATTCCGTTTATGATTTCAAATATAGACTACCTTTTTTCAAACACGAATTGTGGAATCAATTTCAAATATAGACTACCTTTTTTCAAACACGAATTGTGGAATCAATTTCAAGTTTGAATAACTAATTTTCTTCTCGACTTTGAAAATGTTGTTACGACCATTTCATTGATTTGGTTGATCTTTCTGACAGCGAAAGTTGTGTCAAATATTCAATCCTTTTTGAATAATGAAAGAGATTTGTATACCAAAGAACATGGATGTATTAAGAGTGTCTAAACCCTCCGGATGCACAGTGAGTGCTCGTCAAAATATGTTAATTTGATTGATTGATTCGGCTAGCACAGGTCTGAGCGCTCGTTTTGTTAGGACAATCTGATTATGCTCCTGTTAACTCCATATGCATCTAGACATATATGTAAAACTACGGTACTTAATTATCATACACATTTCTTACAGGTAGGTGTACATAGCAATACTATGTAAACAGCGTAGAAAACCAATGTCAGCTTTGGTGTGTCCATTTTGCAGGAGTATGAAAGGTAAGTGATGCGATTTAAACTCTGGAAAAGAAAACCAGTAGAAAATATAACCATTATTGATATAATTGCCAAACACAAATATATACATGTGTCAATATATTATCACAATGTTGCCATTTCTTAACATGTTTCCACACCCAACAGTTCTGCAGCAGACAACTTCGAGTGCATATTGATAACAGTAAAGAAGTATATATACTTATAGTCTATACGGAAGTAGTTTTTGAATATAGTTGAATTCATGGTGGCCGAATGAGAAACATGGTCAATATGAAATGTTGTTCTATGGTAACACTGTTTTCAAAACTCCCCTGCTAAAGATGCGTCAAAATGCGTCTGCAAGTGGAATATTGTTTAGTCTGTACGAAGGGAATATAATACACTTTGGAGTTCATTGACGCCGCGTGGAAACGCGGCGTCAGTATTGAATATGTTTCAAGTGTGTACCATGGGGTTGCGTAATCGAACAGAGAGCAATCAACAATATTATGGTAAAGATATACTCTGTAATATGTTTGAAAATAATAAACCTTATGAATCAATAAATTGTATTAACTAATTTAAGAAACAACAAGATACAAAATACGTATGTCTTCTACCGTTATTACAAAACTTTATAAACTTTTTCCCAACTTCCTAGGCTACACCTTTATAAAAGTTTGCTTTCCGGCCCTGACGACCCGATTCATCAAAGCTCAGAAAAATATTCACTTTTCCCCCAACTTCCTAGGCTACGCTTTTGTATTAGTTTGGTTTACGGCCTTGACGACCCGATTCATCAAAGACAAAAGTTTCGGGGGATAATTTTGCCTATTTATAAAATGCTGTTGTATTTATTAACTTAACACGTTCCTCCCCATTCAGTTTGTTCATCCAGAGCATTGTATTCTTGCTATATGTTGACTAGACATGTGAAATTTTCTTTTTAATTTCATAAACGCTCAATTTTGATAATAAAAAAATAAAAAGACATAAACTCTAGCATCAGATTGATCCCGACTAGTTAGTGTAGTGTTGTTCATTTTAATTTTGCAAAGGTGCAAAGAATGCACAGATTACATTTAAGTTTTAAGGGATTTAAATGAGAGACAGTTGTTCCGAGTTATTTATATTTTACTCAAAGGCATTCTAAAACAGTGTTTATGATACAGCCAGTATTTCTCAATTATTCTTTTAAATGATAATGTGCTTATGTCAAATTTATGATCATTTGAAATTCTTAATCTAGTCATATATGTCAGCTAGTCAATTTTGATAAAGGTTTAGCTTATTTTCTTTTCTAAACAAAGAGGGATATATGATATATGTTACATGTGTATATCTGATGATACTTCTATTCGAATGATTGTAACCGCTCTTCATATTAAAGGTTTTAACAATAAATATCTTTGAACTCGTTAAAATTATTTTGTGTTTTTTTTGTTTATATACTCCCGTTATCTGTGCTAAACTAAAAGGAGAATAGACGTCCCCGTCTCCTTCCAATGCTTGTTTCACACTTAACTTATAACAAGGGGCATTAAACCTTAAGTTAATATCTGTTAATATTTCAGCACCTATGTTATTTTTATCTAATTACTCTAGTTAGAGCAGAATTAAAACCGTGTATTGGTAAAACATAAGAAACTTCAGCTTGTATGACACATTATAGTTGCAGTCAATGTTCAGCAAACTGTAAACCAAATGGTTTCCGGACTAAACTTGTCATTTCACGACTAAACTTCACATGCTGAATATCACATATATCATAGCATATAAATCGGCTAATCCCTACGTCAAAATTGACCCTTTCTGCTCTTGATAACCTTATACTATATACTATGGTAGCCAGGTGAGCAACATAGGCACATCTTGGCCTTCTAGTTTAAAATAAAGGGACATTTGGCCTTCGTGTTCAAAATATTAAGATCATGTCTGTTTGCACAGGTGTACTGAACTGCATCTGCTTCCTTTAAGTCATGCTTCAAAATCATGCGACGCGTCTTTGATGCTTTGCATCAAAATTCGTCTTGTATATCTTTAGATTTAATGTTAAAAGATTATAGATCCATGCACACAAACTAAACAGCGTATGATTGTCAGGTAGTAATCAAAGCGAAGTTTCTGCCTGGTTCATGAGATACAATGTTATGGTTTTAAGTCAGCGGCTATCTGCGAAAACACACCGGCTGACATTTGCGAAATATGTTACTATGCACTATTCGCAATTCAGTCAAAGATGGTTAAAAAAGATCAGCAAAGCAGTATCTTTTTGGATTATTAGCATTGATGCGTATGAAAATCTTGTTGCATACGTGTAAGTATTACACTAGGGTTGGTTTTCCTGGAGCACCACTCAATTCTTTGTTTATTATATTCGATATTACGTATTGATAAAATTTATGCCCTTATGATAATTGAATTATTTTTATTTACTTACCAACCTATCGAAATCTTCGGGACCGTAAAAAAGTTTGTGTTACATTCCTTGATCTTCAGTAAATGCGTTATGATTAGCTTCGTACAATGAGGTCACCAAGATAGTATGTTAAAACAAACCAAAGAGTCACAGCAAAAGTGGATATGTGACAAATAGACGAGCTGTATCAGCGTGGTATCTTCTTAGTCTGTAGAAAGTTACGACAGTTTGTCCTTAGCAATTCTTTAGAAGTCCGTTCTTGAATCATTTTGGAAATGTCAAGAAAGTAACGTCTGATATTAATTTAGGTTGCACATGTACACCTAGAGTTCATTGGTGTATTCAGATTCTCCTAACAAACCAAGAAATTGGGCAAGGTCTACTTAAAAGCTGTAATTTGATTGGTGGATTCAACTAGCACACACACGATTGATATGTGTGTCGGGATAAACGTGGTACGTCCCTAGTGTTGCTTTTACGACAGGGACATACGTCCTTATCCTAGATGGAACCATTATTTGAAAAATTATGACAATTTGGAACAATTTCCGCTGATGTGGTTATTTTGTTTATATTCTTATCAGCACATCATTCGCTTTATAAGCCAACTATTTTCCGCTGTACTATTTACTACACTGTAAACATTTACATGTATGTGCCCCTTCCTATTCAAACTTCATATTGACCTGTTGTTCTTCACGTGACTGTCTGCGAACATGATATATATATATATGTGTGTCATGGATAGGTAAAGTTAAATTATATATTTTAGTGACCTAAAGGCCAATGGATCCGGGTGTAAATAATCAAATAGTTATATGTCACAATAATACAATATGTACTTGATTACTTACTTTACTTACCTACTTAATTTTTCAGAACTCGACGCACCCGTCCGCCGCTCTGCATATAGCTATAACGGCGACCACTATGACTTCGGTGAGGTTATCTTCATGATTGAAGGACCAGGCTTTTGTTACGTGAAATACTGCAACCAACACGGCACTGTTGCAGACGAAACCAAATTCACGTGCTCAGAGCCGGAAGTAACCAGCGCTCCAAGACTTCCAGAAGATGGTGATAATGATATGCCGGAGATCGGAAAATAGAGACAATATTTTCATTTTCGTTGAATTATATGTATTGGACTCCATATCTTGATAATTAGTAATTGTTTACACGATGAGTATAAAGGGGTCGCGTTAGGCGACCCGAGGCCGCGTCGCATCTACATAATTTAAAGTGTCACAAGAGCATTCACGTTAATGTCCGTCTCAATGAAACACAGCTGTAGATTTATTTTCAAACAAAAATCTTTAATTTTACCCCGACTTGTATTCCGGCAATGCTCTTTTATCTATTGTTCCTCTGACTGCAAAGAAAAGGCAAAGCACTGTAGTGCTGACGGCCTGGGGGCTGCTGGAAGATTGGAGAAGTAGGGGAAATGTGAAAGGAAATAACAATTGCAGCTTATCTTTATGTATTTATTGTCAAGCAGTTTAAAGATCATGTCAAAAATAGTAAATTGTATTAAACTGCCAATTTAAAAACAGTAGGACCTTGTTGGCACTATATCGCTCACATGAGTTCAAGAGCTCACAAGTATTCACATTTATGTCAATGTTAAATCATATTCCATTAAGTTGAAACCATGTACTAGACTGGGAGAAAGTGTTTGAAATATGCAAAACTCATCAAGACAATTATTCTGACAAAGATTCAAAATGCAACATCCAGTGTGTTATCAAGATTTTCCTTCATTTGGCCTAGTGACCTATTTTTGTTTACCCGATATTACCCTTATTCGAACATGGACTAGATATCATTAAGATAAACATTCTGACCAAATTTTAAAAAAACGTGGCCTCTACAGTGTTGCCTAGATTTTCCTTTTTTAACAGACATGACCAATATTCAAACTTGGCCTATATATCATCAAGACAAACATTCTGATACAGTTTCAACATGCTCAAGTTAAAAATGCAGCCTCCATTATGTTAACAAGAGTTCCCTTCAATTTGGCCTAGTGACCTAGTTTCTGACCCAATATGACCCATTCGAAATTGACTTAGATATCATTAAGACAAGCATTCTAACGAAAATGCCGTTGATATCTCCACAGCACTTGCGGGCACCTGCACAGCACGATTGGGTGAGAGGTTTGCGTTTGCTAGCTACCTCTACAACTTAGTTATTTGTGCATTGGTTGCTGAAGAGGAGAGGTCTCATTCCCTTTACTGCCAATCTCCCTCTCTTGTGGGTACTGCCCTCTCCTCCTTCTTGGGTCCTCCCTTCTTTTATAGGGCATCTTGTAGTACTGTTACACTAACACTTTTGTGATAAACTGTGTGTTAAATTGCTACCTTCTGTGAAGAGCGCGAATAGGAATCTGATTAATGATGCGATGACCCGGCTTTTTTTAACCTGCGAGACACATTGGACGCCGCCTTTCACCGGTCAATGTCTGCCCGACGTCCGGCCGGGCTCTGAGCGGCGAATTCGGTCCGGCGCTCGCCAGATATGTATGATGCCAAACCTGGTCGGGGTGTCATGGAGTGGGGGGAGTCGGGCACGTGCCCTATGGGACCCCCCGCTTAATCCGCCACTACATTTGCCGCGATTTTTTTACCATTAATTTTTCGACGCACGGGGCCTACCGCCCCCGATTAATCCGCCACTGTATATTTCACGTGACTTCTTTCGTGGAGTGGGGGAGTCGAGCACGGGCCCTATGGGCCCCCGCTAAATCCGCCACTTCATTTGACACGCTTTTTCTTTGTTAACCATTCATTTTTTCGACGCACGGGCCCTACGGCCCCCGGTTAATCCGCCGCTGTATATTTCACGTGACTTCTTTCTTTTTGTCCGTTCCTCTTCGCGAATGTTAATAATGTTAACAAGTGTCCATACCTGACCTCTCGGTGCATTTTAAAATGTCTAAAACATTTCTTAAACTTATATTTGTGTACTCACGCCTTAAGGTTTTCACTGATGTTCCAACAACATTAAAATGATATTTATGGGGGAGATCCTATGAACTATTTTTCTCGCGCATTTTTCCTCGCGTTGTTTGGTGCTTACAGCAATTGGCATGCTGCCAACTCCGAAAATATGTAAAACCATGTACTAGACTGGGAGAAAGTGTTTGAAATATGCAAAACTCATCAAGACAATTATTCTGACAAAGATTCAAAATGCAACATCCAGTGTGTTATCAAGATTTTCCTTCATTTGGCCTAGTGACCTATTTTTGTTTACCCGATATTACCCTTATTCGAACATGGACTAGATATCATTAAGATAAACATTCTGACCAAATTTTAAAAAAACGTGGCCTCTACAGTGTTGCCTAGATTTTCCTTTTTTAACAGACATGACCAATATTCAAACTTGGCCTATATATCATCAAGACAAACATTCTGATACAGTTTCAACATGCTCAAGTTAAAAATGCAGCCTCCATTATGTTAACAAGAGTTCCCTTCAATTTGGCCTAGTGACCTAGTTTCTGACCCAATATGACCCATTCGAAATTGACTTAGATATCATTAAGACAAGCATTCTAACGAAAATGCCGTTGATATCTCCACAGCACTTGCGGGCACCTGCACAGCACGATTGGGTGAGAGGTTTGCGTTTGCTAGCTACCTCTACAACTTAGTTATTTGTGCATTGGTTGCTGAAGAGGAGAGGTCTCATTCCCTTTACTGCCAATCTCCCTCTCTTGTGGGTACTGCCCTCTCCTCCTTCTTGGGTCCTCCCTTCTTTTATAGGGCATCTTGTAGTACTGTTACACTAACACTTTTGTGATAAACTGTGTGTTAAATTGCTACCTTCTGTGAAGAGCGCGAATAGGAATCTGATTAATGATGCGATGACCCGGCTTTTTTTAACCTGCGAGACACATTGGACGCCGCCTTTCACCGGTCAATGTCTGCCCGACGTCCGGCCGGGCTCTGAGCGGCGAATTCGGTCCGGCGCTCGCCAGATATGTATGATGCCAAACCTGGTCGGGGTGTCATGGAGTGGGGGGAGTCGGGCACGTGCCCTATGGGACCCCCCGCTTAATCCGCCACTACATTTGCCGCGATTTTTTTACCATTAATTTTTCGACGCACGGGGCCTACCGCCCCCGATTAATCCGCCACTGTATATTTCACGTGACTTCTTTCGTGGAGTGGGGGAGTCGAGCACGGGCCCTATGGGCCCCCGCTAAATCCGCCACTTCATTTGACACGCTTTTTCTTTGTTAACCATTCATTTTTTCGACGCACGGGCCCTACGGCCCCCGGTTAATCCGCCGCTGTATATTTCACGTGACTTCTTTCTTTTTGTCCGTTCCTCTTCGCGAATGTTAATAATGTTAACAAGTGTCCATACCTGACCTCTCGGTGCATTTTAAAATGTCTAAAACATTTCTTAAACTTATATTTGTGTACTCACGCCTTAAGGTTTTCACTGATGTTCCAACAACATTAAAATGATATTTATGGGGGAGATCCTATGAACTATTTTTCTCGCGCATTTTTCCTCGCGTTGTTTGGTGCTTACAGCAATTGGCATGCTGCCAACTCCGAAAATAGTGGTATTACTACTATGACCAGGGGCTAAAGCCCCATGTCAAAAACAACAAGAGTTGCTGCAAGATGCAGCAATTAGCGCGGGAATCAGCATTGTACGGCTTAATTAAGAAATACTGTTTGATTCGAAAAACACGAAACCCGCTTTTTAAATATATGGTATAAATATATGATAACAATAATTTTATAGTTAAATACATAAAACGAAAACAAAAATACCTTTTCCCAACCTGTTGACCTCGAACTCCCAAAATATATTGTCTAACTTCGCATTTATGAAAATATTTCCATTTTCCTGTTATTAAAACCCCGGTGGTTCCCAGTGATGTTACATAGACTCCACTCTGGTATACTGCTTTTGTTCAGCTGTGTGACTTCGGGTCGAAGTCAAGAGAAAAGAGGGGAAAATGTAACGGGAACGGTATAGGTATACATATCACTTCTACAGAGTTGCTGTGGAAGCCGGCTTTAATAGCGACGTTGGTAGAGTGATTGACCTTTACGTAAAGTTAAGCAACGTTCATCGCGGTAAGTGCCTGGATGGGTGACCAGCGATGGCTTAACGCCGGTACAGGTTACACTATGGTTTTAATTTCCATTTTAATTATAAAAAAACTACTCGCATATAAATAGACTGGTTCACTAATCTTTATCTTCTATTGCAAACTCGAACGAAAACCAGTCTAGTGACGAACTGCTTCGGAAATATCCGACACAACCAATAAATGCACTGGTGCGGATGCACCCGCGCAATAATGATTTTATTTTTGTGAAGAGGGTAGCTACATCTCTATCATTAGCGATTTACTACAGATCTAGAACGATCTTCGAAGCGTAATTTCCAATTGCTCGGTGTTTACTCATTTACCCATTTTCCTTCTAAATTTATTAAACCTGTATCATCATACTTGACTTATAGCCCTTCCATTTCCTATACAAGACACATTTCTTTTACAGGGCTGTATCTTACACAGTTTTGAATGGATTTTAATATTATTTAAAAAAAAAAATATTCTCCATAGCAAGATGATGTGTCACACCTTGGCCCTCCATTATGCGGAGTTAGCATTATAACTGACTAATCTAAGAATAAAAGGACCAATAGTTCTGGTAACTTACCCAGGAAACGCCGTGATATAACTGAACAAGAGGGCCAGTATCGCTTCCCTGCCATAGGCAAAAATTAAATCTCTAAACCGCCCCGCCCCCTGGTGGCTATGTTTTTTGACCAATCAACATGGCTTGTAGGAATCCGATAGAGGGTCACCCTAGGAACATTCTATAAAATTATTTGAAAAGCAGCCCGACACTTTCAGAGAAGAAGATTTTTTAAGTTTTCACTATAGCCAGGCATATACGGCAAAATAGCCCCGCCGCCTGGCGGCCATATTTTTTGACCAATCAACATGGCTTGAAGGACTCTGATAGAGGGTCACCCTAGGAACATTTCAACTTATTTGAAAATCGGCCTGATACTTTCGAAGGAGAAGATTTTTTAAGTTTTCACTATAGCCATATAAGGCAAAAATGCCCCGCCCTCTGGTGGCCATGTTTTTCGACCAATCAACATGGCTTGCAGGAATCTAATGGAGGGTCTCCCAAGAAACATTTCTACAAAATTATTTGAAAATATGCCAAACACTTTCGGAGAAGAAGATTTTTTAAGTTTTCTCTAATGCGAAATAGCCCCACCCTCTGGTGGCCATGTTTTTCGACCAACCAACATGACTTGTAGGAGGGTCACCCTAGGAACATTTCTACACAATTATTTGAAAACCGGCCTGACGTTTTTGAAGAAGATTTTTTAAGTTTTCACTATAGCTATATAAGGCAAAACAGCCCCGCCCCTTGCAAGGTTTTTGACCAATCAACTTGGCTTGAAGGAATCTGATAGAGGATCACCCAAGGATAAATTTCTACAAAATTATTTGAAAATCGGCCTGACACATTTTGGAGGAGAAGATTTTTTGAGTTTACACTATTTCTTTCTTTCAGTTGCCATAGAAACCAGAATTTTGCATGGAGAGGACATTGCTTCCTATGAAGTTTCATCCGAATTGGTTAAGTGATTAGGGAGGAGAAGTCGTTTGAAGCAAAACGTTAACGCGCACACGCACGCATGGACGCACGAAGGACATATCGCCATGACATAAGCTCGACTGGCTTTCAGCCAGTGGAGCTAAAAATGGTTGGAAGCGGCGTAAACCACCAAACAATCGATAAATTTAAGGGACGACAACAACAACCAAACACAGACTATTATCAGCCATGCATGGAGAATAGGTATAAGTTTTGCCTTTGTGAACATTATATGTGCATCAACACAGTCTTATTACGATGTAACTGTTCACATATTACTTACACAAGCTTGCAAGAAAATTGTGTCAACTTGCAAGATTCTGATAAGACTGAGCAGTTGGACACTTTTAAGAAATGCCAACTTGTTCACATGCAACAGGATCATAATTGATATCGCGAAACCTCAAGGTCGGATTTCGTGTGACGTGCCTCGTTGTGACAGCAGTGGCATGGAACATCCTTTATCTCGGTACTGGTTGACTTGCTAGTTTACCAAGAGTCCGTAACAAGGTCCCAGCAGACAAAATCTGGCGATTTTTTTCAAATTATTGTTTGAAATGACGTGATACGCTATTGTTAATGATAGGCGAGGTTCCGCGTTCAGACAGTGTTCCTTACTCTGGCATGTTTGTATGGTATTTTACGCCGCTTTCAACATTTTTCTTCCAGTCATATCACGGCGTTACCTTCAGGGGTAAGTAACCAGTCCTATTGGTCCATTTATCCCGACACTAGCGAGTCAGTCGCAATGCTTACCCCGTAACCCTTTTAAAATGTTTCTCTGTCAGACATGTTCAGTTTGAACATGTAAATTGGAATAACAGAGCCACGAAACACAACTCTTTGTAACCTTGCAGCAAGTGGGGGCGCAGTCTGATCAGGATCTTTCTGTTCGTCATCGTAATTTGACAAGAACTCCACAGTCATTACCAAACCCTTATGATAAGTATGAATAATTGTTAAATCTCTCAATAGCGCTTATGAACCACGGGATGCTTACACTGAATGTTTATTTCCGGGGAATTTATAGAAAAAAAATGTGTTTACGGGCTTCATATTTTGTTAAAGTATCTTTAAAAGACCAACCAATGACGACTCTTCAGCAACCAATAGGGGTCATCTGCTGGTGGTGACCAACCTGAACACCAAGTATTAACTTCCATGGCCAAAGCATTCTAGTTATTAAGCAAAAACAGTTTTTCAGCTCATTGTCACTGTGACCTTTCAGCTCAAGGTCACTGTGACCTTGACTTTGACTTCAAAATCAATAGGGGTCTTCTACTGGGCATGGCCAACCTGCATACTAAGTATGGAGTTCCTCGGCCGAAGCGTTCTTCAGTTATTGAGCGGAAACCATTTTTTAACTCACAAGGTCAGCATGACCTTGACCTTTGACCTTCTGACATCAAAATCAATAGGGGTCATCTACTGGTATGAAGGTTCCTACGCCAAAGCGTTCTTCAGTTATTGAGCAGAACCAAGTGTGACGGACGTGACCTTAAACACTGTGACATTGACCTTTGACCTAGTGACCTCAAAATTAATAGGGGTCATTTGCTGATGGTGACCAACCTGCACACCAAGTATGAAGTTCCTGGGTCCAAGCAAAAACAATATTTCAGCTCATTGCCCCTGTGACCTTTAAGCTTAAGGTCACTGTGACCTTGACTTTAGATGTACTGACCTCAAAATGAAACAAAATCAATAGGGGTCTTCTACTGGTCATGGCCAACGTGATACCAAGTATGGAGTTCCTCGGCCGAAGCGTTATTCAGTTATTAAGCGGAACCATTTTTTACCTCACAAGGTCACCATGACCTTGACCTTTGACCTTCTGACATCAACATCAATAGGGATCTTTTACTGGGCATGGCCAAGCTGCATTCCAAGTATGGAGTTCCTCGGCCCAAGCGTTCTTCAGTTATTGAGTGGAAACCATTTTTTACCTCACAAGGTCACCATGACCAAGACCTTTAACCTTCTGACATCAAAATCAATAGGGGTCAGCTACTGGTCATGACCAACCTGCATACCAAGTATGAAGTTCCTTCACCCAAGCGTTCTTCAGTTATTGTGCGGATAAAAGTGTGACGAACGGAAGGACAGACGGACGGAACGGGCAAAAACAATATGTCACCCATGTATGGGGAAGACATAATTATTGTTGAGAACATTGTGGCAAAAGTAGAAATTGCTCATTATGAACAATTTCTCTTGTTTGCCACATTAATTTCAAATGTCGTCTGCTGGCGATGCATATGCATGCGTACTCAAGTGGGAAAGGGGTAAGTCAACGCAGCAGGTACCGGTATTTGATTCCACTAAGCAAATAATCAGTAATTTAATACTACATTTCCTTCTGACATTATCCAATAGAAAAAAGAGACGCAATAAACCACTTGAAATAATTTGAGTAACAGAGAGATCGGTTTTCCCCCTGTACCTTTCTTCAAATGATTTCAGTTTTAGTCCAACATCAAATCAGGAATATGTTGCAACTTAGAAAGATAACAAGACGATACTTAATTTAACATAATATAACGCTTTTATTTTATATATATATCATTTTCAAAAATAAATAGTTCCATTGAATATATAAAATATTGTGTAAAACATTCATAAAATAAGAAATTTGAAGCACCAATAAGACATCACTCTTAAATATTGCACCAAATCGAGATTGCAAATAATACCGTTTGTAACTAACATAATAGAGCATCTATATCTTTTTTAATAAGATAGAGCATCTATATCACTTGTTTATCACAAGAGAGCACAATTTATATTTGTTTAGTATACAGAAGGAACATCGATATCTACATGTAAGTAACACTAAGATAGAGCATCTACTTCTTTTTTTAAGTTAAAACATTATAATTCAAAGATAGAGCATCGATATCCCAATTATCTTAATTTATAAAAACTAATCTTTGTCTAGTACATAGAAGGAGCATCAACATCTCTACATGTAAGTAACACTAAGATAGAGCATCAACTTCTTATATAAGATACAACAATATAATTCAAAGATAGATCATCAATATCTTTCTATAAAGATAGAGCATCATATTTTTTTTATCAAAACAAAGCAAAATAATTGTTTGCTAGTTATACTGAAGGAACATGTAAAACACTGAGATCTATAGAGCATAAACTTCTTATATAACATAGAGCATCAATATCTTTCTATAAAGATAGAGCATCAATATCTTTTGTTATCAAAAGAGAGCAAAATAAATGTTAGCTAGGTATACTGAAGGAACATCAATATCTGTACATGTAAAAAACACTAAGATAGAGCATCAACTTCTTATATAAGATAGAGCATCAATATCTTTCAATAAAGATAGAGCATCGATATCATTTTTAACACAAAAAAGTAAAGTAACTGTTTGCTTTGTATCCCGAAGGAACATTGATATCTACATGCAAAGAAAACTGAGATAGAGCATCAACTTTTTTTCTTCACATGAAAACAGATTTAAAAAAAAAACAACTAAATTGAGTATACAATTTTTAACTCACTAAAAAAAAGATTAAAAAAAAATCAAAAAATTGCTGTTCATAATCCTAGTCTCTGTCAAACACTGAAATATAAAATGGAAATAAAACATGAGTCACAAAGTACCAGTAAGTATACATGTATACTGAAAAGAACACACATGTATATGAGCCGTTCCATGAGAAAACCAACAGTGTGGACGCTGCGTAAAGTATTGACCCAGATAACCTAAAGCATGCTGCTCAGGCTAAACCGGACAGACACTCTTCACCTCCTGTGGATTTTCTGTTTCATGTATCATTACTCGATACTTATTTACCTCTAAGAATGTTTCGACCCAGATTAGCCTACGCTGCGTGCGCAGTCTGATCTGGATCGATACATTATTCAGGGTCCATAATGATGATTTTCTCGTGGAATAGTTAATTTATAAATAGCAAAATCATCTGCGAGTTTACAAGCTATGTACATATATGAGCCCGTCCATAGAAAAAGCTAAAAGTTGGTATTTCCAGGGACTTTTAATACGTATGAGTAGTCCCTGGTGTTTCTGAACAGTGATGGTTCAAATCAGTATGTACATCTTATTCGTCTTATCAGAATCTACACAAGTTGACAAGCTTATAAATTGATGTAAGCAATATTTGAACAGAGTAGCTTGATCCGACTGTGTGCATACACAAGCTGAACACAACTTATACCTTTTGCCTTGAACATACTCCTATATAAATATGATGTAGTTAAAGTTTTTGAATTGGGAGTTTTTTAAGATTTCGTCCTTGCACACAATGTGAAAGTAAGGATAGGGTGTACCTAACTTGGAAGTTATGTGACAACGTGCTGAAAGGTGGGTTGGTTCCACACTTTTTATTTAGAATGTACATTTTCTTTTTTAAAGTTGTCCAAGTCACTCTTTTCAGTGTAGGAAGTGTTCTACAGTTAAGAACATCATGACATTGACAATCTGAGCAGAACGTGATTGGATCTTGAGTGTGATTGGACATAAAGTTGGAAGGCTTTAAGAGCAGAACGGAATTTTGAGCTCTGAATGAAACAATCATAATGAATGAAAAAAATCCAATCACATGAATGCTTCTCCGCTCATTGAGCAGTTGTAACAATTTAGTCGATAATAAGTTTACGAAACTAATTTGATCGAAAAAAAAAGCGTTCCAAATGAGCGGAAAAATCCAATCAATTTTATTGGAACGGAATAAAGCAATCACAATGATTTGAACGACTAAACGCTTTCAGAGTGGATTGGAACGTGAACGGTAAATTTATAAATTTCATGATGTTCTTAACTGTACCTGGCAAAATGAACAATGAGGACTGAAATTTGTTGATTTACATTGAAATTAGGAAGTTCTTGATTTAGCAGTCTCTGACCTATAACAAGAGGTCCATTTAGGCTTTGCATTGTTCTCCTGAGTACCATGGCTTTTTATGATAAGGTGTGCATAAATAATATTTGATTAAATTGATTAAACAAGTAAAATAATTGGTCTCTAGACGACTATCAACAATATTTTTGTTATATTTGGCTAAGTGACATCGTTTCTGACATGACATGACCTATATTTGATACCATCAACAAAAACACACTGAATAGGTTTAATGAAGAGTAGATGAAAAGTCACCTATACTACAGTGTCCACAAGCAACTTAGTGATGACAGACTGACATCTGACAAACGGTGATCACAATAGCTCACCTTTGGCCATTTCATGCACAAGCAAGCTTATAAAAAGAAAAACCTTAAATAGAAGTGTTTGTAAAACTGTGGCCCAAACCATATGCATGTCCGATTAAGAAAGATATGTATTACGTTTTGTGAAAGAAGGCCCAATATTTGTATACTTTCAGGTGTGTGAATGGATCAGATAAAATTAGCTGGTGAGCAGTAAAGATAGATACTAGTAAAAATTTATTTGCTACTTATGTAACAACATTGACTCACAAGACTATGCGGGCGAGAGTTCAAAGCTAGAAAAGTGTCAAAAATAGTAAAGATCAATAACTCAAGTCTAATTGATTGACTAAATATAACAAGATAGCACATTTCTGTCTCTGTGTATCTTCTTTGATGTACTCACCTTGTTTGACATTCCAGTCAGAGCTCTTTTTGACTATTCTAAGAACTATGCCTGGTTCTTGTTTAGACCTCTTTGATTGCGGTAGTATGTCAGAGGGTGATGCCTTTCGTTTTCTACTATCTAATGATGTGTCTTTTGTTACCTTAGCAACACCAGTTCTGTGACCTTGAGGTAAAGTGACAGATTTCTTGGAGACATTCCCAATCTTTGGTACATTGTCCTGTACTTTATAGTAGTGGAAAGAAGACTTTGTTCTTTGAGTCTTGCAAAACTGTTGATAGAAATACAGACATACAATTTTCAATTTTAACTCAATATTAAACAATTTCTCTAAGATATATTATTATATGAATATTCTACATAGGAAATCATTCTGTTTTTTGATAGGTTCAATCAATTACAATGATGATGATCATACAATTTAGAATTAGAATGATGCTTTGAACATCATTCCCAACTAGAAATATCACTGAAGATGATAAATACCCCCAAAACAAAACTCTGTAAAATAAAATGCAATTGTAAAATCTTTAGAATATGCACATCTCCTCTTTGTATAGAAGCTTCGTGTAAAATTTTATTGAATTCCACCCAGTGGTTTGTAAGAAATAGGTCGGACAGAATATGGCTTCCGACCGACCGACAGCCCTAAGTTAAAGGGCCATAACTCTGTAAAATAACATGCAATTGTAAGATCTTTAGGATATACACATCTCCTCTTGGTATAGAAGCTTCATGTAAAATTTTATTTAATTCCATCAAGTGTTTTATAAGAAATAGACCGGACAAAATATGGCTTCCTACCAACCAACCGACCGACCAACAGACAGCTCGACACAGTGACTCCTATATATGTAGACCCCCTCTTCTTCGAAGGGGGTATAATTATGATTAACACTTTTCCAGAAGTATGCAGACGAATATTGAAATATCTAAGGCAGATGGCTTTTGTCACATTATTTTCAATTCTATTGAATAAATATACTTCCATTTTAAAGAGATTTGCCCTATAGATGTATTTTTGCCTAGCTGTTTAAGTTGTCCACTTACAGCAGATTTGTTGTATGTGTGAGAAAGGCCTTTAGGGCTAATTTAAATTGTTGATTAAACAATATATTCATGTATGTTCTTAGTAACACATGTACACCCTTTCCCATTTATGTATGCCTTTAACAGTACACTTCTTCCCCAAAACAGACCCATTTTGACGTAAATGCAACAGATGACTATTGAACAAATTGTTGTAAAAGAGAAATTGCTCATAATATGCATTTTCTCCTTTTGCAATAAAGTTTTTAACTGTATTCAATAATGCTACTTTAATTTATTAATATTTTCCATGCTCTTGCATGTATAAATGTTTTCAAAGTCATTTCCTGCAGATTTAATGTATGTGGGAGAGGAATAAGTAAACCTTCATCAGAGAACTGGTCTTGGGAGCACCTTAGGCAATTGATTTATGAGAAGCATGTCTTTTTCTTTTATCTCAACCATGTTTTCTCAGAATTTATACAGACCATTTGTCTTTATTTTCTGCCCTCTCAGAGGTTTTTAATTTTGAATAGTATAGCGGTAGAATAATCAGGAAATATGTTTTCTGAAACCCTTTCCAACCTATAGACAACTCTTGAAAGCAGAGTGACAAAAGTAGAAATTGCTCAAAACAAGCAATTTTTTCTTTTGCCACAATGTTTTCAAGTATTTTCAGTAATTATACCTTCATTTATAGAGATTTTCCAAAAATTTTACTAAATGTCTTCAAAGTCGCCTGCTGCAAATTTGTTGTATGAGGGAAAGGGTTAAAGATAAAAGATCTAATGAGTATATGAAATGTGCTCCAGAAAACTAACCTCAACCCAATTAATACACACAATGGGAAAAAAAACCTTGCCTGTGCTTCCATGCAAAAGGAGCCCAATAAAGTCACTGTTCTACTACACAGAAACTGCTTTAAACCTTCGATGACTAATTGGCAAACATTGCAGAGCAATATCAGACTGTGTAAATGCACGGGCTGATCTGGATTTACACCAGTAGCAACTGCCTAATGGATCGTTTTTCGCAGAGCACCGCTCATATCTCCTTCAAAACTCGACAAATTATATTGCTTGCCTAGTTTAATTCTTTACGGCAATGGTAAATAAATTCAAGGAATGAAGGAAGAAAATATACCTGCTGACTGAGAAGCTCCTTCATTCTCTCTTTCTTCAAATCCAATGCTCTCAGCTGTTCTTCCCTTCTCTTTTTTAATTGATCAGCTTCAGTACAAGTCATACGTTCTGTGATGGTTCTTTTAAGAGAGTGTTGTGTTCTCTTGATCTTATTCTCGTATACATGAGGACGATCACTGCCTACCAGTGGATGAACGGGTTTAATGGTATTCTGTAATTTCTGGATTTCTTAATTAAAATTAAAAAAATACCAAGTCAACAAAATTGTGGCAAAAGAAAGATATCATAAGTTCTCCTTTTCCAAAATGTTTCGAAAGTTATCTTCTGCAGAAACACTTAAATGTTTCTAAATGTGATAAAGGCCCTTCAAAACTAAAGACAAATCAAGAAAACCCCCAAAATCTTTAAACAATTGTTTAAATTATTTAAGCAAAAGAAGAAATAGCTAATTCTAAGTTCACCCTTTTCCCAAAGTGCTTTCAAAATTTGTCGTCGTAAATATGCCGAAATTCTTTTCTTTTATGGAAAACAGTTACCTATTTTACATCAAATTCATTAGACACTTATGTGACAACATTATATTGATTTCATGATTAAGAAACATAAAGTTATCCATGCTATAAAATCTACCTAAGGTATTCTGATTGATTCAAAATTGATTAACCCTTTCCCTCAAACAGACGCTTTCTGACGCCTCTGCAGCAGATAACTTTTGAAAACACTGTGACAAAAGTAGAAATTGCTCAAAACAAGCAATGCCAACCTTTGGCCACAATTCTTTAAACTTTTGTCAGTAAACTATGCTCATTTATGCCAAATAGTACTAGTTTTTAGCTCACCTATGCATGAAGTGCAAGGTGAGCTATTGTGATCACATTTTGTCCGTCGTCCGGCCGTCGTCCGTCGTGCGTCGTCAACATTTCAGCTTGTTAACATTCTACAGGCTACATTTTACATCCAATCTTCATGAAAATTTATCAGAACATTCATCTCCATAAAATCTTGGACAAGTTCGAAACTGGGCCATATAAGGTAACTAGGTCAAATTGAAGGGAAATCTTGTTAACACTCGGGAGGCCACATTTTCAACTTGAGCATGTTGAAACTTTATCAGAATGTTTGTCTTGATGATATGTAGGTCAAGTTCGAAACATGGGTCATGTCAGTTCAAAAAGTAGGTCACTAGGTCAAATTGAAGGAAAATCTTGTTAACAATCCAGAGGCTGTAATTTTTGCTTCAGCAGTTTGAAATTTTGTCAGAATGTTTGTCTTAAAAATATCTAGATCAAGTTTGAATATGGGTCATATTGGGTCAGAAACTAGGTCAATAGGCCAAACTGAAGGGAAATCTTGTTAACACTGTAGAAGCCGCAGAATTCGGTCAGACTGTTGAGCATTATAAAATCTAGGCCTAGTTCGAATATGGGTCATGCCAGTTCAAGAACTAGGTCACTAGGCCAAATTGAAGGGTAATCTTGTTAACACTGTAGAGGCCACATTTTCAACTTGAGCATGTTGAAATTTTGTCAGAATGTTTGTCTTAAAGATATCTAGGTCAAGTTTAAATATGGGTCAGAAACTAGGTCACTAGGCCAAATTGAGGGCAAATCTTGTTAACTATGTAGAAACCGCATGTTTTGCTTCAGCAGCTTGAAATTTGGTCAGAATGTTGAGCTGAATGATATCTAGGCCAAGTTTGAATATGGGTCATGCCGGGTCAAAAACTAGGTCACTAGGCCAAATTGAAGGAAAATCTTGTTTACACTTTGGATGCCGCATTTTTTGCTTAAGCAGCTTGAAATGTGGTCAGAATGTTTGTCTAAATGATATGTAGGCCAAGTTCAAATATGGGTCATGCCGGGTTAAAAACTAGGTCACTAGGCCAAATTGAAGGGTAATCTTGTTAACACTCTTGATACTGCATTTTTAAATTGAGCATGATGAAACTATAAGAATGTTTTTCTTGATGATATGTAAGTCAAGTTCGATCATGGGTCATGTTGGGTAAAGAAATAGGTCACTAGGTCAAATTGAAGGAAAATCTTGTTAACAGTCTAGAGGCCGCATTTTTTGTTTCAGCAGTTTGAAATTTTGTCAAAATGTTTGTCTTAAAGATATCTAGGTCAAGTTCGAATATGGGTCATATTGGGTCAGAAACAAGGTCAATAAAGGAAAAATATTGTTCAAACTCCGGAGGCCGCATTTTACGTTGAGCAAGTATAAAATTTGTTAAAATGTTGTCTTGATGATATCTAGTCCATGTTGGAATATGGGTCATATCAGGTAAAAAAATATAGATCACTAGGCCAAATGAAGGAAAATCTTGTTAACACGGTGGAGGTTGCATTCAGAATAATTGTCTTGATGTGTTTTGCATTGCAGTACATTGTATAATAATTAAGGTGAGCGACCCAAGGCCATCATGGCCCTCTTGTTTATACTTTGAGGATCTATTAGATTGATAGAGGAATATACATGCTTCAAAATGTTCTAAGCATTATGTCATGAACTATAACACTTACCACTCTTGACTTCAATAGGAGGTCCCATCATTTTTTCTGTTGTCAAGCTCTTAATTCCATCACAGTGTTTGCTTTCTGTTGTTATGGATAAGCCTAGGCTTTTCTGAATATTTGGTTGATAAGGTAAATTCTTGATTGAATCACAATGCCTTCTTTTTGTGTTGACAGGTACACCTTGGCTTTTCTGAGTATTTGGTTGGTAAGGTAAGTTCTTGATTGATTCACAATGCCTTCTTTCTGTGTTGAGAGGTAAACCCTGGGTTTTCTGAGTATGTGTTGTACCTGACAGGTTACTGGTTTCATAATACTTTCTTTCTGTTGAGACAAAGACATGCTGGCTTTTCTGACTAATTGGTTGGTTAGACAGGTTCTTGATTTCATCACAAGGTCGACTTTCTGTTGTGACAGATAAACCCCGAGGTTTTGATTGGTCTGACATCAAAGATAACTCTGAACTGTTTCTGGTATCAGTAGAACCTAGACCTCCTGTAGATATCTCTTTTGATTCAGCTACAGCTTCTTTCTTGCCTGGCTGGGATATATTTTCACTCAACTGAACCTTTGAAGATCTTTTGAACCCTAGCATTAGCTCTTCCCAAGAAAAGAGTGGATATGGTCTGTTGAAGTTAATATTGATAGCTGTATTTTCTTCATTTTTGAGAGGAATATTATTATTATTGATGCTTACATTTGTTGCCTGTATCGTCTCCCTAAGAGAAGTGTCAAATGTGGAAGGAATATCTGGTTTGGGTCTTGATGGTTCCACCACTGTCTTGTGTGTATCATTAACTGTAGACCTGTCAGGGTTGAACTTGACTTCATTCAGATCTGATCTATTAGTGGAAGGACAAGTAGTATTTTCTCTCTTTTTTGTTTGATATTTGAAATCTAGCTCTCTGATATCATCCAGTGTTATAACAAAGCCATCAGCTGAATCTTTGCTTATATCTTCATTAGAATTGACTGGTGTTATTTCATATCCAAACTCTAAATCTCGTAGAGTAAGCTGATCTTGAGTGATTGTAGGCTTGGGTGTTGGATATATTTGATACATGTACCTCTGGAGAACTCTTTTTGGTACAGGATTTGTAGCTTTCCTAGAGTTACTCTCTTGTTCAGCCCATTTCAGCAAGGCAATTATGTGTCTCTCTGTAGAAAAGTAGAAGAAAAAAACATTTATGAACATGCGTTTTGGTTTTACTAACAAGAAGGCCAAGATTGCTCTAAATTGATCGCCTGAGTGATAGTTTGGTAGCAAATGTACATTATAATATACATTGTAATTGCTAATATAGGGGAAAATTTGATCAAGAGTGGGAATGAAACAGCAAGAAGTGGACATTGTGAATGAAACAGCTTATCAGTAAATTACATTTGTAATAATGCATCATATCTTGAACAATTTGAAAGAGGATCACCAAGGGCATTTCTGTCAAGAGTGGAGGATATCGGTCCAATGGTTAAACAGGAGATGTTGTTTGAAGCTAAAAGTTAATTTTGCACCGTTTCTGATGCTGCCTCCTGGTAGCTATCTTTTTCAACCAATCAATATGGTTTGAATAAACCACCGTTTCTGATGCTGCCTCCTGGTAGCTATCTTTTTCAACCAATCAATATGGTTTGAATAAACTATGTAGTAAGTCATTCAAGGAGCATTTCTGCTAATTTATCTTGAAACCAGACAAGAAATTTCATAATAATAGAATTATGAATTATAATTTTGTCATTTTGACCATTTTCCGATGCAGCCTGGCTTTCATTTTTTTTAACCAATCAATATTGCTTTATCAATTTCTGCAGAGGGTCACTTTATGAATATTTCTGTTACATTTGCTTTGAATAAGACAAGTTCATTTAGAGGAGAATCATTTAAGGATGTACTGAACTGAAAAGTGGATTTTTCATAATATTTAACTTTTTTTGTAAAATTGTTTTTTTTAAAGAACGTTGATGTATGTTAAATAAAAAAAACACAAAAAAAAGGTAGGGTAGTGGGCTTTATTTTTTGCTAGATCAATTTATGAAAGCCTTATGATATATGCATTTTTTTGCTATTTTAGCACATGAAAAAAAAAAAAGTTTTCACACAAATTGCCAATATTTGAAAGATGATATGCTAATTGTTTGTCTTCTTGTGGTTTAAATCTCATTATGAAGTCATTTTATCCATATCTTTAGAAGTTCATGTGATACGTTGTAATTAAACCTAAAAAATAGACACTTTGTTTCCCTAATGAGAACCCATATTTGTCAGGTGTAAGAATAGTCAAATTTAAAACTTTGAAATAAGGGAAAATCATATTTATAATATTTAACTTTTTCTGAAACTTCTTCAGGTTATTGCAATAACTATCATTTATCAAAATTTAAAAAGAAAAGTATATGTCATTGGGCAAAAGTTTCAGTTTTTCTTGTCTGAATGGCTAAAAAATGTTAAAATATGAATAAATATTTATTTATTTTTCAAACATATCTTCAAATGTCATAAAAGTTTTCCAATATTTTCTACTTTGTTTTCAAAACAATATGATACTATACAGGTTCTAGATTAAAATTGATATATATATCGACTTTATATGTACTTTTTACCCAGTTATATTTCTTAATCAAACATGGCTACTGGACAGCAGCTCACAAAAAATTGGAAGGCTCACAAACAAATTAGGCCCTTTGTCTAAACAAAATTTAAACCACTTTGTTTTAAATTTTTAAGCATTATAAAAAGGTATTATGACTAAAACGGTTTTAATTGTCAACAAAATCAGAAGATTTAATAACAATGTAACATTTCTTATTTTTTTTTTTTAAATTTCAACTTTCTCCCTTACTGATGCCACAGCAACAAAGTGCTACATAGAAATGATATCTTTGAACACATTTTAGAGAGGACAAACAAAGGTAAATGATGTGTAGTTTGGTTGAAATTGGTCAAGTGGATTAGGATAGATGTCCTTTGAAGAGCTTAAGTTCAGTTTATCCCATCTCTGATGCTCCCAAGCTGCCATGTTTATAAACCCATCTAGAACAGTTTTTGTAGAGGGTCACCCAAGGAACATTTCTACCACATTTTATAATATTGGAATACAAGAACCAGGGAAATAGAATTTCATATATGCCGCAGCAACCAAAGTTCTCCAAATAATTTTAATCTTTGAACAGGTTTTGAAACAAGACCAACAGAAAAACATTCCTGTGAAGTTTAGTTGAAATTAGTCAAGTGGTTTAAAAGTGGATGTAGATTAAAGTTTAAAATTAACAACAGATGGACAACGGACAGAGAGACACCAGAATAGATCATCTAGAGCCTTTGCCTCAGGTGATCTAAAAGAATACAATACATCTGAAAACCTTACAATTGATAAATATAACTCACTTTGGTAAGTGATTTTTTACCTGCGAGTTCTGGAGACCTGTACTCACAAAATTTATCAGTTGACTCATTAATTAAAAATGCTTACAGTCAATGGAAATATTTTGATATTACAGTACAAGGGACTCATTGTTTTCTATGAGGACTCCCTTAATAGTCAGTTTACAAGTCATACCCATACTTGTAACAACATCATTGTGTGGTTATTCATTTTATATGATAGTAAAGTTTCTATATTAAAATCATCATTATTTCATGTGTATCACTATAATAACATAGATAAAATAATGGAATACTTTTATGCTATTAAGATTAAAGGCACATCAATTTTGATTATATTTCTGTACCATTCAATCTCAAACAAGATGTCTCAAGTCTAAGCAAAGTATTTTTTACACATTTTCTTCAAACACAAGGATCTGATTAAATCTGAGGTATACATGTTGCTTGATATTAATATTAAATCATGACATACACATATATGTATTTGTGTGTTTTCTTTTGATAGCAAGTTATATTGGTGAGTCATTCCAGTGGCATCAAGTCTGAAATACAGTCTGATAAGATGATTTTAACATCTTCAATTTAGAAAATTGAATGTATAAATCCATATATATCAAGAAGTTATTGAAAGATCAATTCATTGGTAATCAGTTTCGCTGACTCAACCAAGGATAAACTAGGTTGACACTCACCATGACGCAAGTTGTATTTGCGAATAACCTGATCACAGAGTACAGTGAGAGGTACTTTGTCAGATGTGTTCTTAACACAAAGTTCAGGATAGCCTTGTTCAATCTACACAGGAAGGATAGAAGACAGAACACAAACGAGAGTAAGAAAAAAGAGATAGAAGAGATAACATACAGAGAATCATAGTAATTCTAAGAAACAGAAGGCATAATAATGCTTGGAAGGGAATGTTACAGTGTTATACCATTTTTTTTAAATTACTTTCCTTGAGATGAGTATTAAAAATTAAGAAACAAAGCTGATTAAAGAAGACAGAATTGTGAAATTAAATGACATATGAGGGGCGTTCTGTGAAAATCAACCTCACAGCATTTGCAACCAGTGCATCTAATGCTATGCTGTCTGATCTGGCTCTGCACTGTTAAACCAATAGCATAATGTATAAATTATTGTGCATTTCCTACCTTTTCTAAATGCTTTCATATTCAAAGTTTAATTTATCCAGATCATTCCTTTTTGCATGAGATGCACAGAAGAAGGAAGAGACAAGTATATTGCAATATATGCTGCAAATCAGTCCATGGATTTACTTACTAAATGTTTATTAGCCAATGGGACTCTTTGTCCCATCTCTCTCATGTTCCACAGATTTCTCTGTATAGAATGAACCTCCGGTCTTAGTTTGTCATTTCTCTTCACCTGGTCTCTGAACACTCGGATTTGTTCTTCCCTTACAAAAGCAAACGGTATTTTTGCATCTCTGATTTGGTACAATCTGTCAAAGAACTTCATACTGGATCTATTATATTCCTAAAATATATAAAAGAATGTTTGATTTTACTTTATAATGGATCAACAACCATAATCTGACTTGTAATGTCTCTTCCAGTGTTTGACACTTAACATTTCTGTTATGATGCCCATAGGAAATCCAGCTTCTGGAATCAGGTGAGGTATTGCACCCATTTAAGTGAATTGGTAAAGGGGAAAACTCAGTGTCCTGGTGGATCATCTGACTTGAGAACTGTTAGAGTCTTTGGGAAAGTGGAACACTGCTGGTGTTGATCCCAATACGCATAAACAATCATAAAATACAGAATTTCTTCTTTTCTAAAACGGCTTTCTATTCTGTTCTTAAATACTGCAATCATGTTTTGAGGTTGACAATAAAAAACAAGAGGGCCATGCATGGTGGCCCTAGTTCGCTCAACTTAATTATGCAATTTACTGCAATGCAAAACACATCAAGACAATTATTCTGAATGCAACCTCCACAGTGTTAACAATATTTTCTTTCATTTGGGCTAGTGATCTATACTTTTTTACCTGATATAACCTATATTCCAACATGGACTAGATATCCGATATAAAGTTTCAACTTGTTAAAATTAAAAATGCGGCATCCAAAGTGTTAACAAGATTTTCCTTCAATTTAGCCTATTGACCTAGTTTTTGACTCTACATGACCCATGTTCGAATTTGGCCTAGATATCATTTAAGACAAACATTCTCATCAAATGTCAAGCTGCTGTATCATAAAATGCATCTTCTATAGAGTTAACAGGATTTTCCTTCAATTTGGCCTAGTGACCTAGTTTCTGACCCATATTCGAACTTGACCTAGATATCCTAGAAAGACATTCTGACACAATTTTAAACTGCTGAAAAAAAAATTGCGGCCTCTAGAGTGTTAACAAGATTTTCCTTCAATTTGACCTAGTGACCTACTTTTTAACCCAACATGACCCATGTTCAAACTTGACCTACATATATCATCAAGACAAACATTCTGATAAAGTTTCAACATGCTCAAGTTGATAATGTGGCCTCTAGAGTGTTAACAAGATTTCCCTTCAATTTCACCTAGTGACCTAGTTTTTGACCTCATATGGTCCAGTTTCGAACTTGTCCAAGATTTGATGAAGATGAATGTTCTGATAAACTTTCATGAATATTGGATTCAAAATGTAGCATGTAGAGTGTTAACAAGCGCAAATGTTGACAACGCACAACAGACAGTAGTCGGACAAAATGTGATCACAATAGCTCAACTTGCACTTCGTGAACAGGTCAGCTTAAAATGATCAGAATCAGTGTGCATACAACTGATTCCAGGCTATGAAGTCTAAATTTCAAGCAAATCAATAAATGATGGTTAATAATTGCGGGTTATATGTAAGGAGAAATAATAAACATTACCTCTAGCTCAACCCTAAGCTCTGAAACTTTAAGAGAGCTGTTGACAAGTCCATTTATCAAAATCTTGTAGATGTGGATATTATACTGCTGGGCTAATCTCACGGCGTCTTTAATTTCTCCTGTTGATGACATATTTCTGAAATGCAAATGAATTGAATTTATTCTTTGTACCATTTAGCACAAGTTTTGTTTGGAATGATTTAAATTACAAATCAGCTTATTTTTCTATATCATAGCACATAAAAATGTGTACACTATTGATACCTGGTAAATGTACTTTTTTCTAGCAAAATAGATACAGACACTCATGTTTCTATTCTAAATGCTCCATGATTTGACCCATTGCCGCATATCTGTTTTCTATTGAATTGTATTTCCGCCATTGACTTGTCATGACTTTAAAGCATTGTGACAACTTGACATAAGACATCTATTTTTTTCTTTGTGGCGCTGAATATTTGACCTGAACAAGTTGAAATGTCAATGTTTTGGGGTCTATATTATAGCGCAACATAAAATTATAACTTGAAAATATAAAGTTGTGGACCTTAAGTTTCACCTGAAAACTAAATATATGTGCCTACAGTGAAACTGCCAATTTAGGACAATTTTAACTTGGCTAGAAAGAATGCTGCCAAAAGAAGACAAAGGGTAACTACTTTCATGGCTACGACATCTAACAGGGAAAATGCATTTTAGTGCTCACAGCAGATTAAAAAATATCTTTTAATGCTCCGAGAAGTGTTTAATATTTATTGCCTAGCCTAAACCTACAGATTTCTAGAAACAACATTATTTCTCATAGGCAACAACCCAGCAAACATGCATATATGGGTCCCATATGGGCTATTTCTGGGCAAGCCCATATGGGTATGCCCATATTGGACCCATATGGGACCTTTGTGGGCCAGCCCATGTGGGTTTGCCCATAAGGGTCCCAGATGGGTCCCATATTACAGCACTTTTAGGAAAAACAAATATTTATTTATTTATTTATTTAAAAAACATTTACTTTGAGCTAGTATGTGACTATCTTGATCTAAACTGCTATTAGTTTATCTAAAAATAGTAATTCAACACATACGCGTATATTTTACAACCCATGTGGGCCTCCCGATAAACGTCAACACCCCTGAACAGGTGCGCGAAATGAATTTATTTTATTTTTAATATATAGGTTTTAATTGTTATGAATTAAAATATATAATGTATCATTTAGACATAGTTATTATCAAGAATTTAATCATCGCATGATTAAAGATAAAATAAATTTCGAGCATGCGCAGTAGTGAATTCCGCTGTCATAATATTCAAATGTTTGTTTGTTTACATCTGGGCCACTAATACGTTTAGTGGTCCCAGTTGACATTTAAGTTGAATTTTGATTTATTATTTATTCTGATTATATTATGCATGCCTTTATATGATCAATACAGGAGATTACTTAATAAAGTTTTAATGTTAAAGCATAGGGTGTGTTGTTTTCTTGCAGGATAATATTATAATTTAGTCGTTTGCGCCATAATATCTCTTTGTTCCAGGAAAAAGAAAGAGTTGAAACATAAAAAATATTAAAATGGAAGTACAAGAATCATGCACCTGCTGTTACATTCCAGCTTAAAGAATTTCGCATGTTTGTATCCAATGTTTCTGACAAGTGGTTGTTTATTAAAAGTCCAGCAAACTTAAAATTGAAATAAATGCAAATGGATCTAGCCAAAAAATGCAAGATCTGCCCAAAATGGAAGTATCTGGGATGCCCATGAGGGACCCATATTGAGTACAAGGGCTGCCCATGTGGGACCCATATGGGTCCCATATTGCATGTTTATGGGGCAGCCCGTATGGGACCCATGTGGAACCCGGTTGCACTCCCCACCTGGGTCCCATATGGGCAGCCGATATGGGACCCATGTAGGTGCCCATAAGGGACCCATATGGGTCCCATATAGATTGCTAGCTGGGAAGTGTCGAAGGAAAGCGGAGTCTCAGGTAAGATGAGGCAGAGTTAAATCTGCGACTGGACTTGTCGAGGTAAAATATTCAGCACATCAACTCGAAATCAGAGGCGTAATGTGATTTGTTGCGTTGCTATAAAGTCGACAAGTGACTAGCTTTTTTGAACGCTAAAATGTTTGTTTCAACTATGCTGTGTGCACTAAAAGACATTTTCCCTGAAGGATATTGTTATGTTGAAAGTAGTAACCATATTCATGACTTTCCCGGACGCAGAAAACCTGCTATAATGACGCCTTTTTTCCATCTCTGACACATATAGCGTAAAAATAGATTCATGTGCATCCTTGGGACCTGCAAAATGTTTTTGACTTTCTGATCAATTCGCAAATTCTCCCTTTACAATCGTGCAGTTCAGAAGATAAACAATCAGACTCTAAACAATCTGTATCAGAGCGGTGCTTGAATATGATTTAACTGGCAATGGCAAGCGTTTACGCTCATTGGTTGATCTCTGTATGCTGAATGACGCATATATATAACTAACAAAGTGAAGCGATTCCGCTCATTCATGAATCTCTATCAGGTCTACAGGCGATTATCTAGCATCTGTTTATTATTGCAGAATGACATGACAGGCATGTTATTCATGAACAACCTTAAAATTTTATCAAATTGTCATAATAATAAATTAATTATCATGATTATGTGGTAATAGCATATGAATATAATTTAAATTATATTATTTGATAAAACACAAGAAAAGCCGCAATGCGATAAAAAACAGCTTTTCAATGATTGACAGACTGAAGAAATTCAGTCTTTGTTTTGAGAATTATAATTAAGCTTCTTTGTTGAATGTTGTGACTTGTGTGTGTGTGTAAAAGAACATGCCATATGTAGAAAACATGTTTCCATTTTAGGTAAAGTTACATACAATGTTTAGTTATGATAAATGTATACTGTAACTAAAGAATTGAGTTTAACCGTTTTTCTATTTTTTGTAACAGCGACCTTGACCCTAGGGGCCCCAAATACCATCCAATGAAAGGTCTGCATGAACTCTTTCTCTGTACCAAGTTTGTTTAGAATATGTCGATCATAACTAAAGATATTCAGTTTCAACCGTTTTTCTTTTTAATAACAGCTACTTTGAATTTGACTCTAGGGGCCGAAAACGCAATCCAAAGAAAGGTCTCCATAAATTCTTTCTACATACTAAGTTTGTTAACAATATGTCACCCAGAACTAAAGATATTCAGTTTCAACCGTTTTTCTGTTTTAAGTAACAGCGACACTGACCTTGACCCTAGGGGCCCCAAACACAATTCCATGAAAAGTCTCCATAAACTCTTTCTACATTCCAACTTTGGTTACAACAATACAATGTCAACCGTAACTAAAGATATTCTGTAACATAAGTGAGATTGACGCCCGCCCGAACAATGACATCGTCATTCTAATAACGATGCTTCAACTACGTTGAAAACCTGGTTAAATATATTTAAAAAAGTGAACTTGTTTTGAATGGCAACCCCTAAAAATTCCAATGGCTCCCAAAGTGCAAACCATGCGTGTCCTGGGACCCCCAAAGTGAAAGAAATCGAGCGAAAATTGTGATGCTTTGTCTTTTAGTTGTACACTATTTAACGGTATTACTGCCATTAAACAAGACGAATGTTTGACGTCAAAGAGAAGCCGCAATATTTCGTTGTACATGTAGAAATAAGAAAAAAGAACATTTAAATCCACAAACATTAGAACAATTTAAACTGTAGACGGTAATGCTGATATATTTATCCTATTGAAGTCTTTTGTATACTTCAAATTACCTCCCTTTAAGCAATACCAGGATTTTTACTTTGTGAATCGTATGAATAAGATTGACAAACATTGAAATTATATGAATGAAAACTATTATTTAAATTAGTAACAACATCAAAATTAAATTTAAGCCAAGATAAATGTGTACACATTTCGTTAATTGTTTATAGATACCCTAATGTTTTCAATCGAACATTCCTAATGTTTTCAACTAAGGCTGTTGACTGTGAATCTCGCAGGAACACCCATTTCAATATACAAAACATATTAAAGTAAATTCAAGTTCTTGTATACATGTACTAAAACTAGAAACGTCGGTTTGTTTATAAGTATATTTCCAATATTTGCGATTTTATATTGAGACTAGCTAACCCGGCACAACGTGAACTTCCTCTACCAAATTGGTTGTTGTATGTGGGAAATGGTTAGCTGTTGAACATGTAATTAAATGTTTAACTCTGTTAAATATTTGTATTCCCTTTAAACTGTTTATTTAAATTGTCATACATGTGTATTATTAGAAGGGATGGGACAGAGTACGTGAGTACCCGAGTACTCGGTCGGACGGCCGAGTACCGTTTATCAAAATAGGTATTCGAGTACTCGATTAATTATTTTCCATTTTTTCTATCTTTCATCTGATAAAAGTATGTTAAAGTAAATAAAAACTTAAAATGTATTGAATCTGTTTCTTATTCGTATAAAGAAGGCGGTAAATCAGCGGTGAAGGTAAATTAAACAAACAGCTAACACCTTTTCGTCTGAAGATGGTACTTAATCCATTTCAATCCATTTAAATTTTTGGTTTGATTGCAATCGCGAGTCCTTTACGAACGACGTGACAAACAGGTAGTCAGCGATAACAATATAATCTCCAGTCAATTAGCAACCATATGTCAAACAACATGTCAAACATTTAGGGCCATCGGCATTTCACACCTTCATTGGATGCTTGTTCTTATAAAAATCAATTCAAGTTTAGTGCACGAAGACAATACTATTCTGAGAGACAAGACGTTTGATGTTTTACACAATGTGATTTCTTGCAAGTACCCGAGTACTCGATCAGAAGAGTTCACAAGTACCCGAGTACTAATATCGGTACTCGTTCCCATCCCTAATTATTAGACAAAGGTGTCAGACCAAATGGGAACTTAGTTGAATTGTGCGTATACTTCAAATTACTTCCCTTTAACCCTTTCCCTCATACGACAATTCTTCAGCAGACGACTTTGAACAAATTTTGTCAAAAGATAGAAAATCTCTATAATTGAATGGATAACCTACGACTAAAAGTGGAAAACATTGTGGCAAAAGGAGAAATTGCACATTTTGTGCAATTTCTTCTATTGTCACAATGTTTTCAAAAAGCTGTCTGCTGCAGAGGCGTCAGAAAGTGTTTATATGAGGGAAAGGGTTAAGTACTACCAGGATTTTTTCTTGTGATTCGTATGAATAAGTTTGATAAACATTAACATTTCAACTAGACGGCAAAATTTATCTTGAAACAGATATTAAGTTCATGTCTGCACTTTGCGATGACAATTGCGAAAATGAAAATCTATAGTGGGAAACGGTTAGCTGTTGAACATGTACAGTCGAACCTCGTTAATCCGGACACTTTGGTTCCCAGAGAAAAAAGTCCGGATTGCGAATCTTCCGGATTAACGATTTCTTATTTTGCCTACGCCAAATTTTCGTCTTAGCATAACAATAGGAGTCAAAGAATGGGACCCAATATTTCCCCAGATATTGCGCGGATACTTGATTATAATTGAGGGAAATTCATTCAAAATAGTTTTGCAAACTGTCAGCGATATTGTATTTACCATTTACCTCTAGATACTGTTTGTCGTAAGCAAAGCTTTATCATGAGATTTACAACACATAGATAACCAGTACGTAAACATGTACGTTTTTGAAAAAATGAACGTCAAAATAAAAAAATATTGAACAACTTATTATTTTTGTCAGATCTACACTTGTCTCTGGGTCAAAATATCGAAATTTTAGTCTCAAAATCAGTTTAGATAGATCTGTTTGACAATTTGGCTGCTATTTTATGGCTGCTAATCAAAGTAAACAATGACACACGTGCACGCTTGCAGATTATTGAACAGCCTTAGGCTATTACATTGTATACAGCTTTAACACCTTTTAGGACAAACGGACACTACAGAAAACAATGACACAGACTAATTGAGTAAAAACATATATACTGTCTATGTTTTCTGTATGCTGTACAGTCATGTACATTACTGTTTGGACTTCCGGACTAACAAAACGGATTATATGTGTAAATGGTCAGTCCGTTCCCGATTTTTTTTGTCCGGTTCCGGAACGCGAATTTCCGTATTAACAGAGAATAATTAAGCATAAAAAATCCGTTCCCTGAAATTTTTGTCCGGATCGCGAATTTTCCGGATTAACGGTGTCCGGTTTAACGAGGTTCGACTGTATTTGAATATTTAAGTACTACCAGATTTTTTTCTTTTGATTCGTATTTATAAGTTTGATAAACATGACGGCAAAATTTATCTTGAAACATTATATGTTCATGTCTGTGCTTCTTCATCTAATTATATAAAGTTGTTCTACGTAATATATCATAGCATGTAAGGAACCAGATTACATTTACCGCGCGCTCTTGTTTATGGTTCCCGGTTTTACATACTATCGACCTAATAAAGTGTCTGAGGCAGGTAACCAATTCAGTTTTACTGTTTAGACTAGATACAGTATGAATTTCGCTTAAATAAGAATGTACATACATTCAATTAATATACTGGCCTTTGTCTTTTGTTTTTAGTTTGTAAAACTCACACATGTATATATAGAGTGTAAAAGGGATGTTTTAGAAGTCATTACCTTAAATTAATGTACTTAGTAAGGACAAAGAGAAATCCCAATATGTGGTCACACTGGCAGATCTAAATATTCTCCTTGTGCTAAATTTCTAGGCATACCTACAGAGCCAAGAGGCGGCTTCCAATAAGCTGTTATTAGCGCGATAATATTAACCAAAAATTATCTTTTTAATTTGATGAGGACAAAATAATATTCAGTGTGACAAAGTGAAATTAAAGGCCTAACGTTGAGTTATCTTATAAAATTGACCGGTCGATAGCGGAACTATGTCTTTTATAAAGTCTAGTGAGATTTTGCAGTTTGGGTTACTGAGCATAACAGAAATCAGTAAGAGAAGAAACAAGATGTGTTTGTGAAACACTGATGCCCCCCAATGGCAACATCTAGGTCAAAGGTCAAGGTCGCAAGGTATACACATGTGAAATATGGTAGCCTTACCTGTTATTGTTCAAAAGTAGTGGGGAAGGTTAAAAAAAAAATTGAGAATGGCAACATCTAGGTCAAAGTCGCAAGGTCAAAAATGTTGGTACTGACAGAAAGGTCATGTCACAAGGAATACACATGTGAAATATGGTAGCCGTATCTGTTATGGTTCAAAAGTAATGGCCAAGGTTAAAGTTTTTTTCGAGAATGGCAACATCTAGGTCAAAGGTCAAGGTCGCAAGGTCAAAATTGTTGGTACTGACAGAAAGGTCATGTCACAAGGAATACACATGTGAAATATGGTAGCCGTACCTGTTATGGTTCAAAAGAAGTGGTTAAGGTTAAAGTTTTTTTCGAGAATGGCAACATCTAGGTCAAAGGTCAAGGTCGCAAGGTAAAAAATGTTGGTACTGACATGTGAAATATGGTAGCCATACCTGTTATGGTTCAAAAGTAATGGCCAAGGTTAATTTTTTTTTTCGAGAATGGCAACATCTAGGTCAAGGTCAAGGTCGCAAGGTACTGACAGAAAGGTCATGTCACAAGGAATACACATGTGAAATATGGTAACCATACCTGTTATGGTTCAAAAGAAATGGCCAAGGTTAAATTTTTTTTCGAGAATGGCAACATCTAGGTCAAGGTCAAGGTCGCAAGGTGAAAAATGTTGGTACTGACAGAAAGGTCATGTCACAAGGAATACACATGTGAAATATGGTAGCCGTATCTGTTATGGTTCAAAAGTAATGGCCAAGGTTAAAGTTTTTTTCGAGAATGGCAACATCTAGGTCAAAGGTCAAGGTCGCAAGGTCAAAAATGTTGGTACTGACAGAAAGGTCATGTCACAAGGAATACACATGTGAAATATGGTAGCCGTACCTGTTATGGTTCAAAAGAAATGGCCAAGGTTAAAGTTTTTTTTTAGTATGGCAACATCTAGGTCAAAGGTCAAGGTCGCAAGGTAAAAAATGTTGGTACTGACAGAAAGGTCATGTCACAAGGAATACACATGTGAAATATGGTAGCCGTATCTGTTATGGTTCAAAAGTAATGGCCAAGGTTAAAGTTTTTTTCGAGAATGGCAACATCTAGGTCAAAGGTCAAGGTCGCAAGGTCAAAAATGTTGGTACTGACAGAAAGGTCATGTCACAAGGAATACACATGTGAAATATGGTAGCCGTACCTGTTATGGTTCAAAAGTAATGGCCAAGGTTAAAGTTTTTTTTGTGCAGACAGACAGACCAACAGACAGACAGGCCAAAAACTATATGCCCCCCGAATCGGAGATTCCGTGGGGGCATAAAAATACACTCATTGAATAAGCTGCATCATAAACCAGCTTATCTATAACCAATATAATTTTCCCCGTCCACAACAACATGGCATCACAAGCGATTTATTTATTTATTGGGGTTTACGCCGCTTTCAACAATATTTCAGTTATATCAAGGCGACAGTTCACTTATTCATGATCCCTGGGTAAACAAACCAGTACTAGGCTAGAAAATGTGCCTTACCCAAGGGCACTCCACCATAACCGTAGTGCCGCGACTGGGGATCGAACCCGGGACACCCGGTTTCGAAATCCCCGACGCTAACCACTTGACCACAGCGGATTCCTCATCACAAGCGATATATGTGATAGAGTGCAACATCGAATATATATGCAATACCGGTAAGTACCATTACAAAATATATTTTATGCCATATACGCATGTTCAAATTTACGTAATATTTGCCAATATGTTTTCAAAGACTGCATTAACACTTTCTGTTTCCAAAGTATGCGGCCTACCTATCATGTAAAATGTCTACCTTTCTCATAATATTACCATTTTCTGCCACGATGTTTTCAAAGTATGCGACCTATCTATCATGTAAAATGTCCCCCTTTCTCACCATGTATATATGTACAAATGGCCACTTTTCTTTTATTGTTTAATAGAGGACATTTCTCCTTTTCTCACAATGTTACTAAATTATGGTTTCAAAGTATGCATAAGAGTTGTAGTATTGTTTGATAGAGGACATTCCTCCTTTTCTCACAAATCACAATGTTACTAAATTATGGTTTCAAAGTATGCAGAAGAGTTGTAGTATTGTTTGATAGAGGACATTTCTCCTTTTCTGACAATGTTACTAAATTATGGTTTCAAAGTATGCAGAAGAGTTGTAGTTCTGTTCCAAAGAGGACATTTCTCCCTCCTTTTCACACAATGCTACTAAATTATCCAATATCATGGTTTCAAAGTAAGCAGAAGAGTTTTTTATTAAATGTTTTCAAAGTCGTCTTCAGCAGATTAACTATTTAAATTTCTCCAACTGTACAAAGCCTTAGTAAAACCACACCTTGAATATGCCAAAGTAATATGGGCACACAAGTATCTGAAAGATTCAAAAGCAATAGAGAACGTGCAGAGACGGGCAACCAAATTACTGGTACAATTACAAAACAAAATCTATCAAGACAGGCTAAAAAGAATAGGAAAGGAGCAGATCTAATACAAACTTATAAACTAATCAAAGGAATGGACAAAAGATGGTGTAATTTTGTTTCACTTGTTGAACAATCAACAACCAGGGGGCACAATTGCAAAATATTTAAACATAGATCAAGAACTAACGATAGGAGAATGTGCTATAACCAGAGAGCTGTATATGATTGGAATGGATTACAACAAACAGTAATAGAAGCGCCCACACTAAACACCTTTAAAGCAAGGTTAAATAATCACTGGATATGTAAATCTAAATTCCAGGCTCGATGCAATACACCTTACTAAAACAACAACAGAATTAAGTCAAACGACATAAAGTAGGAACAAACTTAATAGTTAATTTACTAAAAATTGTTACATTTGTAACGTGCAGGGCTAAAGACACAGAAGATCCCTTCAGCGAAAAGTATACTCAACCCTGAAGGGGTCTACTTGTCTTATATATATATATGTAACCCTAAACTACATCACTTCGAAACGGTGATGCAAATTTGCATATCAAATGCAACGTATACCGAACGTTTTCGTTACACATTAAACTTTATATGTAAATAATTATGTTTTCAAATATTGCAAAAGTGATTTTAGTTTTAAATGAACAAGAATACACCTCCAAATGCGTGTAAACAAATATAGAAATATGGACGATCATAGTACACTGGAGTTTCAGTATAACGCGATATTAGGGGTCCAAGGCCTAGCATCGCGTTGGAATCCGATATCGCGATCATCATTAGAAAATTAAAGCAATCATTATCACAAGTAATATGCCTGCCAAAGCCGGATACTCGTTCATCTCCACATTTTAACTGCATGCAATGGCGATGAAAAATGTCTCAAAAGCCAATTTATTTTAGCAGGCCAGAATATGGTGTCTAGATGTGCATATACTGTTGCTGTACTACGAATATAATCCTCACTTCATTTGATTTCGAAATTGGCTAATTAGGAGGGTTGTAAAAATAAAACTCATTCCAACCGCCATTTGCAATGTACGCTTGTTTTGTCTGCTGCTTTCAAATGGATAATCAAACAATGTCTCCTTTCCTTACATTTTTATCTCTTAAAAGAAGAATAATTCTCAAAACCACGTATTTATAGCTTTAAATGCAGATGTAGCAGACAGCGTTTGAAAACATTGTGAGAAACTGATTGTTATCAGCATAATCAGTTAACAGCGATGCATCTTTTCCTTCTATTCCTCACATTTTTTTCTAGTTTCTAAGTTGTTATACAAAATGCAAAATGAGCTACATCATAAAATAAAGATTATATATATATGCAGTTTAGTAATTGAATCGTAAATTTGACATTAATTTATATGGGTGTTTTTCATTTGTCGCGGCTAATAGTGACGTAATTTATCTCGATGAAAGCCTGGACTTGAAAACACCCGACACCGAGAAAACCCTTTGTTCGATTTTCGCACTTTTATATTTTTATAAGGATAAGAAAATTATTTAGGAGCAACATTATTACTTCAATTTGGACAACGTGTATTTAGTGGGTTTTCTCTCTTTGGATTTTTTAGGTTTATAAAATCAGATTTGTGCATTGTGCATGCATCTAAATTATGTATTATTTTCCAGTTTTGCAACGTCGACCATGTTTTACAGAATTATTTGTCGTATTTTTTTTGGACATTTTTTTTATTTCGAAGTTGTATTTTTAGCGGGGTTAAATTTTCAAATTATATAGGAAAATAGGCTCTTTTTTCAAGATTGCAACAGGAGCCAAGTCACCATCGCGTTTTACTGGATATCGTGTAGTATCCTTTCGGGAAATTATCCGCGTTCCAGTGTATAATGATCAAGAAAACAACCATTAATTAAATAAACTGAAACTGGAAGTCACAAACAAACAAATCACATTTATGGAACAACATCTCCCAAAAGGACCTACAGAAGCTAACGCTTATTTACATAAAGTACAATATGGTATATTACTATATAAACTATATATAACACATGAAGATCAGTTAAATAATCATAATTAAATCATAATTAAATAATCAACCCACTGGTAAATCAAGTATTGACAATCGGTTTAACCTAACTGTTTATTACACTATCCATTCACACCTATATATAAACCGATAATGGGGTCGACTAAAATCACAGGTGCTAGACGCATTGATTGGACTCCCATGGGATACAACCCTAAAAACTCACAAGATTACACCAAAATATCTTAAACACTTACAAATAACAACAATTCAAACAGAAAATAACTTTTTTTGGAGTCCAACAATTTTGGACTCAAAAAAAAGTTATTTTCTGTTTGAATTGTTGTTATTTGTAAGTGTTTAAGATGTTTTGGTGTAATTTTGTGAGTTTTTAGGTTCTAGTTTCAATCTTATTTACTGGATCACTTGACTATCAATTTCAGTCACATCGATCTGACAACATTTATGGAATTTTGTGTTTTACATTCATTAATCAAAAGAGTTTTGTATAAAGTATCAGCGATCAGAAAAACATATCTATTCATTTACCTGTTGTGAAAGTTCTGGTGCGTAAACCTGTGTAATAAAATGTTTTTAAGTAAATTTATGAAGAGCTTTGTAAAATGCGACTGATATCTTTCATGGAAGAAGTTGCTAGGAAGTGTGTTGCTATGATTTGTTTGAACTATACGCGGTTATAAAATTTATTTGCATCTTTGTTAAACGACGCTTACAAACTCAATAAAATTGAACGCTAAAATTACGCAATGCGCCTGCTTAACTCAGATTATAAAAACAATAGTAAGAGCAGTCCATGTAAAAGTTTCGTCCAAATAAGATTCGCTATTTGTTCATATGCCTTAAATTTATATATATAAATCTGCATAGATTCCATAATGTTATAAGCCACGAAATTAGTTAATGAAGTGCGATTCTTTATTTAGGTATTCCACTTGAATAGTTTTGGTACTTTTTGTACACAAAATTTAATCATCAGAATAATATATTTGTACGCATGCTGTTAAATTTACATTCCTCTGAATAATGGAATAACCCATGTAGATCTATACATCGTTTCGGTAAATGGCAAGATCGGTAAATTGGTAATATAGAGTAAACCTGTTGAAGGTTTCGGTAAAAAGGACTTAATATAGTGTTATTGTATTATACCTAAGGCTATCACAATTGTCCTATGTGAACAAACAACCCATTAATTATTTAATTGGTTTGCCATTGTAAATATTTAGAAACATTATGAAGAAAACATATGATTTTATTTCAGGTATGTTTGCCAATGATTAATATACATGTCTCTAAATTAAATTTTCTATTTCTTTTTGCCATATGTTGTTGCTCTTCTGTAAATGTTTTGTATATAAATATATCTGTGCTACAATTAAAAAAAGAAATAACCTTTTTATTCGTATGTTATAGCAGTTTCATTCCTGTTATGTATTTATTCTGTAAAATCGTATTGTATATATATAAAAAAAATTGTGGTACAGATAAAAAAATCTTTTTATATTCGTATTGCGTACATGAAAAATTCTCAGTAGTTTGTTTCAGACTATGTATCAGTTCTTCATACTGTAAAAATGTTATTGTATATAAAATCCTATTTGTGGTAAATAATAATATAAAAAAAAAACTTAGACGGATGATACCCAATTACGACTTTCCCGAATATGGACGCATTTTAAAAAAGATTATTTATCTATTTATTATATTAAATTAATTGTTGATAAATATTAAAAAATAAGTAAAACCTTCAATTATCATACATGTGTTAAAAGGTGTTTTTCTACACAGTTTCACAAAATGTTCGTTGTCTAATCATTTAACTTGAACAATTAATTTGATGTTCACACCTAGTACGTTGAATACTATAATAAAACTATATAAAGTCCTTTTTACCGAAACCTCCAACTGATTTACTCTATATTACCAATTTACCGAACTTGTTATTTACCGAAATTTCCGGTAATCGTATGTACCAACTTGTTCTAAGGTTTGAGTATTAAGCAAGACTAGCTGTAGATTATATATTTGCAGTCCGTTCACACTGAAACATGGAGACGTTCTATAGTTTGAAGAAGGCCAGATCCGTAAAGGCCGTTTTGTGAAGACAGGAATTGAGGCCTGAGAAAGCAGAATCTCAAATTGGCGATGAGTGTTTGTAAAAGATTCACCATTTCTCACAGGTTTAGGAGCTTGGAAAATCGACCCTTCTCGGAAGCATTCCACTGCCTTCGTCATTTAGTCAGACTGAATTTTTTATTTGGAAAATGCCTCCTCTTTTTATCAGCATTTGCTCTAATGGAGGTTTGTGGCAAGATTATTTTTGCCTATCGATCTGCGTTTTCATGATTATAAACTGGGACATACGAGTTGATGTGTTATTATTATTATATTATCGTAAAATCACTCTCATGTTTGCGATGATAGTTATATAAATGCCAAGGGCAAGGACGATTTTTGGTTATAAATGCTTACGATGCAGCATTTACATACATTATCTAGCGTGCAGAAGTTACGTTGTAGAGCTATTAGGTATTTCTCTTAACCCTTTCCATCATACGACAATTCTGCAGCACACGACTTTGAACGTATTTTGTCAAATAATGGAAAATCTCTATAATTGAATGGATAACCTATGACTAAAAGTGGAAAACATTGTGGACAAAAGGAGAAATTGTACGTTTTGTGCAATTTCTTCTTTTGTTACTATGTTTTCAAAAATCCGTCTGCTGTAGAGGCGTCAGAAAGCGTCTATATGAGGGAAAGGGTTAATAGGAGACGGTTCTCTGCAAAAAGTCGGCATGTAGAAGAATTAACCGATCTAGGACAGGAAGATCGGTAATGGGAAAAGTGAGATGGGTTCCCAGGACCGTTCCTTGTGGTATGCAGGAACGTAGATAATCTTATCTACCTCCCTGTGGTATGTAAGACTATATAATAATGTACCTGCTGGATGTTTGCAACATGCAACTATTACCATCAGATATCAAGTTTGCGTTTAGTCGAAGGGTAACTTACCGGTGTTTTGAATTTGAGTGTATAGTTGTTAGAGCAAGATGAACGGCGATGTTATTAAAGGATGCTGCCAGGGCTGTATGCCTTGGATATAACAATATATATGTCAATACTCAAGTTTGTTGATACATTTTTCCCTAATGACAAAATCTCGCCGATCTTATTTGTCTTTTCTCAATTTGGTTGATTTGATTTTGATACAGTTGCTGCCTATTCCATCTGAAGTCTTACTAGTGTTTTGAATGCCTGTTACTTTATGTTTTTTGAATTTATATGTATGTTTCAATATAGGAATCCAAGGCTTCGACTTTGCCTGTGGTGATATTGATATATTCCCCCCCCCCCCCCCCCCCCCCCCCCCCCCCCCCCCCCCCCATTTTCCATTTTCTTCCCACTCTGCGGTTGTTTTGAATGAAACTTGAGAAATGCAAGTTGTAAATTGTAAATTTGCAAGTAATGAATTTGTTGGAAATAATGCTTCCAATGAAAAATCTCCGCGATTAGTTCAAATACAGTGTCTAAAAGTGAAATGTGCCAATAACAAAACAGCAGATATCCTTGCAAGAAATTTAACCAAATGCAAACCCTGATCAGTTTCGATTATTTACAAATTTTCGCGGTAATAAGACTTAGAAACTATTTTCAAATATGCATAAATAAACCAATACCTACTCTGATCAAAATTGCTGTATATATATTTTTCTTGAAACTGAAATAAGAACTTGTTTGATTATTTTTGTAGAGCGTTTGAAAATTGCGACTGGTCACTTTCATGAAAGCAGTTGCTAGGAAGAGCGTTGTTACAATCGCCAGAATACTACTAAGATAATTTCCATTTTATTTTAATCTTGATTACTGGACGCCTTTTCTTTCCGTTGAGGTACTCAAGAAATTACATAGAAAGCGTCTTCGTGATTGAGCTTTTGAAATACAGAAAAGAGAGATCACAAAACCAGTCTATTAATACTGTTTCGTCCGAAATTGTTTCGCACAACAGAAAACAAATATCTATATATGATATACAACTTATTTATTTACCCCGAAGAGGGCTCATTGCCAAAAGATATAACAAATAGTGTTACTATTATTGTCATTGACATATGTAAAGTCCTAAGGAATATATTTGTTCGAACATAAGTCAAACGTTTATAGTTCATAACACGTTTTAATTTAGTATGGCTTTCAAGCCTTGAAGGAAATGTGAATATTAAGTTATTAAAACAATATGAGTTCACAAAGAAGAGATATATACTTGCAATTATGCCTAAAGCGGCCACGCATTTCAAATACCCTGCTAGGCAGTAACATATGTGTATACACAAAACAAAATATATCAAACTGTTGCATTGAATTGTGTTCAATATGTTTTTGAAACATGCAAACCTTTTTCTCCTTATCCCTTAACCACTAGCTTCTGCACGTGACAAATGTTGTCACAATGTTTACAGTCCGTATTTAAAGTTTCATTTACAAAGATTTGCCATAATTTGCCTAGCTGTTTTCAAAGTCGTCTGTTGTATATTTGTTGTTTATGTGAAAGAGTTAAATGTATAGGCCTATTCCATGCAAATGTCCCTGCGCCCAATTCATTTTGATTATTACTTTTCAACATTATCAAGTTACTTTGTTTGATCGAGATAAGTGGAACAATTGTACGAAATAAAGCTTGATTTGGAGACGGAGTAGGCTGGCGAATGTTATGAGAAGTGACATTTCTTCTCCCATAGAAATGTTTCAAAAGCCGCCTTTTGCCGATGCATCAGAGGTCGCCAGTATCATGGGAAGGTATGATATTGACCTTCAAAAGTTGTATTGTTCCATATCGTTGGTTAGGATAAAGGGTTAACCGTTTGGCTGATAAGATTTTTACATGCATCTTTTTTGAACCATCTAAAAAAAATAGAATTTTTTTCCATATAAAATCTCGATAATTGAAATTGATAATTTAATACAGATTTGAAATCTTTGAAAGAAAAAGGAGAAAGTTGAAAGGTTTCTCATTTTCAAACAATGTTTTGACATCAAACGTCATCTCTTTAATTCATCATGGAAAGGGTAAAAGTGCGGTGAAATCCATGTTAAGATTGTTATCGCATGTGTGTACGTACACGTTTTGGGAGTGTGAACCATCACAATCGTTACCATTGGGTAAAAGGCATATACTATTGTCATTTAATAATGTAGAAATGCGAATTACGCTCATTGTAACACACTGTTTTATCTTACGTCGTTTTCAGCAGTATTTCAATTATATTCACAGCGACAGAACATTAATTCATGGTCCCTGACCAGTATTTGGCTAGGAAATTTGGTCCAATTGCACTGCGAAATGCTCGCAGAAAGGCTGCCTTCGACAAAGATACCCATATAACAGGGTACTTTTTGAAGATTAGAAAATTAATATGATTGCTCGAGCTGAACAAACCCTACATTGTCCTGCATGATGTTCTACTGTTTTGCACTCTGGCATAACAGCAGGATAACCTTGATTTGGACACCAGACTGCAGACGAAAACGAGGAAGACCAAATGAAAAAGAAAGACAACAATTCGGTTACAAGACATGGATAGAAACAGCAGTCAAGATACTCTGAAATCGTGTTTAATTTGTCCTTGACCGCCTCGATGGGGTAGTGGTAGAACGTCCGCCTCGGGTGCGAAGGTTCGATCCTCGGCCGGAACCAAAAACTTAACAAATTGCAGTAGGCTTCCTTCCGTCACGTAAATATAACTGAACACAATTGAAAGCGGCGTTAAACTACATACAATCAACTCTGACATTGTCCACATGTTCGTTCTTTTCATAATGGGAACAAAATACGAACAGTGCACCAGAGTCGATTAGATAAATCAATACTCGACTTCCTCTCCAGGAAAATCAGCCATAACGTGTTTGCTACAAATGTAGATTCGGATTAATCTGCGTAGCTATGGAGTCTCATTCGAATCTCTTTTGAATTATTTAGACTGGATATGTATCATAGATCGCTAAAAGACATTCATATGACTTATCACATAATACCTTTAGTTTAGTTTAAACTTAGTTATTTTACATCGATGGCGAAACAAGCTTTAAGCTTATATTAATCACGCTCGATGTCTGGTTCCTGGATACTTAACCAGTACTCGCGCCGTTTGTGTGGAAAAATACCAAAGGCATAACCCGCTCATCACGGGATTCGAACCCGGGACCTTCGTACAAGAGGCCGACGCTCTACCACTGTACCACATAATACCTTTGGTTGATTAATTCTTCATGTGACATGTCACAGTCAATAGCTATGGTTGTTTTTTTCAAAAAGTGCAGATCGTTTGAACATTTATTTCGAAACGTTCGACATGAATGTTCTCAACTCTCTGGATACATGTATATATCCAAAGTTGGTATATGTACTTGTTTCACCCTTAGAGCCCGTCCGCGCAAAATGCTATAAGTTGGTTATTAAGGACACTGTAAACCCAGATCAGCATATGCATCCGCATAGCCTGATCAAGATTTACGCTTTTTACATATTACTAGCATAAGTCGGGGTAAATGTTCATGCTGATCTGACCTCACATTTGGTTCTGATAATCGCAATAATAACTTGCCGAGTTTTACTTATATAAAAGCTCGGTCCGCCGACAGTTTTGGTTGTGGATAACTGGACTTGATGGTTATTGACTGGCTATGTGAATGTACGAATGTAATGTACTACTCTAATGTGAATGCTAGTGACTGCTACCGTTCCTTCTCTTATTCTTCCTTCACGAAGTATTTTTATCTGTCAATAACTTTCTTAACCCTTTCCCACAAACAACACATTTGCAGCAGACGACTTTAAAAACATAAAAGGTGGAAAATCTGTAAATAAAACTATTATTATCGAAATGAGTGAAAATATTGTGGCAAAAGAAAAAAATGCTTATCATGAGCAATTTCTCTTGGTGTGCATGCCCAAGTGGGAAAGGGAGAACGTCCATTACCGATATTAATTTCACTTTGAGATACAAGCCACCTCATCACGGTGAGCACATGTGTCCAGTAACTTGAGAATCCTAAGATGCATGGTTGAGATGCAGGCCGGACAAGGTAGTCCTATCAAACCTTGACCTTTAAGGTACAGGCCTAGGTCTTGTGCGCGACACGCCGCCTCATCATGGTGAACGTTTGTGCCAAGTTTCTTTGAAATCCTATAATGCATGGTTGAAATGTGAGCCGGACAAGGTACAGTCCTTTCAAATAGTACTCATTTCAACCTTTGACCTCTTAGTGTGACCTTGACATTTGAGGTACAGGCCTGGGTGTTGTGCGCGACACACCGCCTCATCATGGTGAATGTTTATGCCAAGTCACATCACATGCAATTGTGAAACCGTTAGGGTATGCACATCTCCTCTTGGTATAGAAGCTTCTTGTAAAATGTTATTGAATTCCACCCAGTGGTTTGTAAGAAATAGGCCGGACAAAATATGGCTTTCGACCGACCGACCCAGTGACTCCTATATATCCCCCCAAAACTTTGTTTTTTGGGGGTATAAAAATCAGGTAATGTGTTGTTAAAATTCAAGACAAGACTTCATCAACAATATAAAACTTAGATTTATTTCTATTTTTATTGCAAATAAATAAACTGAATATTAAAATATTGGGTAAAAACATTTAAAAAAATCAAAATATAACAAACCAATAAGACATCTCTTAAATATTGCACCAAATCGAGATTGCAAATAATACCGTTTGAAACTAACATAATAGAGCATCTAAATCTTTTTTAATAAGATAGAGCATCAATATCACTTTAATGATTGCTTGGTAAACAGAAGGAACATCGATATCTACATGTAAGTAACACTAAGATAGAGCATCAACTTCTTTTTTAAGATAAAACATTATAATTCAAAGATAGAGCATCAATATCTTGTTTTATATAGATAGAGCATCGACATCCTTTTCATCACAAGAGAGCAAAATTACTATTTATTTGCTAAGTACACTAACATTTAAAGGAGCATCCATATCTTCACATGTTAGTAATATTAAGATAGAGCATCAACTTCTTATATAAGATATTATATATTCAAAGATAGAGCATCAGTATTTTTTTTTTTTAAAAGATAGAGCATCAATATCCTAATCCTATTTATCACAATAGAGCAAAATTACTATTTGCTTAATACACACAGAAATGGCATCGACATGTCTACATGTAAATAAGACTATAGATATGATAGAGCATCAATATCTTTCTATAAAGATAGAGCATCAATTTAATCATTTTTATTACAAGAGAGCAAAATAACTGTTTGCTTGGTATACTGAAGAAACATTTATATCTATATGCAAAGAATACTAAGATAGATTATCAACTTCATTGAAGAACATGTTAAAATAGTGTAACCTCCATATTTCATACTGAAATGTTGCTAATGTTAATTTATATCCCCAAAACTGAAAATTTGATAACTTTCTTATTTTAGACTCACAGCCAAACATTAATGTCAGATTTTAAAGAGACTTCATTGAAATACACCAGTGTATTTCAACAAGAAGCTCGAAAACAATTATATAAAAATTTGGTCATATTGAAATTATTGAATGCTGCATTTTTAACAAGACTCCTTTTTCACATGAATACAGATTAAAACAATCCATGTTGAATAAACAATTTTGAACACAGTTAGTGTCAGAAAAAGCTTTGAATTGCTGTGCTGAATCTGTATACCAGGCTACTCCCTGTCAAACACTGAAATATAAAAAGTATAAAATGAATAATTATATACCAGGATAAATATTTAAAACATTCTATAAACAATCTTAAAAGATAGAATATAGTTGTGAGAAAGAGTAGAAAAAAGTTAAAATGGAGAAAATGCTTCCAAGCATTTATATATAACATCCAAATAACCAATATTTTGATATCATATGATGTCTGTAAAGAGACAGTTAAGTTCAATATTTATCAGGGGACTATTTTTAAAATCATTTCATTGGATCTAAGTATTTGCAAATGACTAACCGTTTACAAAAGAAAAATGCAAGACAAATTGGTATACATGTACTTGTATACTAAAATCAACATAATTAGGGCAGAATATAGCAAATACATAGATCTGTGAGTTGGATGAGCCATATAGTCCACAAGAAACAAGAGGGCCAAGATGGCCCTAAATCGATCACCTGAATGATAGTTAATTAGAAGCAAATATTTAACTGCAAATATCTGTGAAAATTTGATCAGGAGTTCAAATGAAAATGCAGGGAGTGGACACTCAGTTAAAGAAATAGTTTATCAGTAAAAGCCCTTTAATAAGAATGGAATTATAAAGTTTTGTCATTTTGCACGTTTCCTGATTTCCGCTTTGCTGCCCTGTTTGTAGACGAAATCAATATGGCTTAAACAGTTTTTGTTGAGAGTCACCCAAAGAACATTTCTGCCAAATTATCTTGGAATCTGACAAATGGATTATGGAGATGGAGGATTTTAAAGTTTGGGTATTTTTCTCAATTTCTGATGCCGCAGCAACAAAAGTTCTACACAGAATGTAAATATGTGGACAATTTTGAAAGAGGACCATCAATGGAACATTCCTGTGAAGTAACGTTGAAATTGGTCGAGTGGAATGGTAGGAGTTGTCATTGTAGCTAAAAGTTCAATTTACCCCTTTTGTGATGATGTGAGGTTGCTATGATTTTGTAACCAATCAATACAGCTTGAACAAATTAAGTAGAGGATCACTGAAGTAAGATTCCTATTCAATTTCCTTAATGTCAGACAAGAACTTAAAAAATGGAATTTCTAAATTTTGTCATTTTGACGCTTTTCTGATGCCTCCTGAATGCCATGTTTTTCAACCAAAGAGTATGCCTTGAACAATCTTTGTAGAGGGTCACCCAAGGAACATTTCTACCAAACTATATTGGAATCTGACAAAAAGATTCAGAGGAGAAGATTTTTAAAGTTTGGACATTTTGCCACCTTTCTGATGCTGATGAAATTAGGCCTGAGGTTAAGGAGGCTATGATGTTTAAAGCTAAATTTAACGACGGACGACGGACAAAAAGTGATCAGAATAGCTCACCTTGAGCTGATCTAAAAAACAGATAACTATGTGCAAGTGAATTTACAGGATATGTGCATGGGAAAAGACCATGTAGATGCACAAGCTGTTCTGAATCTACATTTTCCAACAAAACAAACTTGTAAATTTTGCCATGGACTCATATGGGATGTAGTGAAAGAGTTTGAAGTTGGGACATTTTTGATTGCACACAATGTGAAGCTATGGTTAGGGCATACCAAACTGATCCATGTTCTTATCTAATGTGATGCTAAAAAGGGGTATCCACTTTTAAGAGAGAATGTTGTTATTTACTAGTATCTGACCTAAGACAAAAGGTCCATTGTTACCTTGTAGCGCTCACCTGAGTACCATGGCTTGGTATGATAATGAATAATAATTAAATTGGTTAAACAAGTCAAATAATTGGTATCTCTTAAGTGTCCACAAGACTTTTCTTAAATGTTGCATAGTGATCTAGTTTGAGGGCAAATAGTAACCTTATTTGAACTTAGCTTAGATGTCATCAAGACAATCATTCTGACAAATTTTCAATATGCTCTAGTAAAATAAAAAATAAAATGACAGGAGTGTCCATAAAGTTTTTATCTTAAACTTGACCTAGTGACCAAATGTTTGATCTGACATAAACCATAATGACTTAAGCATAGCTATCAACAAGACAAATAATAGGACAAAGTTTCAGTATACAATATTAAAAACAAATGTTGCCTTTAAAGTGTTCACACGTTTTTACTTAAGTTTGAACTTGTGTCCTAGTATTGACTAAATATGACCCATACTCAAACTATGCCTAGATATCATCAAGACAAACATTCCAACAAAGTTTCATCGATCTTAAGTCAAAAATTCTGCCTCTAGAGAGAGTTCCACAATAGTTTTGTTAAACTTTGCCATGTTGACTTTATATTTGACCTGACATGGTCCATATTTGAACCTGGTCTAAATATAATCAAGAAAAACATACTGAAAAGTTTGATGAAGATTATATAAAAATCTGTCGCCTCTAAAGTGTCCACAAGCAATTTGTGATGACAGACTGGTGCCTGACGATAGGTGATCACAATGGCTCACCTAGAGTACTTCATGCACAGGTGAGCTAATAAAAAGAAATGCCTAAATAACAAAAGCTGTCCATAAAACAGCTTGCTTGACTATTCCACCGCTTCTTAACTACTGAGGTATGGACTCCAATGTAGTTGCGTGCAAAACATTAAAGTTTTAATGCAATGCATCATGTAGTTACTAAGATATATATACTCTTAATGTAGTTGCACATAAAACTTTAACCAGATTTTCTAGGTATGATGGTTTGGAACGGTTGTATAAAGTCTCAATGCAATGCATCACGTAATTACTAAGATATGGACTTTAACCAGAATTTCTAAGTAAAACAAGAAGTGTTTGTGAAACACTGATGCCCCCGAATGGCAACATCTAGGTCAAAGGTCAAGGTTGCCAGGTCAAAAATGTTGGTACTGACAGAAAGGTCATGTTACAAGGAATACACATGTGAAATATGGTAGCCGTACCTGTTATGGTTCAAAAGTAGTGGTCAAGGTTAAAGTTTTTTTCGAGAATGGCAACATCTAAATCAAAGGTCAAGGTCGCAAGGTGAAAAATTTTGGTACTGACAGAATGGTCATGTGACAAGATATACACATGTGAAATATGGTAGCCGTACCTGTTATGGTTCAAAAATAGTGGTCAAGGTTAAAGTTTTTTTTCGAGAATGGCAACATCTAGGTCAAAGGTCAGGGTCGCAAGGTGAAAATTTTGGTACTGACAGAAAGGTCATGTCACAAGGTATACACATGTGAAATATGGTAGCCGTACCTGTTATGCTTCAAAAGTAGTCGTCAAGGTTAAAGTTTTTATCGAGAATGGCAACATCTAGGTCAAAGGTCAAGGTGAAAAATTTTGGTACTGACAGAAAGGTCATGTCACAAGGTATACACATGTGAAATATGGTAGCCTTACCTGTTATGGTTCAAAAGTAGTGGGGAAGGTTAAAGTTTTTTTTGAGAATGGCAACATCTAGGTCAAAGGTCAAAAGGTCAAAAATGTTGGTACTGACAGAAAGGTCATGTCACAAGGAATACACAGGTGAAATATGGTAGCCGTATCTGTTATGGTTCAAAAGTAATGGCCAAGGTTAAAGTTTTTTTCGAGAATGGTAATATCTAGGTCAAAGGTCAAGGTCGCAAGGTCAAAAATGTTGGTACTGACAGAAAGGTCATGTCACAAGGAATACACATGTGAAATATGGTAGCCGTACGTGTTATGGTTCAAAAGTAATGGCCAAGGTTAAAGTTGTTTTCGAGAATGGCAACATCTAGGTCAAAGGTCAAGGTCGCAAGGTCAAAAATGTTGGTACTGACAGAAAGGTCATGTCACAAGAAATACACATGTGAAATATGGTAGCCGTACCTGTTATGGTTCAAAAGTAGTGGTCAAGGTTAAAGTTTTTTTCGTGCAGACAGGCCAAAACCTACATCTAGGTCAAAGGTAAAGGTCGCAAGGTCAAACATTTTGGTACTGACAGAAAGGTTATGCCACAAGGTATACACATGTGAAATATGGTAGCCGTACCTGTTATGGTTCAAAAGTAGTGGTCAAGGTTAAAGTTTTTTTCGTGCAGACAGACAGACGTGCAGACAGGCCAAAAACTAGATGCCCACCGAATCGGAGATTCCGAGGGCATAAAAAAGGTCTTAATTTGCAGTATATGCTGGATAGAGTTATATTACTCATTAGGTGTGATGTTTAAGAAGGGTTGTATGAAAATGTAATGAAACGCATCAATTAATTACTAAAATATGGACTCTTATTGAGTTGCACGCAAAACTTTAACCAGAATTTCTAAGTAAAAAAAGGGCCATAACTTGCATTGAATGCAGGATAGAGTTATCTTACTTAATGATTTAGATAGGTGAGATATTTGGAAAGGGGTGTATTAATTTTCAATGCAATGCATCAAGTTATTACCGAGATATGGACTCTAAATGTAGTTGCATGCAAAACTTTAACCAGAAATTCTGAGTAAAAAAAGGACCATTACTTGCATTGAATGCAGGATAGAGTTATTTAACATGTTAATTCACATAACTGTGATAGTTGGGAAGGGTTGCATAAGGTTTCAATGCAATACATCAAGTAATTACTGAGATATGGACTCTTAATGTGGTTGCACGCAAAACCTTTACCGGAATTTCTAAGGGGGAAAAGGGCCATAATTTGCATTAAATGCAGGATAAAGTTATCAAACTTGATAATTTACATAGGTGGGATAGTTGGAAAGCACTGTAGAAAGTTTCAATGCAATACATCTAGTAGTTACTGAGGTATCTAGAAATATATGTACTTGCATGCAAATCCTTAACCAAGTTGTGACACAGACGCCAGGGCGAGTATAGAATAGCTCTCATATTCTTCTAATAGTCGAGCTAAAAATGAATGTTGAACTAAGAGTACTGTGGCCCCAATCACATGCATATCCGTAATAGAAAGATTCTTACACTAGGTTAAAACCCATCTAATTGCATTTTGCGAAAGATTTGTTTGATATTTTTTTACGCCATATTCAACATTATTTCAGTTATATCATGGCGACAGTTCACTTATTCATGATTCATGTAAACAAACCAGTACTAGGCTAGGACATGTGCCTTGTCCAATGGAACTCCGCCAGGAGTGCTGCAACTGGGGATCGAAAGCAGAACGACCGGTTCCAAATCCTGGACACTAACAACTTGGCCACAGACGGATTCCTATTTTATTTTTTTGTGACATAAGGCCCAAGATATATCCGTTCAGGTGTGTGTTTAGAACAGATGAAATTAGCTGAGGAGAAGTAAAGATAGATAATGGCTAGTTTAATCCATTTGCTGCTTATGCAACAACAACTAACAAGATTATATATCAAGTGTTCAAAGCTGGAAAACTGTCAATAATAACTTGAGCCTAATTGATAATAACTTATTATTACAGAATCACAATAACTCTATAATGTACTCACCTTGTTTGACATTCCAGTCAGAGCTTTCTTTCACTATTCTAAGAACTATGCCTGATTCTTGTTTAGAAACTTTAGACCTTTTTGATTGTGGTAGTATGTCAGAAGGTGGTGCATTTCGTTTTCTACTCACTAATGATGAGGACATTGTGTCTTTTGTAACCTTAACTACACCGGATCTGTGTACTTGAGTTTGAGCTAAAGTGACAGCTTTCTTTGAGACATTTCCGATCTTTGGAACACTGTCCTGTACTTTATAATAGTGTATAGAAGACTTTGTCCTTTGGGTCTTTTCAAACTGTTGATAGAAATGCAGAAATTACACTTTACAATTTATACTCAAAGATATATAATATCTCCACAATATTTTATAATATAAATATAGAATATGAGAAATAATTTTAGTTTTTTGATAAGTTAAGCCAATTACAAGAAGGGTTATACAATTTAGAATTAGAATGATGCTTGGAACTTTAAAGAAACATATTTCTCAATATGAACTCTTCCCCATATACAGACATCTATTGAAATATGAGCCGTCCCACGAGAAAATAAACATTATGGCCTCTGCGTAATGTATTGACCCAGATCAGCCTGCCCAGTCCACGCAGCATGATCCGGGCCAACACATTCCGTCTCAGGGGGATAGAGGTATAGAGTAATGATTCCTGAAACAGAAAATCCACAGTAGGCGAAAAGTGTCTATCCGTGTAAGCCTGCGCGGCATTCTTAGGCTGAGCTGGGTCCATACTTTACGCAGAGTCCACAATGTTGGTTTTCTTGCGGGATGGCTCATATCTCAATACTTACTATCCCGTCTCAAAATTACAGTTCATTTGCCTTTACTTTCTCCCCTTTCAGATGTATTTAATTTCGATTGGTTTATAAAGTTTGAATAATCAGATCATTTGCAATGAGAATAATTATGAGTGGTGCTCCAGGAAAACCAACCGTAACCTTATTAATACACAAATGGAAATACTTGTCTACGCTTCCATGGGGTTCTAATATATACTGTTTCACACAGAAGTTACTTTAAACCTTCTTTGACTAATTGGCAAACAGTGCAGATCCAGATTAGACTATGCAGGTGCACTGGCTAATCTCGATTTACACCGGTAGCAAATGCCTAATGGTTTGTTTTTCGCAGAGCCCCGCTCATAGGTCTTCAGAACTGTACAAAATATATTGCTTGCCAAATGGTTAATTCTTCACGGCAAGGTTAAACTAGAGATGTTTCTCAACCATTATGCCCCCCCTGAGCGCCATGTTGTCAGGAATATTTGGACAATTGAGTAAAATTTGCATGGACCGAAATGCCAGCTGATTTGTCATTTCACATTAGATGTCTATTAAATCAGTTTTAAGATTATGAAGAATGTTCATTCAAAGTTTGAGGATGGTATACAAACAGTTCTTAATCACATTGTGATGATGACTGATATTTGCAGGTCTAGGCATTGTTGAGTTATCACTCGAACAAGCTTAAAAAAGGTTTTTGTGTTCAAGGTCACTGTGACCTTGACCTTTGACCCAATGACCTTAAAAAAAATAGGGTTCATCTACTGGTCAGGCCCAACATCCAAGTCAAGTTTGAGGACACTAGGTCTAGGCATTGTTGAGTTATCACTCGAACAAGCTTAAAAAAGGTTTTTGTGTTAAAGGTCACTGTGACCTTGACCCAATGACCTCAAAATAAATAGGGTTCATCTACTGGTCAGGCCCAACCTCCAAGTCAAGTTTGAGGACCCTAGGTCCAGGCATTGTTGAGTTATCACTCGGACAAGCTTAAAAAAGGTTTTTGTGTTCAAGGTCAGTGACCTTGACCCAATGACCTCAAAATAAATAGGGTTCATCTACTGGTCAGGCCCAACCTCCAAGTCTAGTTTGAGGACCATAGGTCCAGGCATTGTTGAGTTATCACTTGGACAAGCTTAAAAAAGGTTTTTGTGTTCATGGTCACTGTGACCTTGACCTTTGACCCAATAACCTAAAAAAAAATAGGGTTCATCTACTGGTCAGGCCCAACCTCCAAGTCAAGTTTGAGGACCATAGGTCCAGGCATTGTTGAGTTATCACTCGGACAAGCTTTGGTCTACAGACGGACGGACCGACTGGCCGACCGACATGTGCAAAGCAATATACCCCTCTTCTTCGAAGGGGGCATAATAAATTCAAAGAATGAAGGAAGAAAATATACCTGCTGACTGAGAAGCTCTTTCATTCTCTCTTTCTTCAACTCCAATGCTCTCAGCTGTTCTTCCCTTCTCTTTTTTAATTGGTCAGCTTCAGTACAAGTCATACGTTCTGTGATAGTTCTTTTAAGAGAGTGTTGTGTTCTCTTGATCTTATTCTCGTACACATGAGGACGATCACTGCCTACCAGTGGATGAACAGGTTTAATGGTATTCTGTGATTTCTGGATTTCTTAAAAAGTAAAATTCTTCAAGTTTAGTTATCATTCATTCATAACAATCATGCTATTAATATTTGTACAGAGACAGGATTTTCAAATTTTATTTCTTTCACACAGCAGGTATGCCAGAACACATTATTGGCACTGCATACTCTGTGCATTACGTATAACCCTTTCCCGAATACAAGAGAATTGCAGAAGACAACAAATCATGCAAACAATCTAAACTTTCAAAAATATTGAGGTAAGAGAAGAAATTGCTCAACATTAGTAAGTTTTCCTTTTTCCAAAGTATTTTCTAAGATTATCTGCTGCAGATGAGATTAAATGTGTCTGCTACAAGTGAGAAAGGGTCAAGTATCTTAAAAAGCAAATAACATGAAATTAAAGAAATAAAACTCTTGAGACAAGTGTTGAAATTATTTAAGCAGAAAACACAAAGGTTCATTTAATGTTCACACTTTACCAGAATGTTTTCAAACGTTGTCATTTGTAAATATATCAAAATTCCTTTCTGTAAAGTAAAAGGTTAACCTATTTCTACATCAAATGTATAGCACGCTCAGGTGACCACATAACAATTTTACTGGGATCCATGAAAGGCAAATATAAGAGCCATGCTTCACAACATCACATTTAGGTAGTCTTGACCATTCATTAATGATTAAGATCAAAATAATTTTTTCACAATAGCTGTTCATGATTATCTTTTTAAGGTTCTGAAATTTTTAAATAACATTGAGGTTAACATTCTAGTCCTTGATGACCGTGCAGTGATACAGGCTAATATTTTTGTTTGCAGATCTCATTTCCTAGGGTATAGCTCAGAGAGATGAATTTACAAATTGCATGTCTTGTATTATTGTTTAACCAATCATGATTAAACCTTTAATTCACAATAATAGACATAATTCATTGAGGTTTTTAACTATTTGCAACAGTATTTCAGTTATATCCCTGCAAAAGTACATGTATGTACCTTGTCCAAGGGAATTTCAAGCTTTGGCAAGTACCAACAAGTTTTAGAACCACTGCTAAATAGTATGAGTTTTATACATTTACGGTCTACTAAATTAATAACTTGTCTGCAAAGGAATATAAATACAATGCTTCAAAATGTTCTAAACATTGTGTATTAAACTATAACACTTACCACTCTTGACTTCAACAGGTTTCATCATTTTTCCTGTTGTCAAGCTTTTAATTCCCTCACAGTGTTTTCTTTCTGTTGTGGTGGATAAGCCTTGGCTTTTTTTAGTACATGTATTTCGTTGGTAAGGTAAGTTCTTGGTTTTATCACAATGCCTTCTTTCTGTCTTGACAGGCAAACCCTGGGTTTTCTGAGTATTTGGTTGGTAAGGTAGAATATTAAATTCATCCCAATGCTTTCTTTCTGTCTTTACAGGCAAACCCTGGGTTTTCTGAGTATTTGTTGTATGTGACAGGCTACTGATTTCATCACAACGCATTCTTTCTGTTGAGAAAAAGACATCCTGGCTTTTCTGATTAATTGGTTGGTTAGGCAGGTTCTTGATTTTATCACAATGCCATTTTTCTGAAGTGACAGATAAACCCAGAGTATTTGATTGGTCTGAACTGATTCTAGCATAAATAGAACCTAGTCCTTCAGTAGATTTATCTGTTGATTTAGCTACAGCTTCTTTCTTGTCTGGCTGTGATATATTTTCACTCATTTGAGCATTTGAAGATCTTTTGAACCCCAGCATTAGCTCTTCCCAAGAAAACAGTGGATATGGTCTGTTGAAGTTAATATTGATATTTTCTGTACACCAAGCTGTATTTTCTTCATTTTTGTGACAGTATTAAAAACAGAAACAAAGCTGATTAAAGAAGACAGAATTGTGGAATAAAATGACATATGCGGGGCGCTCTGTGAAAATCAACCTTACAGCATTTGCAACCAGTGCATCTAATGCTATGCTGTCTGATCTGGCTCTGCACTGTTAAACCAATAGCATAATGAATAAATTATTGTGCATTTCCTTCCTTTTCTAAATGCTTACATATTCAAAGTTTAATTGATCCAGATCATTCCTTTTTGCATGAGATGCACAGAAGAAGGAAGATACAAATATATTGCTATATGCTGCAAATCAGCCCAAGGATTTACTTACTAAATGTTTATTAGCCAATGGGACTCTTTGTCCCATCTCTCTCATGTTCCACAGATTTCTCTGTATAGAATGAACCTCCTGTCTTAGTTTGTCATTTCTCTTCACCTGGTCTCTGAACACTCGGATCTGTTCTTCCCTTACACAAGCAAACGGTATTTTTGCATCTCTGATTTGGTACAATCTGTCAAAGAACTTCATACTGGATCTATTATATTCCTAAAATATATAAAAGAATGTTTGCTTTTACTTAATAATGGATCAACAACATTATCTGACTTTTAATGTCTCTTCAAGTGTTTGACACTTAACATTTCTGTTATGATGCCCATAGGAAATCAAGTTTCTGGAATCAGGTGAGGTGTTGCGCCCATTTAAGTGAATTGGTAAAGGGGAAAACTCAGTGTCCTGGTTGATCATCTGACTTGAGAACTGTTTTAGAGCCTTAGGAAAAGTGGAACACTGCTGGTGTTGATCCCAATAAGCATAAACAATCATAAAACACAGAATTTCTTCTTTTCTAAAAAAGCTTTCTATTTCTGTTCTTAAATACTGCAATCATGTTTTGAGGTTGACAATAAAAACAAGAGGGCCATGATGGCCCTAGTTCGCTCACCTTAATCATACAATGTACTGCAATGCAAAACACATCAAGACAATCATTCTGAATGCAACCTCCACAGTGTTAACAAGATTTTCCTTCATTTGGCCTAGTGATCTATATTTTTTTACCTGATATGACCCATATTCCAACATGGGACTAGATATCAGAAATAAAGTTTCAACTTGCTCAAAGTAAAAATGTGGCCTCCGGAGTTTGAACAATATTGTTTCTGACAAACATTCTGACAAAATTTCAAGCTGCTGAAGCAAAAAGTGCGGAACCCAAATGTTAACAAGATTTTCCTTCAATTTGACCTAGTGACCTAGTTTTTGACCCTACATGACCCATATTCGAACTTAGCTTAGATAGTATTAAGATAAACATTCTCATCAACTTTCAAGCTGTTTCTGACCCATATTCAAACTTGACCTAGATAGTTTTAAGACAAACATTCTGACAAAATTTCAAACTGCTGAAACAAAAATTGCGGCCTCTAGAGTGTTTACAAGAGTTTTCTTCAATTTGATCTAGTGACCTACTTTTTGACCCAACATGACCCATGTTTAAACCTAACTTACATACTATAAAGACAAACATTCTGATAAAGTTTCATCATGTTCAAGATGAAAATGTGGCCTCTAGAATGTTATAAAGATTTCCCTTCAATTTGACCTAGTGACCTAGTTTTTGACCTCATATGGCCCAGTTTAGAACTTGTCCAAGATGTGATGGAGATGAATCTTCTGATAATGAAGATGAAGATTCGATGTTAAATGTAGCCTGTAGAGTGTTAATAAGCACAAATGTTGACGACGCGCGACGGCCGCATGACAGACAAAATGTGATCACAATAGCTCAACATGCACTTTGTGCACAGGTGAGCTAAAAATGATCAGAATCAGTGTGTCTAAATTTCAAACAAATCAATAAGGGATGGTTAATAATTGCGGGTTATATGTAAGGAGAAATATTAAACATTACCTCTAGCTCAACCCTAAGCTCTGAAACTTTAAGGGAGCTGTTAACAAGTCCATTTATCAAAATCTTGTAGATGTGGATATTATACTGCTGGGCTAATCTCACGGCGTCTTTAATTTCTCCTGTTGATGACATATTTCTGAAATGCAAATAAATTGAATTTATTCTTTGTACCGTTTTGCACTTTGTTTAGAATGATTTCAATTACAAATCAGTTTATTTTCCTATATCATAGCACAGAAAAATGTGTACACTATTGATACCCATGATAAACTGGTAAATGTACTTTTTTCTAGCAAAAATGATAGAGACACTCATGTTTCTATTCTCAATGCTCCATGATTTGCCCCATTGCTGCATATCTGTTTTCTATTGAATTGTAATTCCGCCATTGACTTGTCTACTTTAAAGCAACATGACAACTTGACATAAGGCATCTTTTTTCGCTGTGTGGCGCTGAATATTTTACCTGAACATGTTGAAATGTCAATGTTTTTGGGTCTATATTATAGCGCAACACAAAATTATAACTTGATAATATAAAGTTGTGGGCCTTAAGTTTCACCTGAAAACTAAATATGTGCCTACAGTGAAACTGCCAATTTCGGACAATATTAACACGGCTAGAAAGAATGCTGCCAAAAGAAGACAAAGGGTAACTACTTTCATGGCTACGACATCTAACAAGGAAAATGCATTTTAGTGCTCACAACAGATTTAAAAATATCTTTTAATGCTCAGAGAAGTGTTTAATATTTATTGCCTAGCCTAAACCTACAGATTGCTAGAAATAACATTATTTCTCAAAGGCAACAAGTGTCAGATGAAAGCGGAGCCTCAGGTAAGATGAGGCAGAGTTATATCTTAGACTGGACTTGTCGAGGTAAAATATTCAGTGCAGCAACTCGAAATCAGAGGCTTAATTAATGTGATTTGTTGTGTTGCTATAAAGTCAACAAGTGACTAGCTTCTTTGAGCACTAAAATGTTTGTTTCCAGGGGTGCGGAAATCCACTGCCTGACTCGTCCGACACGGGTAATTTTATGGTCGGGCAAGTAGGATTTCCCTGTTGACTTGTAGAAATGCTCTAATACATAATATATTCACTAAATCAATTTAACTCTGAATATGTAGCCAAACTATACAGGACTGTCTGGTATGCTCTATAGTAATAACTCGCAAACTCGATAAATTACGACCCCAAATCACCGATTGAATCGCGTGTACTTTCACTTTTAGCTTTGCGGAAGTAAACAAATCTCTGGTTATTGGTTTTCGTTTACACTGCGAAGAAAACAGGGAACCAGGATTTATGCATAATTAGGGTGAGGTAAAAAACCGAGTAGAATTGCGGATTCGTTTTCATTAATTGAAGGGAGGCCAGTTTGTCTTTGTTTGACAGATGTAAATTTACAATGTGTAAATTATATTGTATGCTTATAAATACCTACACACTTTTTACAAGTCATAGATTTATCCAATAATCAAGTGAAGAAAAAAGAAAGAAGAATATTAGCAGAAGAAATTGTATCGGTGAAAAACTGGGTCACTCGAAATCCGGGTACCTAAATTTATAGATCGCTCTCCTATGGTACGAAATGACCGACTTATTGTTGAATTCTTTCATATTTCTCTTAGATTTCATGCATGCCTGTCTAGCTATGAACAATACGAAGGTTACATGATAATTCAAATCAGAAAAACAAATATTTTGTGGGCTTTTCATCTTTGAAATCGCGTCAATTTCAATAGATAAATATAAAGGACCCCGTTTGCTATGAATCCCATCATTAGGCATTCTTGGTTCTTATCGCTCAGATGAATCGGCACTAAAATTCATTGATTTGGTCCAAAATGACGGTTACTATTTTCGCCTTGTGAGTTCTTTCTTGCAAAATGCATGACCCCCACATTTTCTTTGGATTGTTTTAAAGCTAGGATGTAACTCTTTTCAATGATATATATAGTGTTCTACATGAGAAACCCTTAGAAAGTGTGACAATTGAGAACTGAAACTGGTCGATTTACATGGAAACAAAGAAGGATTTTTTTTGGGTGTATTGTAACCTAAAGAGCTTTTAAGTGGAATATATCAAAAGTCAATTTTGTGTCAGCTGCACATATTAAAACATATATTCTAGGGTACTCAATGACGGGGTGGGATTCAGTCAAATTGCTTGAAAAATTATGAAACTTGGTGCCTGGAGTGTAATTTAGGCTCATGGAGGTATCCAGCCATTAGGTAATAGCCTTTTTGACATTTTTCCACAAAAATGGTGTTGATCCAGCTATTTAAAATTTTCTTTGATTGATTAATTGCCTAAAACAGGCATAAACATGAAGTTAAGTCATTTTTTTAAACATGGGGCACAGTAAAACCTAAAAATGTTATGCGTTTATGCATTTTCTGTCTTGGAGACCTGTATGATGCGCAGGCGCAGAAAACTTGCTGGACTGAAGTCGCGAAACCTAGGTTTGGGTTGCATAGGAAATTTGAAATTTCTTTGTAAATAATTGTCTAATTGTCCTAATATTTGCTATTTTGCTTTCATTTTATATCATTCTCAGTAAATTTACACACAAACAAGATCTCTGAGGACAAAGAAAGTGTCAAAAGGAGCTTCAGAGTCCATGAACATGACAGGTCAATTTTGTGTTGTCTGCAAAAATGTTTGGATACAGTCAAACTGGTTGAAAATGATGATACTGGTTGCCTAAAATGTCTGAAAATAGTGCATATCTAAAGTTTGCATAGAAATGAGTGTATACCATCACCAGAATGTATTGAATATATGACATTGAGTTTAAATGCATTGTGAATGTGTATAGGATGCACTGGAAATGATTGATTTGATCACTTTTAGTATTTTGACCTTCTTTGAAAGTGAAAAGTGATTTTGACTGGGTTTTATTGTTTACCTCACATTATAATTTTGTTTTGTTCACGTCTGCATGACATTAAAATTTGCATTCAATCTCCTTTGCAGAGTTACCGTTCCTTACACTCACTCTCATGAATTTTAATGTAATGATAGCCGATAGTGTAAGAGAGTGATTTGCATTGTCTGCAAGTTGTATGGATTGTTTTTTTTTAAATAAAAAAATGGCAGTAAAAAGCCAGTAAAATAAATTTAAAAAGTGATCTGAATAATGAATATGATATGAAAGTATAATACTTGCAAACTGACAGGATGTTGCAAGCAAGATCAGCTCATTTACAGTAAGTCTATCACTCAAAATAAGAAAATATGGAAAATTCCTTACAAGTTAACTGTGTTGGCGGAAAAGTAGATTTTCATATATATATATATCTTACTTGCCCATGGACATGTAAGTAGATTTTTTATACATTTCCACATTCCTGGTTTCAACTATGCTGTGTGCACTAAAAGAATGTTTTTCACTTTCTGATCAATTCGCAAATTCTCCCTTTACAATTGTGCGGTTCAGTTCAGAAGATAAACAATCAGACCCTAAACAATCTGTATCAGAGCAGTGCTTGAATATGATTTAACTGGCAATGGCAAGCGTTTACGCTCATTGGTTGATCTCTGTATCAGATCTGAATGACCTATATAACTAACAAAGTCAAGCGAATCCGCTCATTCATGAATCTCTATCAGGTAGGCAATTATCTAGCGTCTATTTATTATTGCAGAATGACATGACAGGCATGTTATTCATGAACAACCTTAATTATCAAATTGTCATAATAATACATTAATTATCATGATTATGTGGTAATAGCATATGAATATAATTGAAATTATATTATTTGATAAAACACAAGAAAAGCCGCAATGCGATAAAAAATTTTTTTTCAATAATTGACAGACTGAAGAACTTCAGCCTTTGTTTTGAGAATTATAATTAAGCTTCTTTGTTGAATGTTGTGACTTGCATGCCAAATGTAGAAAACATTTTAGGTAAAGTTACATACAATGTTTAGATATATAATAAATGTATGTATACTGTAACTTAATAATTGAGTTTCAACCGTTTTTCTATTTTTAGTAACAGCGACCTTGACCCTAGGCGCCCCAAATACCATCTAATGAAAGGTCTGCATGAACTCTTTCTCTATACCAAGTACGTTTGGTTACAATAATTATGTCAACCATAACTAAAGATATTCAGTTTCAACCGTTTTTCTTTTTAATAACAGCGACCTTGAATTTGACTCTAGAGACCCAAAAACGCAATCCCAAGAAAGGTCTCCATGTATAAATTATTTCTACACATCAAGTTTGTTAACAATATGTCACCCAGAACTAAAGATATCCAGTTTCAACCGTTTTTCTATTTTAAGTAACAGCGACATTGACCTTGACCCTAGGGGCCCCAAACACAATCCCATGAAAGGTCTCCATAAATTCTTTCTACATTCCAACTTTGGTTACAACAATACAATGCCAACCGTAACTTAAGATATTCTGTAACATAGGTGAGATTGACGCGATAATATCAACCAAAAATTATCTACTTTTTAATTTGACGAGGACAAAATAATATTCAGTGTGACAAAGTGAAATTAAAGGCCTAATGTTGAGTTATCTTATAAAGTTGACCAATCGATGGCGGAAACATGTCTTATAAAGTCCAGTGAGATTTTGCAGTTTGGGTTACTGAGCATAACAGCAATCAGTAAGAGAAAAAACAAGATGTGTTTGTGAAACACTGATGCCCCCGAATGGCAACATCTAGGTCGAAGGTAATGGTCAAGGTCAAAACTATTGGTACTGAATGAAAGGTCTTGTCACAAGGAATACACATGTGAGTATGAAAGCCCTGTATACCTGTTACTGTTCAAAAGTTATAATCAATGATAAAAGTTTTCAAAATGTAGATCAAAGGTCACAGTTAAGGTCACAAGGTCAGAATTTTGGTACTGAAGGAAAGGTCTTGTCACAAGAAATACATATGTGAAATATGAAAGTGATAACTGTTATGGTTCAAAAGTTATGATCTGCATGGTTAAGTTTTCGAAATGTAGGTCAAAGGTCAAGGTGAAGGTCGCAAGGTAAAAAATACTGACAGAAAGGTCATGTCACAAGGAATACACATGTGAAATATGGAAGCCGTTTCAAAAGAAGTGGTCAAGGTTAAAGTTTTCTTTGCCACAGACAAAGAAGTTTTCAAAATGTAGGTCAAAGGTCAAGGTCGCTAGGTCAAACATTTTGGTACTGACAGAAAGGTCATGTCACAAGGAATACACATGTGAAATATAGTAGCCGTACCTGTTATGGTTCAAAAGTAGTGGTGAAGGTTAGTTTATTTCGACAGACAGACAGACAGACAGACAGACAGACAGACAGACGGACAGACAGGCCAAAAACTAGATGCCCACCGAATCGGTAATTCCGGGGGCATAAAAATACACTCATTGAATAAGCTGCATCATAAACCAGCTAATCTATATCCAATCTAATGTTTTAAGGTTACAAAAGTGTGTGTTGCTTCATGTCACATGGTATGATGTCAAAGAGGGTAGGTAGCAGGGCTTCGAAAGACCGGCAAGTACACACACTCTTTGTTTCTAAAGCGTAGGATAACCTTCGAGAGAGTCACTTACCATGACGTAATCAAGATAAGCTGTCCGGTAATCGGTCCAGGAGGTGTGACAATCAGTTATGTATTTACTCCCTTCGGTTTGATTGATAATGCATTGAATAAGCTGCATCATAAACCAGCTAATCTATATCCAATCTAATGTTTTAAGGTTACAAAAGTGTGTGTTGCTTCATGTCACATGGTATGATGTCAAAGAGGGTAGGTAGCAGGGCTTCGAAAGACCGGCAAGTACACACACTCTTTGTTTCTAAAGCGTAGGATAACCTTCGAGAGAGTCACTTACCATGACGTAATCAAGATAAGCTGTCCGGTAATCGGTCCAGGAGGTGTGACAATCAGTTATGTATTTACTCCCTTCGGTTTGATTGATAATGCATGTGTTAAAGGCTTCTTTAAAAGTGTTTGCTAATTACTAGTTGATCAGTTTAACATATTTTAATCGGTCCCAGTCCGGTCTGAACGGCTAATTGATAAATTATTTTTATTTTCGCTTCGGACCGTTTGTAATTTTCAAACTGTTACAAACGGTCTACGCTGTTTAAAACCATTATGAAACATTAAAGGTGCTTATAATTGGAAATGTTATTGATGACGATAATTAGAATTCGATGTTTTATGACTCAAGAGTTTTATCGTGTATAATATAATGCTGAAGTTTTAAGTTCATTTGTCTTTCGATACTTTATTGAAATGGCTCAACGCAATTTGCGATGTTTAAAAAGTCAAATGACCAGATTGGCAACCCGGATCATGTTAATAAAGAGAACCAGTTTGGGGAACCAGTTCATAATGACTCAAACAGTCGGATTGTCAAACCGACTGAGTTAGTATGTTGGACTGGCAACCCAATTCATACGATCCGGCCTGGAAAACTGATTGATCAAATGGGTAAAAACGGGATGCGTTTTCAATCATGAAAAGTAGATCGGTACATAGGAAAAGGGTAAAGAGAGAAAAAGAAAGCTTAGTTGTGGGGCGTCCTCCGAACAAGCTTGTAAAAAGACAAAAAGTGATGACAGTTCTATAGCTAAAGTCTTCCACTCATTCTTCAATAGATCGAGTAAACGACTAGAGCACTTGCAACTTTGGCAGGACATTTTAGATGATCCAAAAGTTAAACCATTAACGGTTCACCAAGTTAGGTGGCTTAGCTTTGCAAACTGTGTGACTAATATATGCAGAACACTGAAGTCGCTGCTTAAATCTCTACAGAGCGACAGTGAGGAAGACCCAATGTCAGATTCTCTATTCCATGCTATGACTTCTTATAAATTTCTGTACCTAACTCACTTTTTCAGTGACATAATGGAAGATATTGCGAAAGTGTCTCGCAAATTCCAGACACGTGATCGGAATTACAGTGAAATAAATGAAACTCTAACAGCTCTTTGCGATTCTATAGAGCAGCAGTACTTGGTTGAGTAAGTACAATATTGGATTACGGGTCGAACATTTTTAAGTACGAACGAGCAATGTAAACATGTGCGTTGTTATGTTCGTCTGCAAATTTTGGTAAATTACGATTTGTTAAGTACTTCTACATTGACATTATCGAGTGATGACACTGTTATACATCTATCTATGCAAGGTTACCTGAAATAAACATGAAATTCATTTTTTTTTTGAAGTGTTCAAATTTCATATTTTTCAAAAAGGAGGGGGGGGGGGGGGGGGGGGGGGAGGGGGGTAAAAAAAATATTTCACCCCGACCGATTGGGATTTCAAAATTTTCGGAGCGCTGGTAGGTAGAGTGATCACAAAGAATCTTGTGGACAAATCATGACAGAACTGATGTTGCTTTACAGATTTTTAATGATGTGTTGCCAATGGCTTTCCCTTTATTTTGTGTTTGATTTATGGGTAAAACATTCTAGAATACTTGTAAGTTTACTTTTAAATTATTTTTTATTCTTTGCAATCTTTTGCTAAGTTAATCGAACCATGAAGTCAAAGTGTTTGAACAAATTTAGATGTATTTGTTTCATGAAAAAATTTAGATCTATCTATTCGTTACATGAACTTAGATCTACTCATATGTAATCTTTGAATCCATGCATTTATACAGAAATCCAGTGACACAGGTCGCTTATGAAGGCTTCCAGAACTTTCGCCCCTAAGAATTTATGACCCAAGTTTCCCAAGACTTTTCGACCCCATTTTTAGTCGACCCCATTATCGGTTTATATTGGTGTGAAATGATGATGATTCTTTTGTTGTATAATCACTACATTTTGATCATGTTTATTGTAATAATGTATGTTAACATTGTAATAAAAATGTATGTTAAATAAATTGGATTATAAATTTTGTTACTTGTGACTTGTGTTAGTGTGAAAATGTCCTATTTGTGTATTGAGTGTTGTGACCCTGTTCGTCCACTACAACATGGCATCACGTGCGATATATGTGATAGATGGCAACATCGAATATGCAATACCAGTATTTTTGTAACCATTACAAAATAAATGTTATGCTATATACGCATGTTGATAGAGGACATTTCTCCTTTTCTCACAATGTTACTAAATTATGGTTTCAAAGTATGCAGAAGAGTTGTAGTATTGTTCGATAGAGGACATTTCTCCTTTTCTCACAATGTTACTAAATTATGGTTTCAAAGTATGCAGAAGAGTTGTATCTTTGTTTGGATTATAAATTGTGTTACTTGTGATTTGTGTTAGTGTGAAAATGTCCTATTTGTGTATTGAGTGTTGTGACCTGGTTTGTCCACTATAACATGGCATCACGTGCGATATATATATATGTGATAGATGGCAACATCGAATATGCAATACCGGTATTTTTGTAACCATTACAAAAAAAAAATTATGCTATATATACGCATGTTCAAATTTACGTAATATTCGCCAATATGTTTTCAAAGACTGCATTAACACTTTCTGTTTCCAAAGTATGCGGCCTACCTATCATGTAAAATGTCCCACTTTCTCACAATATTACCATTTTCTGCCACGATGTTTTCAAAGTATGAGACCTACCTATCATGTAAATTGTCCCCCTTTCTCACCATGTATGTACAAAGGCCACTTTTCTTTTATTGTTTGATAGAGGACATTTCTCCTTTTCTGACAATGTTTCTAAATTATGGTTTCAAAGTATGCAGAAGAGTTGTAGTTTTGTTCGATAGAGGACATTTCTCTGTCCTTTTCTCACAATGCTACTAAATTATCCAATATCATGGTTTCAAAGAAAGCAGAAGAGTTTTTAGCTCACCTGAGCTTTGCTCAAGGTGAGTTATTGTGATCGCCTTTTGTCCGGCGTCCGTCGTCCGTCGTGCGTCGTGCGTCGTGCGTCAACTTCTTCTCCTCAGTAACCAGTGGGTCAATTTGGATGAAGCTTCACAGAAAGCATCCTCTCAATGACCTCACCAGAATTCCTTCAAATTTTTGGGATCCATGCAAAATTCTGGTTTCCATGGCAACGAAACCGAAAAAACTTCAAAATTCTTCTTCTCCCGAATTGGTTGGCAGATTTTCAAATAATTTTGTAGAAATGTTCCTTGGATGACCCTCTATCAGATTCCTTCAAGCCGTGTTGATTGGTCGAAAAACATGGCCGCCAGGGGGGGCGGGGCTATTTTGCCTTATATGGCTATAGTGAAAACTAAAAAAAATCTTCTCCTCCGAAAGTGTAAGGCCGATTTTCAAATAATTTTGTAGAAATGTTCCTTGGGTGACCCTCTATCAGATTCCTTCAAGCCATGTTGATTGGTCAATAAACATGGCCGCCAGGGGGTGGGGCTATTTTGCCTTTTATGTCTATAATGAAAACTTAAAAAATCTTCTCCTCCATAAGTGTCAGGCCGATTTTCAAATAATTTTGTAGAAATGTTCCTTGGGTGACCCTCTATCAGATTCCTTCAAGCAATGTAGATTGGTCGAAAAACATGGCCGCCAGGGGGCGGGGGCAGGGCCTATTTTGCCTTATATGGCCAAAGGTGAAAACTTAAAAATCTTCAACATCTTCTCCTCAGTAACCAGTCGGTCAATTGGGATGAAACTTCACAGAAAGCATCCTCTTAATGACCTCACCAGAATTCCTTCAAATTTTAGGGATCCATGCAGCTATTTTGCCTTATATGGCTATAGTGCAAACTTAAAAAATCTTCTTCTCCAAAAGTGTCAGCCCGATTTTCAAATAATTTTGTAGAAATGTTCCTTGGATGACCCACTTTCAGATTCCTTCAAGCCATGTTGATTAGTCAAAAAACATGGCCGCCAGTAGGCAGGGCTATTTTGCATTATATGGCTATAGTGAAAATTCAAAAAATCTTCTCCTCCAAAAGTATCTGGCCGATTTTCAAATAATTTTGTAGAAATGTTCCTAGGGTGACCCTCTATCAGATTCCTTCAAGCCAAGTTGATTGGTCGGAAACTATGGCTGCCAGGGGGCGAGGCTTATATAGCTAAAGTGAAAAAAAATAAAAAATCAGGTGAGCGATTCAAGGGCCATCATGGCCCTCTTGTTTATTAAATGTTTTCAAAGTCGTCTTCAGCAGATTAACTATTTAAATTTCTCCAACTGTACAAAGCCTTAGTAAGACCACACCTTGAATATATGCCTCAGTAATATGGGCACCCAAGTATCTGAAAGATTCAAAAGCAATAGAGAACGTGCAGAGACAGGCAACCAAATTATGGTACAATTACAAAACAAAAACTATCAAGATAGGCTAAACACAATAGGCAGCGCTGTCGTTCGCCACTTTCGCCAAATGCGAAGATTATTTTAAAGTGGCGAAGTTATTTCATGAGTGGCGAATGTAAGTAGCAAAAGGTTTTCATCATCAACATTTACCTGTTTTGGATATATATCAGTTTACGACATACAGTGACTGTTTCCGTTTATCTAAGATAATTAATGCACCGGCATTTGATTCAATGTCGGGAACCAGTGACCACTTTACAACATTTTTACGACACCCGTTTTTATCATTTTGAAAGCTTGTGTATTTCACACTTGTTTTATTGTTGTGAAGTGTTAATTCAGCCTTTTAATCCGACTGACCAACAACTCTGAGCGATATTAATACATTAAAGGCCGTACATTATGATAATTGGCAATAATTGGCAATTATAGATGCATTAAATATAGCGGCACGCTTTTTGAAGCAGATTTCGACAATCGACGTAGGCCTTTCATGATTTAATGACAATGTAAGTTTGTCATTTTTGATTGGGAAAAATCTATTTAATTATGGGCGAGTACAAACAATAAGTGGACCCATTGATGAGATTGCATATATAAATATTTCTTCTCCTCTCCGTTTAACCCTGAAATTAAAGAAAAGTGCGGCCAACAAATGGCTAAAATATTTGTCAAAAGTGGCGAAAATGAATGGCTCCTAAAATTTATTTCAATGTGGCGAAAGAAAATTCAACTCTGAGCAGGCCCTGAATAGGACTACCTACCCTTGAATACAGAAGGAAAAGAGAAGATCTTATACAAACTTATAAACTAATCAAAGTTATCGACAAAACATTGACATTCGTGTCTCCTTTCCTTACATTTTTATTTCTTAAAAGAAGAATAATTCTCAAAACCATGTATTTGTAGCTTTAAATGCAGATGTAGCAGACAGCGTTTGAAAACATTGTGAGAAAAAGAGAAACTGATTGTTATCAGCATAATCAGTTAACAGCGATGCATCCTTAACCTTCTATTCCTCACATTTGATTCTAGTTTCAAAGTTGTTAAACAAAGGAAAAATTAAATATGTATGTTCATACCCGTTAAAATCCTTTTCAATTCAAAGTTAATTTATCCAATTTCAAACAAATGTAGTAATTTATCCTTTTGTCACAACACTATCAAATAATTCTGCTGCAGATGCGTCATAATGCGTGTGCGAATGGGTAAGGGTGAAATCAATTAAGTGACCCTTTATTTTCCGTAAATCATTGAAGCAAAGCAATTCCCCCCCCCCCCCTCCTTTATAAGGATAAGAAAATTATTTAGGAGCAATATTATAACTTGAATTTGAACAATTTGTATTTAGTGGGTTTTTTCTCTTTGGATTTTTTAGGTTTATAAAATCAGGTTTGTGCATCTAAATTATGTATTATTTTCCAGTTTTGCAACGAAGACCATGTTTTACAGTTCTAATTATTTGTCGTATTGTTTTGGACATTTTTTTTATTTCGAAGTTGTATTTTTAGGGGTGTTAAATGTTCAAATTAAATAGGAAAATAGGCTCTTTTTTCAAGATTGCAATGGGAGCCAAGTCACCATCGCGTTTTTACTGGATATCGCGTAGTATCCTTTCGGGAAATTATCCGCGTTCCATCTATAACACATGAAGATCCGTTATCAAAAATGGAATGTCCAATGATAAATCTATAATCATAATTAAATCATAATTGAATAATCAACCCACTGGTAATCAAGTATTGACAATCAGTTTAACCTGATTCTTGGGGTCGAAAGTTCTGGCTACCCTTATGAAAACTATTGAAAAGTAGAAACAATGTTCTAGTTTCATGTCCAGACTAAAGCTTATTTACTGGATCACTTTTGACTATCAAATTCAGTCACATCGATCTGACAAATGGAATTTTGAGTTTTACATTCATTAAACAAAAGAGTTTTGTATAAAATATCAGCGATCAGAAAAACATATCTATTCATTTACCTGTTGTGAAAGTTCTGGTGCGTAAACCTGTGTGATAAAATGTTTTAACTAAATTTATGAAGAGCTTTTGTAAAATGCGACTGATATCTTTCATGGAAGCAGAACTTTGCTAGGAAGTGTATTGCTATGACTTGTTTGAACTGTACGCGGTTATAAAATTTATTTGCATCTTTGTTAAACGACGCTTACAAACTCATTAAAACTGATCGCTAAAATTACGCAATGCGCCTGCTTAACTCAGATTATATAAACAATAGTAAGAGCAGTCCATGTAAAGTTTCGTCCAAAAAAGATTCGCTATTAAAATTTTGTTCATGAGCCTTAAATTCTGTTAATAATATTTATATATCTGCATAGATTCAACAATGTTATAAGCCACGAAATTAGTTATTACCACTGTAAATAAGTAAAATCTAAATGCTGCAAATAAATTTAAACACGCACTACTAGCTAAATACATGTGTTTCTAAAATAAAGTGCGATTCTTTATTTAGGTATTCCATTCAAATGAATATTTATGGTACTTTTGTACATAAAATATACTCTGAATAATGGAATAACCCATATATGTATCTACCAACTTGTTCTATTGTTTGAGTATTAAGCAATACCAGCTGTAGAATAAGCTTGCAGTTTGAACCACTCTCTTTCGTGATAGTACCGTTCACTGAAACATGAGGCGTTCTATAGTTTGAAGTAGGCCAGATCCGCTAAGGCCGTTTTGTGAAGACAGGAATCGAGGCCTGAGAAAGCCGAATCTCAAATTGGCGATGAGTGTTTGTAAAAGATTCACCATTTCTCACAGGCTTAAGAGCTTGGAAAATCGACCCCTCTCGGAAGCATTCCACTGCCTTAGTCATTTAGTCAGACATTTCTTATTTGGATAATTTTTTTATCAGCATTTGCTCTAATGGAGGTTTGTGGCAAGCTTATTTTTGCCCATCGATCTGCGTTTTCATGATTATAAACATGTTCTTGGACATACGAGTTGATGTGTTATTATTATTATTTAAGAGGGAGTAGCCTATGAAGATCTCACAACCAAGGTAAAATATTATCGTAAAATTACTTTCATGTTTGCGTTGATAGTTATATAAATGCCAAGGGCAAGGACGATTCTCACGATGAAGCAATTTACATACATTCTCTAGCGTGCAGAAGTTTCGTTGTAGAGGTATTAGGTAATTCTCTTAATAGAAGACGGTTATCTGCAAAAAGTCGGCATGTAGAAGAATAAACCGAACCAGGACAGGAAGGTCGGTAATGGACAAAGTGAGAAGGGTTCCCAGGACCGTTCCTTGTGGTATGCAGGAACGTAGATAATCTTATCTACGTCCCTGTGGTATGTAAGACTATATAATAATGTACCTGCTGGATGTTTGCAACATGTATGCAACTATTACCATCAGATATCAAGTTTGCGTTTAATCGAAGGGTAACTTACCGGTGTTTTGAATGTTGGTGTATAGTTGTTAGAGCAAGATAAACGGCGATGTTAATAAAGAATGCTGCCAGGGCTTTATGCTTTGGATATAACAATACATATATGTCAATACTCAAGTTTGTTGATACATTTTTCCCTAATGACAAATCTCGCCGATCTTCTTTGTCTTTTCTCAATTTGGTTGATTTGATTTTGATACAGTTGCTGCCTATTCCATCTGAAGTCTTACTAGTGTTTTGAATGCCTGTTACTTTATGGTTTTTGAATTTATATGTAGGTTTCAATATAGGAATCCAAGGCTTCGACTGACTTTGCCTGTGGTGATATTGATATGTCGCCCATAATCTAAATTGCGTGCGATAGTAGAGCCTTGGTATTTGGTATATGATTCTTGTTACCATGTAGTTTATAGTTCTATTTGGTTGGATTTTTCTTTTAAGTGACACCAGGGACACTATCAGGGACACTATATGTAATATAGTGTCCCTGGGAGTGTATGTCAAAATCCCCTCAGTCAAAATCCCCTCACTCTGAAAATGGCATAATAGTCAAAATCCCCTCAACCAAAATGATAGGGTAGTCAAAATCCCCTCGACCAAAATGATAGGGTAGTCAAAATCCCCTCGATGGGTATTCATAATGCGCTCAAACTAAGATCATTTATTTTCTTGTAAAGCTAATTGTAAATTTAAATATAGTACATCATTTCCGTTTACAGTTATCTTAGTGATCAGTCAAATAATTCAGCTAATTACATGTTAATTCTTTTAAAAAGAATTTCATGTATTGGTGAAATGTTATGCTAAAATAATGCTGTGCAAAATTCAATATATCACTATTAATTTAATATAGATCACTGTCAGATAGTTTATCTTGGAGTTGATGAAAATGTTTGTGTCAAAACCCATACGGTCCATTTGTGTCATAGTTGTCAAAACCAATATGGTTGAAAACAAATGGGTAGTCAAAACTTCTCGTTGAAAATGCATAGTATTCAAACCCCATATGATTGAGAATGCAGGGTATCCAAACCCATATGATTGAAAATGTAGAGTAGACAAAATGCTTCTTTGAAAATGCAAAGTAGACAAACCTTACCCATTGAAAATGCAAAGTAAACAAAACCCCAATGATTGGTGATAATTCAGTCACATGTTATAATACAATACAAATACAATACAAAATATTTTATTTGCAATCATGTACAAGCAGTACAAATAACAAAATACAGAGAATATAATGTGATGTTGTAGTTTCAATAAGTCAGATAGTGTTGAGAAGGTTTGTTATTAAATGATCTAAAAATCCATATGGATAGCACAATGTGTATGGTACAGGCTAGCTATGATAACTATTAAACTATGTTGAATTCTATTAATTGTGTATAGAGATTGTTAGTATATAAGAACAGAATGTATTGTTAATTATTTGTGATAGCTTCATTTCTTCTTTTATTAGCATAATAGATGAATTTAGCAATATTAAAGATTTCTTTTTTATTTGAAGAAGACATAAGAGTTGTAAATTTGTATATTGTTGGCCACTTGCAGAAATACGGTTTTAAGAATTTTGAACGCAAAATATAGAGAAAGGGGCATACGAGAAGGAAATGGTATTCACTTTCAACTACATTTTGATTACATAACTTACATGTTCTTTCCGATCTTTGGATATTACGATGCCTTCCTTTTTCTATTTCTAGATTATGAGATGATGTTCGAAATTTGCATAATGCTATTCTTAATTTTCTATCATGTATATTGTTTAAGTAATCCTCTTGATTGAATGAATGTTTGAATAATCTGTAATAGGACAGACGCTCAGAATTGTTAATGTTTGAATACCAAGATTGGTAGTATTGATCAAATATGCGTTGTTTTAATGAATAGAATGTTATTAATTCACTGTTTTGTTGTATCCACAAGTTATTATGTCCTAATGATTGCAAAAGAATTTTAACATGATGGGCCCAATTAAGTCCTGTATAAGTAATATTGTTATTAGCATCATTTTTAAGCATATTGTATACAATTTTAGTGATATTATTTTCTGGTAATTTTAGTATTTTAAACCAATAGCGGATCATGTTACATTGTCTTATAATTCTTAAAGGTACTCTTCCAAGTTCTCCATATATACTTGATAAATTGGTTGATTTTCTAACACATAGAATGCGTCTACAAAATTTGTTGTGTATACCTTCTACATCTGTGCCTAAATGGTATGACCATATTTCAGAGGCATAGTGAATGACAGGTAATATTAATGCGTCAAATAACTCACATTTTTTATTTATACTGAACTCAAATTTGTTGAAAACAGAAATTAAACCATGTAATGATCTGGAAGCATTTTCAGCTAACCTTTGTTGAGACCTTAGCCAATTACCGTTTTTGTAAAAATAAATTCCTAAGTATTTGAAACAATTTACAATTTCAACTTTTTCATTATACAAGAAAAAGTCATGTGTTGTCGGGATTCTACTTTTTTCAAAGATCATGACTTTGGTTTTATTTATGTTAATTTTCATTTTCCATTTATTGCAATAATATTCAATGTCATTTAGCATCGATTGTAAGCTTGATGCTGATGTTGCAAATAGAGCCTGGTCATCCGCAAACAGCAGCAGAAAGAGCCGTAATTGTTCTATTGTAAACACTCCGTCAAGATTATAATTTATGTTATTAAGAATGTCATTTACAAACATTATGAAAAGTAAACTTGAATTTGAATCGCCTTGTTTGACACCTGTCAATGAATCAATGCTAGCAGATATTTCATCGTTGAATTTGATTGCAGACTTAACAGACGAATACATAGCTTTAAGTGCATTGATCATTTTAGTACTGATACCTTGACAAGTTAGTTTATGCCACAGGAAAGCTCTGTTTATATTATCAAAACATTTTTCATAGTCTATAAAAGCTGTATAGAGTTTTTTTCCTGATTTTAAAACTTTAGCAATAATTGAATGTAATATGAATATACAGTCAACTGTATTTTTGTTTTTTTGATAACCAAATTGACAATTATTGATATTGTCATTTTTTTCATTCCATAATTTCAATCTATTATAGATTATTTGTGAATATACTTTTGAAAGAATGCTATTTAACGTTATTCCTCTATAATTCTTAGGGTCAGTCGAGTCTCCACCTTTAAATATAGGTACAATATAACCCAATGCCCATTTTTCAGGATATGTGGAATTTTCAAATAAATGATTGACGATATTTAATAAAATTGTACTTATTATTTCAAAGGATGCCTTTATTATCTCTGCTGAAATATTATCGGGGCCACTTGCTTTTCCGTTATTTTGCGATAAAACGGCAGTTTGAAGCTCTGCCATTGTAATCGGTTTGTCTAACTCCACGTCGGCAATATGGGTGGTATTAGAGTCGCTGTTATCGTTTTGATCGTTTATATTAACATTTTCATATAAATCTACAAAGTGCTCATAAAAGTCTTGAATTTTAATGGGACTATCTTGATTATTTTTTTCTTGATTATATGACTTTTTAATGGTCTTCCAGAAGTTCCGTGGCTCAGATTTTGCAATATTTTCTAATTTTATAGCTTCATTTCTCATAAATTTTCGCTTGGCTCTTTTTCTTGCATTATTGTATTTATTCTTAGCTTTTATATAAGTGTGTCTGTTTTCATCCGAGTTAACTTCATTAAAGTTTATTTTAGCTTGTTTTAAATTATCTTTTGCTAAAATGCAATTTTGATCAATCCATTTTGGTTTTATATTTGTTTTATTATTCTGTGTAAAACGTTTATTAAATACGGAGTTTGCATACTTAGATAAAAAGTCAGTAAGACTATCTACATGGTCGTTTACTAGATGTGTATTAGACATTGTATGGTTGAGCATTTCAATATTGTTGAGTAATGACTGTTGAAAATGTGTCACTTTGTTTTCATCAAATATTAATTTATCAACAGAAACAGCTGATGATTTATTTTTACATTTCCTATTTTTCCTTTTTACGAAGGAGAAATATAAACTACAGTGATCGGAAAATTCATTCCAGTCTAAAACTTTGAAATTGTTTATAATGTGTATATCTTCTACCCTCAATAGCAAATAATCGACTGTACTCATGCCACGTAATGAACTATAAGTAAATCCACCAGGTACGTCATTATGCAGTCGTCCGTTTGCGATAATATGACTGGTAGATTTACATAGTGAGAGCAGACGACGCCCGTTACCATCAATAGTAGTGTCAACATTAGCACGTGGAGGAATGTTTACACTCGAGTCATCTGAGAAAGGTGTCTGACTCAAAGGATCAGATTCGTCTATTGTATCCGATAAATTGGAAGTTCTAGAATTAAAATCACCAGTTATAAAGGTTTTTCCAACATTACCATATTGTTCTATGCCCTTTTCTATCTCATCAAAAAAGTCTATCTCATTTCGAGAAAAAACTTTAGAGGAAGTAGGGGGTATGTAACAATGACAAATATAAACATCTTCATTAAATGTAAAAACATCTTGACTGACTTTCAACCAGATGATTCCATAATTATTGCTTTCAACAACAGATATTTTATTCATTAAGTTTTGTTTATAGTACACTGATAGTCCACCACTTAGTCGGCCTTTACTCGTTCCCGACTTTTTATTACCTAATAAATGAAAACTTTTGTAATTGGTAATTTCAACATTTGCATGGTTTTTATTCAACCAAGTCTCACATAGAAGTATAATGTCATAGTTGTTTATTAATTGTTGAAAGTCAATGTCTGATATTTTTCTGTTAAGACCATTTATGTTCCATGATATTATATGTAGCTTCTCATCACAGTCCTATTTGGTAAGTTCTTGGAATCTTTCCCCTGCTTTTTGTTGTACCATAACTTTAGCTCCGGACCATTTAACCGCTTTGCCTGCTGCTCTTTCTCTATCCATAATCGGATATCTTTCATTTCTTTTCTGCAGAACGGCCTTTGTTTGCTGTATGCCAACTGTTTTGTTTATGCGTTTAAGGTCTTCAAATTTTTCAAATGCTGTATTCCTCACTAGCTCCCTTTCTTTGTAGTAGTGGAACTTAGCCACAATAGGCCTACACTTATCTGCCTTTACTTTGCCTATCCTGTGAACTCGATCGAATGTGACGTTGGTAGTGATGTTTAATGCTTCCTGTATAAATGAATGAATAACGTCCTCACAATGTTCATGTTCCCTTTCTTCTATGCCATGGAATAGTAAATTTTCCCTCATACTTCTATATTCTAGGTCATCGGTTTTTTTTAGTATGTTATTGTTATCCGATTCTATTTTCTTAAGTTTGAATTCGAACTGGTCGCATTTGTTTGATAGAGTTTTGATCTCTGATTTTGTTGTACTTATAACCTGTTTGGATTCTTCAAACTCTTTGTTAATGAAAGCTGCGCTTTTTTCCGTTTCAAGTAATCTTCCATCTATTGATTTTACTTTACTCTCTAGGCTGTCGACTTTCGAGTTTATTTTATCGACTGTTCTTTCAATTTTGTCAATTTTAGCAACAGATGCTTTGATAGTCTTTAGATCTTCCATGATTTCTATAGCCCATTGCGGGGGGGTGTCATTGAATGATGGTGGTGGCGTTTGGAGCGCTTGCATATACTGACCGGAATAGACTGCCTGAGGATAGTTCATAGTGTTCATTGTATATAATTTATTAGGCGTTTGTGGAATATTCTGCATAAAAGATCCCGAAAGATCTTCTGATGCCGTTCGAATTCTTTTATTTTGTTTACTCACAGAGTTTCTAGTTGGTCTATTTTTATCTTCTTGTGTTTGTTTTGTTTTCAAACCGGTTTGACTGCTCGTCACGCCCGTGCTGTTGTTGTTGTCTTCTTGAAGTGGAGATGTAGCCAATCTTTTCTTTTCACTTTTCCCTGTTTTTTCTTTGTTGTTTCCAGATTTCTTCTTCGCAGGCATTAGTAAAGATGTTTATTCGAATGAAATTTCCTAAATAAGTCCAAAACTAACCAGAATGATGTACTTAAAACCAGAATTTCCGAGAGCGACAAGGCTGTGTCATGTCATACTACAACATCACGTGACACGTAAATGAATTGAGGTGATAATTGCTTTAATCCTGTTTGTCACAACCATAAGTCCCTTCAGGAATTATTGTCAGTGATTGGACAACTTATAAGAATAAGATAAACACATGAGTGTCTAAATATGGTAGAAAGTGGTTAGTTTAACTGTGAAAATATAAAATGTCCTAGAAACTGTGTGCTGAATATTTATTAGTCGCCGGGCAGAAGCCCGCGACTTCTATTTTTAATAGCTTTTCGGAAATCACATGGGAGGGCGGCTTATTATTAGAAAGAAACAAATCTAGATGATTTGAACATATTACAATTGTGGTTGTTTACGAACACTAATAAATGACACAGCTAAAATGAAATAAATATTCCGATTTTTTAATGTTTGCAGTTTTTTTTTTATTTCACTCGCATTTAAGTTTTTTGTCTTATTTACGAAGACAAAAGTGGTCCCTTCAAGACGTGAACCAACACCCCCTAATGCAGACTCTTATGTGTCATCATTGAGGTCAATTTCGGATTCTCCTTTTAATAGCAATTTTAACTTACTAAATGTTGTTTTCATGTTCAAAGAGATGTCTTGATTTGTGTAGAATTCATTTAATAATGTTAATCCATGAATATCTAAAGTAGGAACTGTTTCTAAGCTAAATATAGACCCTATTCTGTTGTGTAGTTTCGTGACCTTTAACATCGATTTTCGCGCATGCGCATTTCGATATGAAAAAGCGAGTGATATTATTTTATTTTAGACAAGTGCAAGACGAATGTGTGACGCAAAGCGTCAAAGAGAAGCCGCAATATTTCGTTGTACATGTAGAAATAAGAAAAAAAGAACATTTTTAAATCCACAAACAATAGAACAATTTAAACTGTAGACGGTAATGCTGATATATTTCTCCTTTTGAAGACTTTTGTTTTCTTCAAATTACCTCCCTTTAAAGCAATACCAGGATATTTACCTTGTGATTCGAATAAGATTGACAAACATTGAAATTATATGAATGAATACTATTATTTAAATAAGTAACAACAGCAAAATTAAATTTAAGCCAGATAAATGTGTACACATTTCGTTAATTTTTTATAGATACCCTAATGTATAGGTATGTATATAAAATTTATAACCAAATGTTTTCATTACTGCGTTACTAATGATTGAATAGACTAAGGAAAGTCAAGAATACATAAATAAATCAATGCAGTCTTTTCCGGCGACACTGATGCCTTGCATCAACTTTCTCTTGTTAAAATAATTAAATTACTTACTGTGTTCTGTATGTAAAACATTAAGATGATTAAAATTACTTACTATGTTATTTGTCTTTTTAGTGCAATGTTATTTTAGACTTGGACACCTTGGATGTCTCCTTATGTCATACATTATGATTACCCTGATAATCCCATCGAGGGGATTTTGACTACCCTATCATTTCGGTCGAGGGGATTTTGACTACCCTAACATTTCGGTCGAGGGGATTTTGACTACCCTATCATTTTTAGGGTGAGGGGATTTTGACTGAGGGGATTTTGAGTGTCTCCCGTCCCTGGTGACACATAATACATTTCTCTGAGAGAAAATCCCTTTTCTTCCCACAGGTGTATCTACCGCATTGATAACTTCACTATATAACTATACTTTATGATAACATATGTTAAAGATACAATATAGGGGCGTACAATTATCAATCAATACAAACACCTGTGACTCTGTGCTAGCAATGGTTGTTTTGAAACTTGAGAAATGCAAGATGTAAATTGTAAATTTGCAAGTAAATAATTTGTTGGAAATAATGTTTCCAATGAAAATCTCCGTGATTAGTTCAAATACAGTGTCTAAAAGTGAAATGTGCCAATAACAAAACAGCTGATCTCCTTGCAAGAAATTTAAACAAATGCAAACCCTGGTCAGTTTCGATTATTTTCAAATTTTCGCGGTAATAAGACCACAGGTGTTTGTATCGGTCGATATTATTCATAGATAACGTCACTATATTACTATCCTTAACATAAGTTAAAGGATACACTATATAGGGGCGTAAATTTATCAACCGATACAAATACCTGTGAATAAGACTTAGAAACTAATTATATTCACGACAACAGAACATTAATTCATGGTCCTTGACCAGTATTTGGCTAGGAAATTTGGTCCAATTGCAATCCGAAATGCTCGCAGAAAGGCTGCCCCCGACAAAGACACCCATATAACAGGGTACTTTTTGATGATTAGAAAAATAATATGATTGCTCATGCTGAACAAATCCTACATTGTCCTGCATGATGTTCTACACTATTTTGCACTCTGGCATAACAATAACAGCTGGATAACGTTGACTTGGACACCAGACGAAAACGAGGAAGACCAAATGAAAAAGAAAGACAACAATTCGGTTACAAGACATGGATAGAAACAGCAGTCAAGATACTCTGCCATCGTGTTTAATTTGTCCTTGACCGCCTTGATGTGGTAGTGGTAAAATGTCCACGAAGGTTCGATCCTCGGCCGGAACCAACAACTTAACAAATTGCAGTAGGCTTCCTTCCGTCACGTGAATATAACTGAACAAAATTGAAAGCGGCGTTAAACCCCATACAACCAAATCATTTGTCCACATGTCCGTTCTTTTCGTAATGGGAACAAAATACGAACAGTGCACCAGTCGATTAAATAAATCGATACTCGACTTCCTCACCAGGAAAATCAGCCATAACATGTTGGCTACAAATGTAGATTCAGATAAATCTGCGCAGCTATGGAGTCTCATCCGAATCTCTTTTGAATTATTTAGACTGGATATGTATCAAAGGTCGCTAAAAGACATTCATATGACTTATCACATAATACCTTTGGTTTATTAATTCTTCATGTGACATGTCACAGTCAATAGCTATAGTTTTTGTTTTTTTCAAAAAGTGCAGATCGTTTGAACATTTATTTCGAAACGTTTGACATGAATGTTTTCAACTCTCTGGATACATGTATATCCAAAGCGTTGGTATATGTACTTGTTCCACCCTTAAATAATAAGAGCCCGTCCGCGCAAAATGCTATAAGTTGGTTTTTGAGGACAGTGTAAACCAAGATCAGCATATGCATTCGCATAGCCTGATCAATATCGACACTTTTCACATATTATTAGCATAAGTTGGAGTAAATGTTCATGCTGATCTGACCTCACATTTGGTTCCGATAATCGCAATAATAACTTGCCGAGTTTTACTTATATAAAGGCTCGGTCCGCCGACAGTTTTGGTTGTGGATTACTGGACTTGATGGTTCTTGACTGGCTATGTGAATGTACAAATGTAATGTACTACTCTAATGTGAATGCTAGTGACTGCTACCGTCCCTTCTCTTATTCTTCCTTCACGAAGTATTTTTATCTGTCAATAACTTTCTTAACACCTTTCCCACAAACAACACATTTGCAGCAGACGACTTTAAAAACATAAAAGGTGGAAAAAATCTGTAAATGAAACTATTATTATCGAAATGAGTGAAAATATTGTGGCAAAAGAGGAAATTGTTCATCATTAGCAATTTCTCTTTTTGCCACAATGTTTTTAAAAATCATCTGCTGGAGATGCGATGTGGTGTACATGCGTAAGTGGTAAAGGGAGAAGTCAACGCAGCCATTACCGATATTTTATTTCACTTAGCAAATGTCCAGTAATTTAAAACCTCATTTGCTATGACATTCCCCAATAGTTATAAAAGACGCAATGCATTACATAGAACAGTGGTTTTCCCATACCATGATTCAAATGTTGTCAGTTTCAGTCCAACATATAAAATCAGGTAATGTGTTTTTAAAATTCAAGACAAGACTTAATCAACCATATAAAACTTAGATTTTATTTATATCTCTATTGCAAATAAATAAACTGAATATTAAAATATTAGGTAAAAACATTTTAAAAAAACAAAATATGACACACCAATAAGACATCTCTCTTAAATATTGCACCAAATCGAGATTGCAAATAATACCGTTTGAAACTAACATTATTATAATAGAGCATCTAAATCTTTTTTTAATAAGATAGAGCATCAATATCACTTTAATGATTGCTTGGTAAACAGAAGGAACATCGATATCTACATGTGAGTAACACTAAGATAGAGCATCAACTTCTTTTTTAAGATAAAACATTATAATTCAAAGATAGAGCATCAATATCTTCTTTTATAAAGATAGAGCATCGACATCTTAATCATCACAAGAGAGCAAAATTACTATTTATTTGCTAAGTACACTAACATTTAAAGGAGCATCCATATCTTCACATGTTAGTAATATTAAGATAGAGCATCAACTTCTTATATAAGATATTACATTCAAAGGTAGAGCATCAGTATCTTTTTTTTATAAAGACAGAGCATCAATATCCTAATCCTATTTATCACAATAGAGAATCAAAGCGCTGAAAGCGCTGGTGGTATAGGGGCATATGTAAGTTGAAAATATATGGCATAGATAATATAGACAAACATTGTTGAAACAATGACCTTTAAACAAACCAAACCAAAAATGTGCGAAGCACACATATTGCCTGCCTATACAATACAAATGCCTAATTTATCAAAGTTTCACCCTTTTCTTGTATAAACAAAATCAAAAGATTGACAAAAAAACAGAGCAGCGACCCTTAATTAAAATATTTCCAGTTCAGAAATCACTAAAGATTCACAATGTATATTGTAATCATGCTGATAAATGAAAGACAATCGAAAGCATGCTAGAGTTATGTTTCTTTTGCTCTGCACATCTGTAGCTCTGAGTTTCCTATGCAACAAGTCTTAAATTGATACATTGGACATCTATTGAGACAATAACCGAAGAAATGAAAAATGAGTTTTACACCTAAAAAAACCAGATCAGATTTGTGTTCAAAATATTGTATCGATCTCTTAATCCCAATGTATACGTGTGACGACTTTGAAATGGATCCGCGAAACAGAAACAAAGTTTTGACCCATTAATGCAAACCGTAACGGACAGACGGACGGATGGATGAACACAAAGACGGACAGACAGTCAGTCGCTCTGGACAAAGTACAACGCTTGGGAAACACTCATTAACGAAACAAGGGCATGTGTTTTTCATGCGAAAGTCATATAATAAGTGAGAACATGAAAAGACAAAAATATACAGACTCCAAACGCAGCATGCTAAAGTTATGGTAATGGTGCACTGCAAATATGTAGGTCATAAGTTACCTACAAACCAAGGAAATGGATACAATGGAAATTAACTGAGACTATCGCTGAACTAAATAAGGAAAAATGAAGATAACTAAGATAAGCAGACCAGAGTTATGTACCTAGTATGTTGCCTTTCTCCTGATCACACGGTATAAGTGTGACCACTTTCAAATAAATCTGCCATACAGAAACAACGTTTTGACCAATACATGCAATCCATGACGGACGGACACCGGATTATACCTCCAAGCTTTACAGACAGAGACAACTTATAAAGTATTGATTACAGAAGACTGGTTCGATGCGTCAAAACACGTATTTGCTTAGGAAAGCTTAGATTATGGTATTTGTAAAGTATTTGCAAATTAATTGTATCTCCGAAATGGGACCGTACAAGGTTAATTTACAAAAACCTATTTAGACTATACTTCTAGTTTATTTGTCAACAGATACGTCTAGGACTAGATTACACGTTGACGAACGTTGAATCTTCAATTAGCGCAAATGCATATACATTATAATTTTAGTCCCAAAATCGGTAGAAGCGCCTCAATTATAAAATAAACAAGCAAATTCAGAGAATCATGGTCCCCCGCCAGTGTCAAGGTCACAAAAATTGGTATTGATGGAAAGGGGTTGTCACAAGGAATACACATGTGAAATATGAAAGCAGTACCTATTACGGTTCAGAAGTAAGGGCCATAACTCCGTGAAAAATAATCCAACCGGAACGCAAACACGATATGCGCATCTACACTTGGTGGTGATCCTTCCTATGAAGTTTCATAAAATTCCAAAAAGCGGTTGCAGAGAAATAGCCCGGAAATGAATTTAGTCATACATAGCCTGATGGTGGAGTAAAGGGCCATAACTCCGTGAAAAATAATCCAACCGGAACGCAAACACGATATGCGCATCTACACTTGGTGGTGATCCTTCCTATAAAGTTTCATCAAATTCCAAAAAGCGGTTGCAGAGAGATAGTCCGGAAATGAATTAAGTCATACATAGCCGGATGGTGGGGTAAAACTCCGTGAAAAATCATCCAACCGGAACGCAAACACGATATGCGCATCTACACTTGGTGGTGATCCTTCCTATAAAGTTTCATAAAATTCCAAAAAGCGGTTGCAGAGAAATAGCCCGGAAATGAATTTAGTCATACATAGCCTGATGGTGGAGTAAAGGGCCATAACTCCGTGAAAAATAATCCAACCGGAACGCAAACACGATATGCGCATCTACACTTGGTGGTGATCCTTTCTATGAAGTTTCATAAAATTCCAAAAAGCGGTTGCAGAGAAATAGCCCGGAAATGAATTTAGTCATACATAGCCTGATGGTGGGGTAAAGGGCCATAACTCCGTGCAAAATAATCCAACCGGAACGCAAACACGATATGCGCATCTACACTTGGTGGTGATCCTTCCTATGAAGTTTCATAAAATTCCAAAAAGCGGTTGCAGAGAAATAGCCCGGAAATGAATTTAGTCATACATAGCCTGATGGTGGAGTAAAGGGCCATAACTCCGTGAAAAATAATCCAACCGGAACGCAAACACGATATGCGCATCTACACTTGGTGGTGATCCTTCCTATGAAGTTTCATAAAATTCCAAAAAGCGGTTGCAGAGAAATAGCCCGGAAATGAATTTAGTCATACATAGCCTGATGGTGGGGTAAAGGGCCATAACTCCGTGAAAAATAATCCAACCGGAACGCAAACACGATATGCGCATCTACACTTGGTGGTGATCCTTCCTATGAAGTTTCATAAAATTCCAAAAAGCGGTTGCAGAGAAATAGCCCGGAAATGAATTTAGTCATACATAGGGGTAAAGGGCCATAACTCGTCAGGGTCAAGGTCACAAGGTCAAAAAAATGATTGATGGAAAGGGGTTGTCACAAGGAATACACATGTGAAATATGAAAGCAGTACCTATTACGGTTCAGAAGTTATGACCAAGGTTAAAGTTTTTGTGACAGCGTGACTGACGGACTGACGGACTGACGGACGGACTGACGGACGTATGAGAAATAATAGTCCCCAGCTTTCGCTAAAAGCGGGGGACAATAATGACCTTGCGGTTATAACTCGTGTGTATGTTGACACTTTCGGCCAACTTTCTTTCCGACGTTTGACAAAAGTCAATGCGACATGCGTCATTCGTCATTCACAAATGAGCTAAGTCTATGTGAAAAAGAACCCAGTTGGTTGGGAAGATTGTTGTGTGGAGTACTGGTGTGAGAAAATCAGGAAACATATTTGTAGATGAACTGGCCGCCGTGATATAACGTAGAAAATGTTAAAAACGGCGTTAAACCACAATCAATCAGTGTTGACATCTTATCTCTAATTTGTAGATTTAATTCCTATGTCCTAGTTGGGTCGACATACAGCGACACGTGAGCATATTCAACACAACACGCGACCTGTTTTACCAACAATTCTCCAGTAGCGGTGAGACCGTTAGTACCATTCTTTCATGGCATGTATACACAGTAGGACCTCTCTCTTTGGACGGATTATGTAATAACAACTCCTTACCCTTGACCACGTAGACTAAATATACAGCAAACAACATTTAACTAAGCTTGAAAGTATTATTTTGAATAGTAATTAAAACATTGTGGAAAAAGACAAACTTGCTGATTATCATTTATCTGTATGTGTCTTAAAGGGGCAAAGGTTAAAATAATAACTGTAGACAAATATTTTCGTTATCTAGGTTATAGAAAAAAATTGATTCATGTTTCAAAGCATTGTTTGGAAAGGAGGAATTGCTCATTGTCAGCAGTTGCTCCGTAGGCAAATATACTTTCAACATTCGTATGTAACTAAGTTGCTATAACGGAAACGGTTGAATCCTTTTCTGTTTAAAGTCGCTTTTTGACGCATGTGCAGCAGACGTCTGCAGAATGGTTATTCGTGACCCATTTCCTCTTTTTCCACAAAGCTATGTATAAACTATATATTTTTCCTTTTGATGTAAGGCGATATTGCTCGTTATCATTAATCTCTAGCATGTTATTCAAAATGTGTCCGGAAAGGAGATAGAGTAAAAGAATGTCCACAGTAAAACGTTTAAATAAGAAAATAATTAATTTGAAACGTGTTTGAAAGCATTGTGTGAAAAGGAGAAATTGTTCATTGTCAGCAATAGCTCCATTTTCAACAATATTTCAATATTCGAACTGTTATATTATGACGGAAAGGGTTCCGCTTCCATGGGGAGGATGTAACCATTTCCCGCTTACAGACGCATGTGCAGCAGACGACAATCGGAAACATTGTGACAAAAGGAGAAATTGCTTATCGTAGGCAATTTCTACTTTTGCCACAATGGTTTCAACTCCTTTCAACAATTTTATTTACAGTGATTTGCACATTTCTCTATGTAAGTCGACTGTTGTTAACTAATGGGGTCACAGCACGGTCGACGTTACCTTACACCACTGACATTAAGGTCAATCATAGTTCAGAGTGTGTTTCACTCGTTTGAACTATTTTGTATCCGATGATTAATAAATGCAAGCGGATGGTTTTTCGTGATTCGGTCGAACCAATGAAACCGTTGAAAAGGCAGATTAAAACCAATCAAAACTCGATTTTGGTGTAGGTATACACATGTGGACTGTGGTTGCAGCTTTAATCCGACTTTTCGAAATCAGCATGAGTATGGGATAGGCGCGAAACGCCCCTATCCCAAAAACTACTATAAATTTGCTTAATACACACAGAAATGGCATTGACATGTCTACATGTAAATAAGACTATAATGATAGAGCATCAATATCTTTTTATAAAGATAGAGCATCAATATCATTTTTATTACAAGGGAGCAAAATAACTGTTTGCTTGGTATACTGAAGAAACATTTATATCTACATGCAAAGAATACTTAGATAGATTATCAACTTCATTTAAGAACATGTTAAAATAGTGTAACCTCCATATTTCATACTGAAATGTTACTAATGTTAATTTATATCCGCAAAACTGAAAATTTTATAACTTTGTTATTTTAGACTCACAGCCAAACATTAATGTCAGATTTTAAAGAGACTTCATTAAAATACAGCAGTGTATTTCAACAAGAAGCTCGAAAACAATTATATGAAAATTTGGTCATATTGAAATTATTGAATGCTTCATTTTTAACAAATCTCTTTTTTCACATGAATACAGATTAAAACACTCAATATTGAATAAACAATTTTGAATAGAAAAATATTGTCAGAAAAAGCTTTGAATTGCTGTGCTGAATCTTTATACCAGGCTACTCTCTGTCAAACACTGAAATATAAAAAGTATAACATGAGTAATTATATACCAGGATAAATATTTAAAACATTCTATAAAAAATCCTAAGAGATAGAATATAGTTGTGAGAAAGAGAAGAAAGAAGTAAAAATGTAGAAAATGCTTCTAAGCATTTATAACATCCAAATAAACAATATTTTGATATCATATGGTGTCTGTAAAGACCTGAGACAGTTCAGTTCAATATTTATCAGGGGACTATTTTTAAAATCATTTCATTGGGTCGAAGTATTCGCAGATGACTAACTGTTTACAAAAGAAAAATGCAAGCCAAATTGGTATACATGTACTTGTATACTAAAAAGAACATAATAAGGGCAGAATATAGCAAATACATAGATATAGATCTGCGAGTTGGATGAGCCATATAGTCCACAAGAAAAAAACTATGTGCAAGTAAGTTTACAGGATATGTGCATGGGAAAAGACCACGTAGATGCACAAGCTGTTCTGAATCTACATTTTCCAACATAACAAACTTGTAAATTTTGCCATTATGACAGGACAGACAGACTCATATGGGATGTAGTGAAAGAGTTTGAAGTTGGGAAATTTTTGATTGCACACAATGTGAAGCTATGGATAGGGCATACAAAACTGATCCATGTTCTAATCTATCGGAATGCTAAAAAGGGGTATCCACTTTTAATAGAGAATGTTGTTATTTAATAGAATCTGACCTGGTCCATTGTGATCTTGTAGCGCTCACCTGAGTACCATGGCTTGGTATGATAATTTATTACATACCTATCCAAATTTTGCATTGAAATTTATGTGACATAAAATCAATATCAATTTTTAAAAAAATGATAAATAACACTGGGACGATAACACTTTTAGTTTTTTTTATATCATCACTAGTGATGATATCATTTTTGCCGGAACTTTTTTTTTTATGTTTACTTAAAATGTTGATACATTGTAGTATGATTTTTGATCATTATTAAAGTGAAAAGTGAAATAAGATAAAAATCTGTTTCAATTATATTTTAAGATGTCATCCTAAGAGACATCTTAAGAAACTTACAAAAGAAAATAAAGAATGACATAAAACATTGATTTAAACGTGGGGCGTAAACATTAATGAAACAGCCATGGAACGTCTTAAAATGATGCAGTCATTGGTTACGTAACATTCATACGCCTAAGGCTAAGTCATTTTTTTTTTATATGTTTCTTTAAAATAAAGGGGAGATTTATTCCAGATATGTAATAAATATAGGATCTGACATGAGTTGTCATTTTATATAAAGTTTTATTAAACGAGTTCAAGAATTTTTTTATTAAGCGAGCCTTTGGCGAGCTTAATAATAAATTTCTTGAACGAGTTTAATAAAACTTTATTAAATGACAACGAATGTCAGATTCTTTTTATCACATGACGAAAACACACAAAGAAAAGCGGGTTTTCCAAAGCTATTTTAATTTCGTCAGTAAATCGTATAACAATGCCACAAATAATTATTCCCGAGGTCATATTCAGCTTAGTTTATTAAAAAGAATAATAAATAACACTCATGAGATATTATATCTATCACATAAAGTGACTTATGAGGCGTATTTCGATAAAAATGTACTTACGTTTACAATATTTCTAGATGAAATTTACGGGTTTTGGCGCCAAAGTGACTAACGTATGACGTCAAAACGTTGACGTGACGTCATTTTTTCCTAGTATTAGGGTCATGTTATATTACACACGTTGTATATAAAGAAATACGTAATTGGTATATTACATGGGATACAAGCAACGTCATGTGATAAATAGAATAACTAACTGCATGTTTTTGATATAGAATTTATGTCACTCGGGAAAAAAGGGGTAATTTGGTGTAAAATCACTCAACACAAGACTTTTCTTAAATGTTGCAAAGTGATCTAGTTTGAGGGCCGATAGTAACCTTATTTGAACTTAGCTTAGATGTCATCAAGACAATCATTCTAACAAATTTTCAATATGCTCTAGTAAAATAAAAAACAAAATGACCTACAGGAGTGTCCATAAAGTTTCATCTTAAACTTGGCCTAGTGAACAAAAGTTTGATCTGACATAACCCATAATGACTTAAGAATAGCTATCAACAAGACTTTGTTGGAATGTTTGTCTTGATGATATCTAGGCATAGTTTGAGTATGGGTCATATAACCAGAATTTCTAATTAACAAAATGACCTACAGGAGTGTCCATAAAGTTTCATCTTAAACTTGGCCTAGTGAACAAAAGTTTGATCTGACATAACCCATAATGACTTAAGAATAGCTATCAACAAGACTTTGTTGGAATGTTTGTCTTGATGATATCTAGGCATAGTTTGAGTATGGGTCATATAACCAGAATTTCTAGGTATGATGGTTGGAAAGGATTGTATAAAATTTTAATGCAATGCATCATTTAGTAAGTTACTAAGATATATATACTCTTAATGTAGTTGCACGTACAACTTTAACCAGAATTTCTAGGTATGATGGTTGGGAATGGTTGTATAAGTTTCAATGCAATGCATCACGTAGTTACTAAGATATGGACTTTAACCAAAATTTCTAAGTTAAAAAAAAGGCCATAATTTGCATTATATGCTAGATAGAGTTATACTACTTAATTGTTTACACAGGAGTGATGTTTGGAAATGGTTGTATTAAAATTCAATGCAAGTAATTACTAAGATATGGACTCTTATTGAGTTGCACGCAAAACTTTAACCAGAATTTCTAAGTAAAAAAAGGGCCATAACTTGCATTCAATGCAGGACAGAGTTATCTTACTTTAAAATGATTTACATCTATAGGTGAGATATTTGGAAAGGGGTGTATTTATTTTAAATGCAATGCATCTAGTTATTTCTGAGATATGGACTCTAAATGTAGTTGCACGCAAAACTTTAACAAGAAATTCTAAGAAAAGAAAGGGCCATAACTTGCATTTAATGCAGGATAGAGTTATTTAACTTGTTAATTTACATAAGTGTGATAGTTGGGAAGGGTTGTATAAAGTTTCAATGCAATGCATCAAGTAATTACTAAGATATGGACTCTTAATGTGGTTGCACGCAAAACTTTAACCAGATTTTCTAAGGAAAAAAAGGACAGAATGCCCAAGATATATCCGTTCAGGTGTGTGGTTAGAACAGATTAAATTAACTGAGGAGCAGTAAAGATAGATAACTGCTAGTTAAGTCCATTTGCTGCTTATGCAACAGCAACTAACAAGATTATATATTAAGCGTTCAAAGCTGGAAAACTGTCGATAATAACTTGAGCCTAATTGATAATAACTTATAAATTATTACAGAATCACAATAACTCTATAATGTACTCACCTTGTTTGACATTCCAGTCAGAGCTTTCTTTCACTATTCTAAGAACTATGCCTGATTCTTGTTTAGAAACTTTAGACCTTTTTGATTGTGGTAGTATGTCAGATGGTGGTGCCTTTCGTTTTCTATTCACTAATGATGAAGACATTGTGTCTTTTGTAACCTTAGCCCCACCGGATCTGTGCACTTGAGTTTGAGCTAAAGTGACAGCTTTCTTGGAGACATTCCCGACCTTTGGAACACTGTCCTGTACTTTATAATAGTGTATAGAAGACTTTGTTCTTTGGGTCTTTCCAAACTGTTGATAGAAATGCAGAAATTACACTTTACAATTTATACTCAAAGATATATAATATCTCCAAAATATTTTATAATATGAATATAGAACATGAGAAATCATTTTGGTTTTTTGATAAGTTAAGCCAATTACAAGGAGGGTCATACAATTTAGAATTAGAATGATGCTTGGAACTTTAAAGAAACATATTTCTTAATATGAACTCTTCCCCATATACAGACATCTATTGAAATATGAGCTGTCCCGCGAGAAAACCTACATTATGGCCTCTGCATAATGTATAGACCCAGATCAGCCTGCGCAGTCCACACAGACTGATCTGAGCTGACACATTCCATCTCAGGGGGATAGAGGTATAGAGTAATGATTCCTGAAACAGAAAATCCACAGGAGGCAAAAAGTGTCTATCCGGGTAAGCCTGCGCAGCATGCTTAGGCTGAGCCGGGTCCATACTTTACGCGAAGTCCACAATGTTGGTTTGGTCGCGGGACGGCTCATATCTCAATACTTACTATCCTGTCTCAAAAGTACAGTTCTTTTGCCTTTACTTTCTCCCCTTTCAGATGTATTTAATTTCGATTGGTTTAGAGTTTGAATAATCAGGAATACCGGTAAAACATGTCTTCTTCAGAGATCATTTGCAATGAGAATAATTATGAGTGGTGCTCCAGGAAAACCAAACGTAACTTTATTAATTAATACACAAATAGCAATACTTGTCTAGATGCTTCCATGCAAAGGGTTCTAATAGATACTGTTTTACACAGAAGCTACTTTAAACCTTCTGTGACTAATTGGCAAACAGTGCAGATCCAGATGAGACTATACAGGTGCACTGGCTGATCTGGATTTACACCGGTAGCAAATGCCTAATGGTTCGTTTTTCGCAGAGCCCCGCTCATAGGTCTTCAGAACTGTACAAAATATATTGCTTGCCAAATAGTTAATTCTTCATGGCAAGGTTAAACAAATTCAAAGAACGAAGGAAGAAAATATACCTGCTGACTGAGAAGCTCCTTCATTCTCTCTTTCTTCAACTCCAATGCTCTCAGCTGTTCTTCCCTTCTCTTTTTTAATTGGTCAGCTTCAGTACAAGTCATACGTTCTGTGATAGTTCTTTTAAGAGAGTGTTGTGTTCTCTTGATCTTATTCTCGTACACATGAGGACGATCACTGCCTACCAGTGGATGAACAGGTTTAATGGTATTCTGTGATTTCTGGATTTCTTAAAAAGTAAAATTCTTCAAGTTTAGTTCTCATTCATTCATAACAATCATGCTAATAATATTTGTACAAAGAAAAGATTTTCCAATTTTATTTCTTTCACACAGCAGATATATGCCAGAACACATTAAATTGGCACTTCTCTGTGCATGTGAAAATAATGGATCTTAAACCTTTAGATGTACATTACGCTTAACCCTTTCTCGAATACAAGAGAATTGCAGAAGACAACAATAAGGCAAACAATCTAAACTTCAAAAACAATTGTGGCAAGAGAAGAAATTGCTCAACATCCAAAGTATTTTCAAAGATTATCTGCTGCAGATGAGATAAAATGTGTCTGCATGTGAGAAAGAGTCAAGTATCTTAAACAGCAAATAAAACTAGAACTATCACTGAAGATGATAAACACCCTCAAAACAGCACCTTGACCTACACCATAACTTAATAAGTAAAACGGCCATAACTCTGTAAAATTACATGCAATTGTAAGACCTTTAGGATATGCACATCTCCTCTTGATATCTAAGCTGCATGTACAAATTTATTGAATTCCACCCAGTGATTTGTAAGAAATAGGCCGGACAAAATATGGCTTACGACCAACCTACCGACAAAGTGACTCCTATATAAACCCCCGGTTTAATGAAATTAAAGAAATAAAACTCTTCAGACAAGTGTTGAAATTATTTAAGCAAAAAAAAAACAAAGGTTCCTTTTATGATTTAATGTTCACACTTTCCAAGAATGTTTTCAAACGTTGTCTTTTGTAAATATATTGATCAAAATTCCTTTCTGTTATGTAAAAGATTAACCTATTTCTACATCAAATGTATAGCATGCTCATGTGACCACATAACTATTTTACTGGGATCCATGAAAGGCAAATTAGCCATGCTACACAACAATTAAATTAAGGTAGTCTTAAACATTCATTAATAATTAAGATAAGAATAATGTTTTCACAATATAGCAGATCATGATTATCTTTTTAAGGTTAACTGCAATTTTTAAATAACATTGGGGTTAACATTCTAGTTCTTGATGACTGTGCAGTGGTACAGGTTAATATTTTTGTTTGCAGATCTCATATCCTAGGGTATAGCTCAGAGAGATGAATTTACAAATTGCAAGTCTTGTATTATTGTTTAACCAATCATGATTAAACCTTTAGTACACAATAATAGACTTAAATCATTCAGGTTTTTAACTACTTGCAACAGTATTTCAGTTATATCCCTGCAAAAGTACATGTATGAACCTTGCCTAAGGGAATTTAAAGCTTTGGCAAGTACCAACAAGTTTTAGAACCACTGCTATATGGTATGAGTTTTATACATTTACGGTCTACCAAATTAATAACTTGTCTGCAAAGGAATATACAATTCTTCAAAATGTTCTAAACGTTGTGTATTGAACTATTACACTTACCACTCTTGACTTCAACAGGAGGTCTCATCATTGTTTCTGTTGTCAAGCTTTTAATCCCCTCACAGTGTTTTCTTTCTGTTGTGGTGGATAAGCCTTGGCTTTTCTGAGTACATGTATTTGGTTGGTAAGGTAAGTTCTTAGTTTTATCACAAGGCCTACTTTCATTCTTTACAGGCAAACCCTGGATTTTCTGAGTATTTGGTTGGTAAGGTAGAATCTTAAATTCATCACAATGCTTTCTTTCTGTTTTGATAGGTAAACCCTGGGTTTTCTGAGTAGTTGTTGTATGTGACAGGCTACTGGTTTCATCACAACGCTTTCTTTCTGTTGAGAAAAAGACATCCTGACTTTTCTGACTAATTGGTTGGTTAGACAGGTTCTTGATTTTGTCACAAGGCCATTTTTCTGATGTGACAGATAAACCCCGAGTATTTGATTGGTCTGAACTAATTTTAGTATAAGTAGAACCTGGTCCTTCAGTAGATTTCTCTGTTGATTCAGCTACAGCTTCTTTCTTGTCTGGCTTTGATATATGTTCACTCATTTGAGCATTTGAAGATCTATTGAACCCCAGCATTAGCTCTTCCCAAGAAAAGAGTGGATATGGTCTGTTGAAGTTAATATTGATATTTTCTTTACACAAAGCTGTATTTTCTTCATTTTTGAGAGGATTATTATTATTATTGATGCTTACATTTGTTGCCTTTGTCGATTCCCTAAGCGAAGTGTCAAATGTGGAAGGAATATCTGGTTTGGGTCTTGATGGTTCCACCACTGTCTTGTGTGTTGTATTATTAACTGTATACCTGTCAGGGTTGAACTTGACTTCATTCAGATCTGATCTATTAGTGGAAGCACAAGTAGTATTTGCTCTCTTTTTTGTTTGATATTTGAAATCTAGCTCTCTGATATCATCTAGTGTTATAGCAAAGCCATAAGCTGAATCTTTGCTTATATCTTCATTAGAATTGACTGGTGTTATTTCATATCCAAACTCTAAATCTCGTAGAGTAAGCTGATCTTGAGTGATTGTAGGCTTGGGTGTTGGATATATTTGATACCTCTGGAGAACTCTTTTTGGTACAGGATTTGTAGCTTTCCTCGAGTTACTCTCTTCTTCAGCCCATTTCAGCAAGGCAATAATGTGTCTCTCTGTAGAAAAGTAGAAGAAAAAAACATTTATGAACATGCGTTTTGATTTTACTAACAAGAAGGCCAAGATTGCTCTAAACTGATCGCCTGAGTGATAGTTTGGTAGCAAATGTACATATAATATACATTGTAATTGCTAATATCGGGGAAAATATGATCAAGAGTGGGAATGAAACAGCAAGAAGTGGACATTGTGAATGAAACAGCTTATCAGTAAATTACATTTGTAATAATGCATCAAGTCTTGAAACAATTTGAAAGAGGATCACCAAAGGACATTTCTGTCAAGAGTGGATGATATCGGTCCAATGGTTTAACAGGAGATGTTGTTTGAAGCTAAAAGTTAATTTTACACCGTTTCTGATGCTGCCTCCTGGTAGCTATCTTTTTCAACCAATCAATATGGTTTGAATAAACTATGTAGTAAGTCATTAAAGGAGCATTTCTGCTAATTTATCTTGAAATCAGACAAGACATTATGGAAATATGAATTATAGTTTTTGTCATTTTGACAGAGGGTCACAATATGAATATTTCTATTACATTTGCTTTAAATAAGACAAGTTCATTTAGAGGAGAAACAGTTGTTGCATTTTTTTTCTCCCTTACTGATGCCACAGCAACAAAAGTTCTGCATAGAATTATATCTTTGAAGAGATTTTAGAGAGAACAAACAGAGGAAAATGATGTGTAGTTTGGTTGAAATTGGTCAAGTGGATTAGGATAGATGTCCTTTGAAGAGCTTAAGTTCAGTTTATCCCATCTCTTATGCTCCCAAGCTGCCATGTTTATAACACATCTATATGGCTTGAACAGTTTTTGTAGAGGGTCACCCAAGGAACATTTCTACCACATTTTATAATATTGGAATACAAGAACCAGGGAAGTAGAGTTTTAAATATGCCACAGCAACCAAAGTTTTCCAAATTATTTTCATCTTTGAACAGGTTTTGAAACAGGACCAACAGAGGAACATTCTTGTGAAGTTTGGTTGAAATTAGTCAAGTGGTTTAGAAGGAGATGTAGATTAAAGCTTAAAATTAACGACAGATTGACAACGGACAGAAAGACACCAGAATAGATCATCTCTAGCCTTTGCCTCAGGTGATCTAAAAGAATACAATACATCTGAAAACCTTACAATTGATATATAACTCACTTTGGTAAGTGATTTTTACTAATCAGTTGACTCAAATTAAAAATGCTTCCAGTCCAGGGGAATCGAAAATTTTGATATTACAGTACAAGGGACTCATTGTTTTCTAAGGAGACTCCCTTAATAGTCAGTTTACAAGTCATACCCATACTTAGAAACTTGTAACGACATCATTGTGTGGTTATTCATTTTATATGATAGTAAAGTTACTATATTAAAAGCACCATTATTTCATGTGTAACAGTGTTCTTGTGATTATATATCACTATAATAGCATAGATAAAATAATGGAATACTGTTATGCTATTAAGATTAAAGGCATATACATTTTGAATATATTTCTGTACCATTCAATCTCAAACAAGATGTCTCAAGTCTAAGTATTTTTTACATATTTTCTTCAAACACAAGGATCTGATTAAATCTGAAGTATACATGTTGCTTGATATTAATATTAAATAAAGACATATATATATATATATATATGTGTATTTGTGTGTTTTCTTTTGATAGCAAGTTATATTGGTGATTCATTTCAGTGGCATCAAGTCTGAAATACAGTCTGATAAGATGATTCTAACATCTTCAATTTAGGTAATTGAATGTATAAATCCATATATCAAGAATGCAAAGTTATTGAAAGATCAATTTATTGGTAATCAGTTTTGCTGACTCAACCAAGGATAAACTATTGTTGACACTCACCATGACGTAAGTTGTATTTGCGAATAACCTGATCACAGAGTACAGTGAGAGGTACTTTGTCAGATGTGTTCTTAACACAAAGTTCAGGATAGCCTTGTTCAATCTACACAGGACAGATAGAAGACAGAACACAAAAGAGAGTAAGAAAAAAGAGATAGAAGAGATAATATACAGAGAATTATAGCAGTTATAAGAAACAGAAGGCAGAGTAATGCTTGGAAGGGAATGTAAGCTCAGTGTTATACCCTTTTTTTAAAATTACTTTCCTTGAGAAGAGTATTAAAAACAGAAACAAAGCTGATTAAAGAAGACAGAATTGTGGAATAAAATGACATATGAGGGGCGCTCTGTGAAAATCAACCTTACAGCATTTGCAACCAGTGCATCTAATGCTTTGCTGTCTGATCTGGCTCTGCACTGTTAAACCAATAGCATAATGAATAAATTATTGTGCATTTCCTTCCTTTTCTAAATGCTTACATATTCAAAGTTTAATTGATCCAGATCATTTCTTTTTGCATGAGATGCACAAAAGAAGGAAGAGACAAATATATTGCTATATGCTGCAAATCAGCCCAAGGATTTACTTACTAAATGTTTATTAGCCAATGGGACTCTTTGTCCCATCTCTCTCATGTTCCACAGATTTCTCTGTATAGAATGAACCTCCTGTCTTAGTTTGTCATTTCTCTTCACCTGGTCTCTGAACACTCGGATTTGTTCTTCCCTTACACAAGCAAACGGTATTTTTGCATCTCTGATTTGGTACAATCTGTCAAAGAACTTCATACTGGATCTATTATATTCCTAAAATATATAAAAGAATGTTTGCTTTTACTTAATAATTGATCAACAACATTATCTGACTTTTAATGTCTCTTCAAGTGTTTTACACTTAACATTTCTGTTATGATGCCCATAGGAAATCAAGCTTCTGGAATCAGGTGAGGTGTTGCGCCCATTTAAGTGAATTGGTAAAGGGGAAAACTCAGTGTACTGGTTGATTATCTGACTTGAGAACTGTTTTAGAGTCTTAGGAAAAGTGGAACACTGCTGGTGTTGATCCCAATAAGCATAAACAATCATAAAACACAGAATTTCTTCTTTTCTAAAAAAGCTTTCTATTTCTGTTCTTAAATACTGCAATCATGTTTTGAGGTTGACAATAAAAACAAGAGGGCTATGATGGCCCTAGTTCGCTCACCTTAATCATACAATGTACTGCAATGCAAAACACATCAAGACAATCATTCTGAATGCAACCTCCACAGTGTTAACAAGATTTTCCTTCATTTGGCCTAGTGATCTATATTTTTTTACCTGATATGACCCATATTCCAACATGGGACTAGATATCAGATATAAAGTTTCAACTTGCTCAAAGTAAAAATTTGGCCTCCGGAGTTTGAACAATATTGTTTCTGACAAATATTCTGACAAAATTTCAAGCTGCTGAAGCAAAAAGTGCGGAACCCAAATGTTAACAAGATTTTCCTTCAATTTGACCTAGTGACCTAGTTTTTGACCCTACATGACCCATATATATCGAATATATTCGAACTTAGCTTAGATAGTATTAAGATAAACATTCTCATCAACTTTCAAGCTGCTGTACCAAAAAATGCGTCTTCTATAGTTAACAAGATCTTCCTTCAATTTGGCCTAGTGACCTAGTTTCTGACCCATATTTAAACTTGACCTAGATATTTTTAAGACAAACATTCTGACAAAATTTCAAACTGCTGAAACAAAAATTGCGGCCTCTAGAGTGTTTACAAGAGTTTTCTTCAATTTGACCTAGTGACCTACTTTTTGACCCAACATGACCCATGTTTAAACCTAACTTACATACCATAAAGACAAACATTCTGATAAAGTTTCATCATGTTCAAGATGAAAATGTGGCCTCTAGAATGTTATCAAGATTTCCCTTTAATTTGACCTAGTGACCTAGTTTTTGACCTCATATGGCCCAGTTTAGAACTTGTCCAATATGTGATGGAGATGAATCTTCTGATAAACTTTCATTAAGATTCGATGTTAAATGTAGCCTGTAGAGTGTTAATAAGCACATATGTTGACGACGCACGATGGCCGCACGACAGACAAAATGTGATCACAATAGCTCAACTTGCACTTCGTGCACAGGTGAGCTAAAAAATGATCAGAATCAGTGTGTCTAAATTTCAAACAAATCAATAAGGGATGGTTAATAGCTGCGGGTTATATGTAAGGAGAAATATTAAACATTACCTCTAGCTCAACCCTAAGCTCTGAAACTTTAAGGGAGCTGTTAACAAGTCCATTTATCAAAATCTTGTAGATGTGGATATTAAACTGCTGGGCTAATCTCACGGCGTCTTTAATTTCTCCTGTTGATGACATATTTCTGAAATGCAAATAAATTGAATTTATTCTTTGTACCGTTTTGCACTTTGTTCAGAATGATTTCAATTACAAATCAGCTTATTTTTCTACGTCATAGCACATAAAAATGTGTACACTACTGATACCTATGATAAACTGGTAAATGTACTTTTTTCTAGCAAAGTAGATAGAGACACTCATGTTTCTATTTTTAATACTCCATGATTTGCCCCATTGCTGCATATCTGTTTTCTATTGAATTGTATTTCCGCCATTGACTTGTCTACTTTAAAGCAACATGACAACTTGACATAAGGATCTATTTTCGCTTTGTGGCACTGAATATTTTACCTGAACATGTTGAAATGTCAATGTTTTTGGGTCTATATTATACACAAAACAAAATTATAACTTGAAAATATAAAGTTGTGGACCTTAAGTTTCACCTGAAAACTAAATATGTGCGTACAGTATAACTGCCAATTTAGGACAATTTCAACACGGCTAGAAAGAATGCTGCCAAAAGAAGACAAAGAGTAACTACTTTCATGGCTACAACATCTGACAGGGAAAAAAGCATTTTAGTGCTCACAGCAGATTTAAAAATATCTTTTAATGCTCAGAGAAGTTTGAAATAATTATTGCCTAGCATAAACCCCACAGATTGCTAGAAATAACATTATATTTCAAAGGTAAGATGAGGCAGAGTTAAATCTGGACCGAAATCAGAAGCTTAATGTGATTTGTTGCGTTGCTATAAAGTCGACAAGTGACTAGCTTCTTTGAGAGCTAAAATGTTTGTTTCAACTGTGCTGTGTGCATTAAAAGACATTTTCCCTGAAGGATGTTGTTATGATGAAAATAGTAGCCATAAGACTTTCCCGGATGCAGAAAACCTGCTAGAATGTCGCAATTTTTCCATCTCTGACACATATAGCATAAGAATAGATTCATGTGCATCCTTGGGACCTGCAAAATGTTTTTCACTTTCTGATCAATTCGCAAATTCTCCCTTTTATACAATTGTGCAGTTCAGTTCTGGAGATAAACAATCAGACCCTAAACAATCTGTATGAGAGCGGTGCTTGTATATGATTTAACTGGCAATGGCAAGTGTTTACGCTCATTGGTTCGTTGATCTCTGTATCAGAGCTGAATGACCCATATAACTAACAAAGTCAAGCGATTCCGCCCATTCATGAATCTCTATCAGGTAGGCGATTATCTAGCGTCTGTTTATTATTACAGAATGACATGACAGGCATGTTATTCATGAACAACCTTAATTATCAAATTGTCATAATAATACATTAGTTATCATGATTATGTGGTAAGAGCATATAAATATAATTGAAATTATATCATTTGATAAAACACAAGAAAAGCCGCAATGCGATATAAAACAAGTTTTCAATGATTGACAGACTGAAGAACTTCAGTCTTTGTTTCGAGAATTATAATTAAGCTTCTTTGTTGAATGTTGTGACTTGTGTGTGTGTAAAAGAACATCACCAGTTAACAGTTGGTATTAACTTTAGACGAATAAACACAGTTCATTTATAAGGAAACGCTTTAATTGTCGAGTCTGATAATTACAACATGTTGAGAATACAAATGGCGGAGATTAGCCCAAGGGAAGTAACCCTAATCACATCATTAGGTCCATAACAGTTCGCACCACATATATACCTAAACCAATACAATGGCCCTATCTCTTTTCTCTTTCTTTTTTTAAAAGTTACAAACTATACTTCAATTTAAGAATAAGATTAAATGCAGTTTTGTAAGTACAATAACTTAACAAAACATACAAATACAAAATTAAGTGAACAATACAAATTTAAGTAACCATTACAGATTAAGTAACTATTAAAATTAAAGAGAACAAAATCTACCAATAATATCAAAATGGTTGAACAAAATCTTGAGAATTGAAAGTTCACAAATTGTATTTATAAACACATATATATGTCATACTGGTAACAAATTTAAGAAACCATGACAGATTAAGTAACTATTAAAATTAAAGAGAACAAAATCTACCACTAATATCATAATGGTTGAACAAAATCTTGAGAATTTGAAAGTTCACAAATTGTATATAAACTCATATACATGTATGTCATACTGGTAATGTGATATTATAACGTTGTTAATAAAAGTTATGAACTAAGTATTTAGCTATCATGTTGCTCACTCAGGTCTATTTGTTTATTTATTTGTATCCTTCAAATAGTTTGGGCGTTTACGAATTCTCTGCAGTCTCGAAGATTTGCCGGCTTCATTATCATTTGGAATATGTCTTGTATTGGAGAACGGAATACAAGAATCTATTGAGTCTACCAGTTCAACATCTGATTCATGAACACTATCTTACAGTGTTCCCAAAGGTATAGGACACTCAGTCGGTTGGCTTATGTCGATTGAGAGATTTGATAAAGTCATTGGTATATCTGCCGGTTAATTGCGGCCTGGGATACTGTTTCTGACACGACAAGTACTCTTCTTCGCTATCTTCGCAGTTATATTTTGCTTGTAGTGATGATATCGCGATATGACCTTTAACGCGATAACATTCATCCATTTTAACTTTATATGACGAAGCTTGAAGTTGATTACCAGAAAATTTCTTGATTAAACACCATTCACCGTCAATTTTTACAACAAGATATCTATTGCGGGCTTGAGATTTGTTTCTGTCGCAATAAAGATAAACTAGGTCACCAACATTGATATCAGAGTGGCTCCTTGTCTTTGTATGTTTAGACTTTTCGCTATGATGATGATTCTTTGCGCGCTGTGACTGTCGGTCAATAATTATTTGTTGGTCATTAAGTGGTAATTGTTCATGTGTAAATTGACTCCTTTGTGTCCATAACTCACGCGATGATAGTCCATGTATGCGAATACGTGAATTAAGGCGTGCAATTGTTATTGCAAGTCCTAAAGGTGTTACAGGTCCTGGTTCAAAGCGTAATAGTTTGTCCTCAAGTTCACTAATGGCTTTTTCTGCTACAGGGTTTTTGTTCGCGTTCTTAATTCAACCTATTTCAAGACCAATATGTAGTCGTTTCAAAGTGTCATCGTTTACTAACGCCATAAAACCAGGCGCAGGATCGACCCTAATGACAGCTGGTGGGCCATCTAATGGGTGTAGTTGAACTGAAAGCCTATGACGGAGCGTGTCATGCTTTTCATTGTCAATAATCATTGCTGTGGTAAACGAGGTTGCGGTTTCTCGAAGAACTAGAATTAATTGTCTATTACATTTCATCACGTCCGCTGCAAATGATAAACCGATAGATTCTGGAGGATCCTCTGAGGACTGTTGCGCGACTGTGGAAGGAACTTGTTTAAAGAGGCGCATGTGTGGCAAGATTCAGATACGCGAGTTATAGAACTGTCCATATTAAGCGCATAAAAGTGACGTTTCATCAATTGTTGAAGCTGGTGTTTTGATGGATGGTTCAACTTGATGTGTAGAGCTGTGACTAAACCATCTAAAACTGATCTAGGAACAACTATGAGCTCGGTAGATTGCTTTAGTGGATTATTACGCTTGATGACTAGGAGATTGTCTTTTGCTATTGTTGCCACATTTATATATCTTTTAACGTCTTTCACGTTTGTTATTTTCTTTGAAGGACGAGTTCCTTGTTTTAGATGAGCGTGTGTCCGACGGAGATCGGAACATTCCGTTTGAACGTTAAGCCAAGCAGATCTGGTAGTAAATGGCAACCGAATTAAATTTTCTATAATGTCGCTTATTTGAACTGATCTCACAACTGTATCCTCCGTCTCTATTATGAATGAGCAAATCTGACATTGCTGTTTATCACAATCAGGGGCATTGCGACTTGCGAAATCGGATGGAACATTTGCTGAGCCGGCAAGATGACACACATTAACCTGGTATCGGCTCACATTAGATTTAAATGAAGTTACTCGTGGGCTAGCAGAAAATTCACCACAACACAGTTTTTCAATCGACTGGACACATGGTTTACTATCTGTAAGTAAGCAAGTTTGATGCTTAGATTGAATGATATAGGGGCTAAAGTGCTTAACCACGGCAGCAATACAAAGAGCTTCTATTTCACATGGTAACCATGTAACTTGATGCTTCCTTAATTTTGCACTGAAGAAGCCAGCAAGTGAAAGTTTATTATTTCTGATGATGTATAATGTAGCTCCTAAACCGCGCTTGGTGACTGATCCATCTGTTACTATCCAAAGCTGATCGACTGGTTGCGGAAGTAGAATCAACTTTTTTGATGCAAGAGACTGCTGTGCTTTATTGAACTGATCCCGTTGTTGCTCTGTCCACACAATTTTCTGTTTAGATTCTTGTCCAGCAACGGCATCATCAAGAGGGGATAGCAGAATAGAAAATTTTGGTAGTACTCGTCCGAGAAACTTATAGGCACCGATAAACGATCTCAAACCATGAACGGTTTCAGGTAATGGACATGATGACAGAACTGCAATGCTACACCGCAGTATTTCATTGAACCCTTTGAAAGGTGTATTTGGTAAAATGCGCTTGTTAAGTCGGAAACAATTACATACTTCCATTGTGCTATGGTCCTTAGTGTAGAATCCACATCAGGCATCAATGATGGTTGAGGTTTACTGTAACGACCTACGTCAGCAAAAGCTGTAACTAAACGGTGACCCCCTTGTGTTTTTTTTAACCAGAAAAGATGTATTCAGGTATTCTACTGCTATACCAACTTCCTCAGGACGTTTGAAGATTCCTTGATTTTCTAATTCATCAAATTTTTCTTGGAGTTCAACTAACTTATCTCGTGAATATTGTGGAACTCTACCTTTTCTTTGTGGAGGTTGAACTGGACCCATGATTACATTTGCTTTAAATGATCCAACCATGCCATTGTAGCCATTGAAAGCAGGATCAAATACCGAATCATACTTTTGTAGTAGACTTTTAAACTGTGAACGTGTTTTATCTGGTAAAATGTTATCAGGATCAAGTTTAACGGCATCTGAGAAGTCAGATGAAGTTGGTGTCGCGATAGCAGACTTACTACTAGAAGCATATATACTTTTGATTGGTCGGTGGTATGTAGTTCAGTGGTATAACGCACCTGGCAAAAGTGATCGTGCTTTTTAATCCTTTTGGGTTCTGATGAATCATTTAAGATACAAACTTTACCGCCGACAGCTTCCACTAACTGAGGGGTAGGCCAATTTCCTTTCATATTAATACAGTCTGACCTAGGTTCTAGTAGCAACCCCACCTTATCAGCGAGTATTGTATACGCGGTCTGGAAATGTCCAAAATTCATACCCTAGTGTTACATTTTTACCAATATTTTCAATAACTAACATCGTAGAGTACTAGAGTACTATAAAGTGTAGTGTATTGAAGCTAATTAAAATCTCTAACTAACTGTGTAATTTTCTATTCAATGTATACTGTGTAACTCTGTCAGCGATTTATAATCCGCTTGTATACATCAAATTCACGCTTGCGTGACTGATTGCCAAACGCTCGCACCGCTGCAGGGGTCATATCTTAAAAGAGTTGCGGGTCATAAAGATCTCATTAATATTCATGAAAATTGCATAACCTATTAGATTAAAGGATTAGCTAGCTTCTGGAAGTTGTTGCATGGTTGTAGGACAATCCTACGCAAAAATATAGGGCCGAGAGTTTGACGCTAAATAGTTCAGAATTCAAACATTTTATCATTATGCAACATGTTTTCTGAAAAACTACACCCTTTTAATTTTATTTTGATACAAAAATCATGTTTCTGAGATGAAGATTACTTATCCGCATTTTCAATTGAAAAAATAAAAATATTACGCCACATGGAAAATTTTCCATCCGCCATTTTGGAAGCTGAGACTCCATAGATACATGATGTAAACATTGACCGATTACGACGATTTTAGCTTTTAAACCGACAATTACATACTTTATTGTATGAGGTAAGTTTGAATATAATTATAATGAAGAAATTATATGACATTAATCCCGCATTAATTAGGCCCGCAAAACAAATGCTTGAGTTCGTCTAACTCTATTATCTTTTCGAGTCTGGTTGTTCTTGGCCGTAATAACAACAACTGGATTCACTGATGAGTATTTGTTGTTTGGCTGGTCTTACGGCTATGTCATTAATATTCATGAACGCTATGCCTGCTAGGACACCTACATCAAGATCATCTACGACCAAAGCTTCTAATGCAAGTTCAACATTATCACGAGTCAATGTCAGTAGCGTTTCACCTACTATTTTTAGGGGTGTGATGCCATCTGCTTGCAGAGGAGTTTGAGAAGAAAAAATATTATTGGCGCGCAAACTTGTTTTGCTATAGTGTTTAATCATACTAACTTCAGCTCCAGTGTCAAGAGTAAGAGTTAATGGGTGGTGATCATGAAAAACTTTCATGTAAGGTGATTGTTTTGTGGCAACACGACGCAAACTTGACGTAGTACGGATACTAAGACTAGGTATAGGGTCACATTCCTCTTCCCCTTGATCATCAGTGTTGTCATCTAGGTCTTCACTGACAGTTTGACAGACTTTTGTTATGAACTTTTTGTATTCTTCTGGTAAAAAATTACAAACTGACAAAAAGTGTTGGTATTTCGAACGACCAGCCTGTTTGCAAAGAGGACAAATTGGAGTTGATCGTTTAGTTGACGTTTGAGTGTTAAAATAGTATTTTTTCTTGGCAGAGACAGGTGTGTGAAATGCTGCCCCAAGCACTCTTGCATCAGCAGTGGTGTTAATTTCTTCTTAGAGGCTGTCTAAAGCCTGTGATATTTCTGGTTTTAACAAAGCTAATGTCTTCGAGCGGAGCTCAGTGCCATATCTTTGTTTAACTAGGGCAGGGAGTCCAGGATTGATAAGACGCAACCACGTAAGTATAATCATTTTCTCAAATGTAGGGGAAAGTTCTTCGTTTGCTGCAGGAACCTCTCCGTGGTGTGAAATTGAACCATCAACGCGTATCAAATTATCTTCTACGAAACTTGTGAGCCTTTGAAACCAAACCCTCAGGCCTCTCACCTGGCTCAAGGCGGATGTTGTTTAGATCTAAAAAATGGCCACCTGATGTTTGGAAGCCATAATGTAGGCGGATAGCCTGCCAGATTCCTTTTATAGAAGTTGAATTTTTTATGATGGTTCTAAGTGAGTCGTTTTCTGTGCCACCGTTCACGGATGCGCATCGCCGACAGCATCATCAACAAATCCTCGTGTTGGATTGGCATTGGTCTTCCTCTCCCAGATGACCCATCTGTCAAAATTGTGGCAAAATGTGGATCTAAAGATAACGTGTATTTTAAATTTTGTCGCCACAACTCAAACGATGTTATAGTTTCTTGTTTTGTCAAAGACCACTGTTTCGGTGCTCTTACATGTGCCATATTGTATCTTGACAATTCAATGTTTCTTTAGATGTGTTTGTTTTATGGTTTTATTGATAACTATCTCGTCCAGACGGCGTTTGGTCGTGTTAAAATAAATCACTGTTAAATGTTTCTTTTTTTTTTCTTTCTTTTTCGAAATGTTTACTCACTTGATTGAGTTGCGTACGTAAAACCGCTACCACCACGCCAGTAAACAGTTGGTATTAACTTTAGATGAATAGTTCATTTATAAGGAAACGCTTTAATTGTCGAGTCTGAGAATACAAATGGCGGAGATTAGCCCAAGGGAAGTTCGGTATATATAACAGTTTGCGTCACATATATACATAAACCAATACAATGGCGCATGCCAAATGTAGAAAACATGTTTCCATTTTAGGTAAAGTTACATACAATGTTTAGTTATATAATAATAAATGTATACAGTAAAGAATTGAGTTTCAACCGTTTTTCTATTTTTAGTAATGTTCAGCGACCCTGACCATAGGGGCCCCAAATACCATCCAATGAAAGGTCTGCATAAACTCTTTCTCTGTACCAAGTTTGGTTACAATATGTCAACCATAACTAAAAATATTCAGTTTCAACGTTTTTCTTTTTAATAGCAGCGACCTTGAATTTGACTCTAGGGGCCCAAAACGCAATCCAAAGAAAGGTCTCCATAAGTTCTTTCTACATACCAAGTTTCTTATCAATATGTCACCCAAAACTAAAGATATCCAGTTTCAACCGCTTTTCTATTTTAAGTAACAGCAACATTGACCTTGACCCTAGGGGCCCCAAACACAATCCCATGAAAGGTCTCCATAAACACTTTCTACATTCCAACTTTGGTTACAACAATACAATGTCAACCGTAACTAAAGATATTCTTTAACATAGGTGAGAGTGACGCCCGCCCGAACAATGACATCGTTATTCTAATAAAGATGTTTCAACTACATTGAAAACCTTGTTAAATATATTTAAAAAAGTAAACTTGTTTTGAATGGGAACCCCTAAAAATTCCAATGGCCCCCAAAATGCAAACCATGTGTGTGTCCTGGGACCCCCCAAGTGAAAGAAATCTAGCGAAAACTTTGATATTTTGCCTTTTAGTTGTACACTTTTTAACGGTATTACTGCCATTAAATAAGCTGTTATTAGCACGATAATATCAACAAGTAACTGTAGGATTGCAAGCAATACCATAATCCCCTACCGGTTTGCACGTTTTGACTTATTAATATTGTAAGCAGTACTGATTGTAAGTCCAAAAAGGGGCATAACAATACCTCAAAGGATGTAGAAAAAAAGTGCGGAAAACGAATATTCTAAGTCCAAAAAGGGGCATAACTCATTAAAAAATTAAAGAAATCCCAGGAAACGCGAACTTGATCTGTGACACATGATTACAGAGGCATATACAAAATTTCAGCTCAATACCTCAAAGCATGTAGAAAAAAAATGCGGAAAACGAATATTCTAAGTCCAAAAAGGGGCATAACTCATTAAAAAATTTACGAAATCCCAGGAAACGCGAACTTGATCTGTGACACATGATTACAAAGGCATATACAAAATTTCAGCTCAATACCTCAAAGCATGTAGAAAAAAAGTGCGGAAAACTGATTTGCCGGACTGACTGACTGACTGACAGATGGACTGACTGACGGACTGACGGACTGACGGACGGAGTGCAAACCTAAGAGTCCCCTTCGGCACGCCGGTAGGGGACTAATAAACAAGAGCTGTCGGAGGACAGCGCGCTCGACTACAGGCCGCTTATTCACATAAAGCACTATTTCATTATATTGCACTTAAGTACTATTAAATCATATTATATACTCTATATGTAAAAGCAACTGAATAGATATGGGCAAGAATTCACTATTGGAATTCTTGGTGTCAACACTCTTATTCTGTATGTAGTATCAATTAAGTACAGATTTAGAAAAAAAATTAAGACATTTATTTACACATTTATACCTTACACATCCTTTTGTAAAAAAAGAATGAACTTAAAATGTATTGGCACCGAGAAAAAAAGCCTTAAAACACCATATTTAAGGTTTTAGTGTGACAAAAAGTGTGACATTTTGTACATGCCCTTTAATGTGTGTGTATAACAGCTTTATTTTACCTCATTTTAGTGTGTAGTTGATTCAAAACTTATATCTAATAATCAAATTTTCCTAAAAAATCAATCCAGTGTATTTGTCTGCAACAATCTTTTTACAAAAAAAGAATGAAAATTGACATGTGCGTGTAACATTTGGTGTCAAACATTGTTACACGCGTACATTTATCAAACAAACATAAATTGCAGCACCCAAGGACTTACATTTTTGCCTTATGGTATGCTTTCTTTACCCAGTTGATGAAAAAAAAAAAAACTTTCTTTAAATCTGTGTGTGACTTATGATAGGAAGGCCCAGCAAAATGTCTTAAATTTTGGTGTCAAATAAATCTTACAAATTTTGATCAAATAATTCAATAATGGAATGCTTCCAGTTGTTTTAATTTAATAACATTTACAAATTATTGGATGATTTAAAAATCTGTAATAATATGAATTCATATTATAATGTATGGCAAAAAATAAACTGACTTCAAAATGTGCATGTAACGTTGACAAGGTGTTACATACACCATACTTTTTTAAAATTTCAATTATTTGCTTCTCTTTAGACAAGCATCTCCAATCACTGGCTATGCTTTTTGGTAGAACATTTATAAATAAAAAAAATTAAAAAACAATTTATTTTAATCAGAAACAACAACCTTTGATGTGTGTGTGTAACTGTTTAATTTGACACAAACGTGTCCATGTTACATGCATCAAGCATAGCCGTATCTTCTATACAGCAGCTGACAGGCTAAACTATTTAATTTAGGAATATTCTACTCCTGACAATTAATCTCCGAACCACAAAACAACATATTAAATTTCAAATCTAAATGAATAAAATTACTTTTCAAATTTGTATGTAACATTGACAACAATTCTGTCAATGTTACATGCAACAATAAATATAACAGTATAATATTAATAAATTCATAATTTACAGATGTTTGAAGTTATTTGATATATTGCATCACATGCTTTTGCTACAAGTAAAAAAAAATAACAAATAATATTGTATATAACAGAAATAAATGAGATTTCTAAATGTATGTAACTATTTCAGTTGACACGAAAGTGTCAATGTTACATACTTCAAATATCTGGTAATCAAACATACAAAGTAGTAAATACAACCTGAATCAGAAGACCTGGTCACAACTTCTAACATATAATCCACAAACCAAAGAAGATTTTATATGTTTAATGGATATAAATGACATTTTAATATATGGCTTTCAACGTGTCAATGTTACATGCATCAAATGGAGCTTTATTTTTATTTTTTAGGATGTTTACTTATAAAATTCATTCACAAAAAACACACTGACCCCAACAGCCATGAAATAGGCTAAGACAGAAGCAAGATATATTATTTGAAACAAACATAAGTTTGCACAAACTTTACAAGTGTAACATTGACACCAACCATATCTTTTTGCTATTTTTTCTGTTAAACGACAAGACAGTATTTCTTATTCAAACGGTAAATGTTGGAACAAACTCCAACATCATTTCACACCATAGCAAAAATTAGATCCTCTTTCAATTATATGAGATATGAACAATTGAAATAATATTGGTGTCAATGTTACATACTTCATATATCAATAAATATGACATTTAAAGAAGACAAGATGACATATTTTTAAAAAAGACTCTTGGTTTTAGATGTCTTGCTAGAAGAACTTAGTAGTAAAGCATTTTATAAAATAAATAAAGGTGATCTATTTTTTTGTTTCAATGTCACACTTTGTGTTGCATTAGTGAATTCTTGCCCATATACATACATTTAAATATAATTTAAAAATAAAATTTCCTAAGTCAATCAAGGGCCATTACTCTATATTTAGGATACAATGGAGTTATCTAACCTAATTGTACGATGGTCCTTAACAAATATGTGAAGTATGAAGTGATTTGAATGATGTAACTTTAACGTTGAGCTAAACGCAAATGTTAAAACTGACCGAGTCCAAAATTAGCAAAACCTTAAAAAAAGGTTTTCCTAATGTTTGACACCATGCAAAACCCGTTTGATATGTTGAAGAATTATAGTTGATAAATAAATGATCACAATTAGAAAGAAATGTAACCAAAAATTAAGAATTTATCTAAAATTCTCCAAATCAAACAAAAATCATGTTTTTTACCCCCTAAAAGTCACACTCAGCATCTTCAACATACAATGTGAAGAAAGGTATTACATGTAATTATGTTCCAAATATGGAAGCCCTAACACAAGTACTTATTTAGAAAAATTTGAAAATTAAATGAAAAAGCCAACTTGCCCTAAAACTTTAACCACCCAAAAGCATGTGTTTTACCGCAAACAGAAGGTCACACTCAGCATCTTCAGCATATAATATGAAGAAATGTATTAAATGTAATTATTTTCCAAATATGAAAGCCCTAGCACAAGTACTTATTCAGAAAAAGTTAAAAAAATAAAATAAAATCCTACTTGCCCCAAAATTTTAACCACCGAAAATCATGTTTTTTCCCCAAAAAAGAAGGTCACACTCAGCATCTTCAGCATTCAATGTGAAGAAAGGTATAAGATGTAACTATATTCTAAATATTAAAGCCCTAGCACAAATTCTTATAGAGAAAAATTAAAAAATTAAATGAAAATGCCAACTTGCCCTAAAACTTTAACCACCCAAAATCATGTCTTTTACCCCAAAAAGAAGGTAAAACTCAGAATCTTCAGCATACAATATAAAGAAAGGTATTAGATGTAATTATATTCCAAATATGAAAGCCCTAGCACAAGTACTTATTGAGAAAAAAAAAAATAAAAAAAATAATCCAACTTGCCCTAAAACTTTAACCCCGAAAATCATGTTTTTTTTCCCAAAAGGAAGGTCACACGCAGCATCTTTAGCGTTCAATGTGAAGAAAGGTATAAGATGTAACTATATTCCAAATATGAAAGCCCTAGCACAAATACTTATGAATGAAAATCCCAACTTGCCCTAAAACTTTAACTGGACGCCGACGCCGACGCGAGTAGTAAAGCTCTCATATTCTTCGAATAGTCAAGCTAACAATTATCTACTTTTCAAAGTGACTAGGACAAAAAAATATTCAGTGTGACAAAGTGAAATTAAAGGCCTAATGTTGAGTTATCTTATAAAGTTGACCGGTCGATGGCGCAAACATGTCTTATAAAGTCTAGTGAGATTTTGCAATAACAGCAATCAATAAGAGAATAAAAAATACACTCATTGAATAAGCTGCCTCATAAACCAACTGATCTATAACCAATCTAATGTTTTAAGGTTCCAAAAGTTTGTGTTGGTATGATGTCAAAGAAGGTAGGTGGAGTGATCACAAAGAAAAATGGTTGACAAATCATGACAGAACTGATGTTGTTTTACAGATTTTTAATGATTTTTCTGGCTAATAATATTCCCTACATATCGACCTGGAAGAATAAGAGAAACCACAAAGAAACGAATTCTGGGATAAGAACATAAATAAGTTTACTGATTAATATCTTTAAACACATGTATACATGTATCAATATTAACTGTTATCCACTTTAAAATGAAAAAAAAAAAATTATTTCAAAAAATGTAGCAACCAAGTAGTATTATTAATTACCGCATGTCTAAATTGAAAACTAATATAAAACGACAAAATTGTACTTATCTAAAACAATAATTCTTCTTGTGACAAAATGATTTGTCCGAATCCATGTGACGTCCGGAATAAGTAATCCACAAATCCTGGCTTTACTTTCATTTATAATCCATTTGTTAATTGATATTCATACTCATAGAAAGTAAGGACTCAAAACTGTTAATTAACCACTATATAATGGTTCACTCTGACAGGCGTGTACAGTTTATACACAATTTACACGTTTGGCGGAGTCGAATGACAGTAATCATAGAAATTTGTTTGTGATTGCATGATCTCCTCGTGAGTTTTTACATTGTATATTTTGCGGCCTACAAAAGCGACACGAGTCTCATAAGATTCTTTTTTCTGTTACTGTTTAGTAGCACACCGCTAACATTCTGTACCTTCTCATTATAGGAATATAAAATTAATGTTTCCATAACCATTTCCTTTTTATTTCGTTTCAAAATGGGAAAATAATTAAATATGGAAACATGACGAAAATCAGCTTATTGAGATTTCAAATAAACATGCTTAACAAACATATTTAAACTACAAAACATGCTTCTATCCTCCATTCTGTACTTTCTTTCTTTATTTCCTCTATATACTTTGTTCTATTTCTCTTTAATATCCTCGACTTCTCGCACATATTGATTTAATTACTACGCCTTTTGTTGCCATCTGATCACGTTGTATAATAAATTGTAGAGCTGTCATTTATGTATTATGTATATATTGTTAATGTGTTAGTGCTAATAAAGTTATTATATACTCAGTATCGAAATAAAAAAATATTGTAATGATGTGTTGCCAATGGCTTTCCCTTTATTTTGTGTTTTGTAAACCATTCTAGAATACTTGTAAGTAATTAGTTTACTTTTAAATTATGTTATTATTTGCAATCTTTTGCTAAGTTAATCAAACCATGAAGTCAAAGTGTTTGAACAAATTTAGATCTATTCGTTTCATGAACAAATTTAGATCTATCTATTCGTTTAATGAACTTAGATCTACTCATATGTAAGAATCCTTGCATTTATACAGAAATCCAGTGGCACATCGCTTATGAAAACTATTGAAAAATAGAAACAATGTTCTAGTTTCAAGTCCAGACTAAAGCTTATTTACTGGATCACTTGAATATCAGTATCAATTTCAGTCACATCGATAGGACAAACGGAATTTTGTCTTTTACATTCATTAAACAAAAGAGTTTTGTATAAAGTATCAGCGATCAGAAAAACATATCTATTCATTTACCTGTTGTGAAAATTCTGGTGCGTAAACCTGTGTGATAAAATGTTTTTAAGTAAATTTATGAAGAGCTTTGTAAAATGCGACTGATATCTTTCATGGAAGCAGTTGCTAGGAAGTTTGTTGCTATGATTTGTTTGAACTGTACGCGGTTATAAAATGTATTTGCATCTTTGTTAAACGACGCTTACAAACTCTATAAAATTGAACTCTAACATTACGCAATGCGCCTGATTAACTCAGATTATGTAAACAATAGTAAGAGCAGTCCATGTAAAGTTTCGTCCCAAAAAGATTCGCTATTTGTTCATGAGTCTTAAATTCTGTTAATAATATTTATATATCTGCATAGATTCAACAATGTTATAAGCCACGAAATAAGTTGTTTACAGTTACCACTGTAAGTAAGTAACATCTAAATGATGCAACGGTAAATGCTGCCGTTAAACTTGAACACGCATTACTAGCTAAAAAACATGTACAGGTAATGTGCTTCTAAAATGGAGTGTGATTCTTTGTCCAAGTATTCCACTTGAATATTTATAGTACTTGTGTAACCAATCAAATCCTCAGGTTCATATCAGTGTGCGCATGCTGTTAAGTTTACATTCCTCTGAATAATGGAATAACCAATCTATGTATCTACAGACTTGTTTTATTGTTTGAGTAATAATTAGTATTAAGCAATACCAGCTGTAGAATAAGCTTGCAGTTTAAACCACTCTCTTTCGTGACAGTAACGTTCACATTGATACATGAGGCCACATCCGCATAGGCGGTTTTGTGATGACAGGAATTGAGGTCTGAGAAAGCCGAATGTCAAATTGGCGATGAATTTCTGGAGTGTTTGTAAAAGATTCGCCATTTCTCACAGGCTTAAGAGTTTGGAAAATCGACTCCTCTCGTATGCATTCCACTGCCTTTGAAATTTAGTTAGACATTTCTTATTTGGCAAATGCCACCTCTTTCTATCAGCATTTGCTCTAATGGAGGTGTGTGACAAGCTTCTTTCTGCCTATCGACCTGTGTTTTCATGATTATAAACATGTTCTGGGACATACGAGCTGATACGTTATTATTATTATATTATCGTTAACTCACTTTCATGTTCGCGATGCTAGTTATATAAATACCAAAGGCAATGACGATTTCTGGTTATAAATGCTCACGATGCAGCATTTATATACATTCTCTAGCGTGCAGAAGTTTCGTTGTAGAGATTTTTAGGTATTTCTCTTTATAGGAGACGGTTATCTGAGAGAAAAGTCGGCATGTAGAATAATTAACCGATCTAGCTAGGACAGGAAGATCGGAAATGGGAAAAGTGAGAGGGTTTCCAGGACCGTTCCTTGTGGTATGCAGGAACGTAGATAATCTTATCTACCTCCCTGTGGTATGTAAGACTATATAATAATGTACCTACTGGATGTTTGCAACATGCAACTATTACCATCAGATATCAAGTTTGCGTTTAGTCGAAGGGTAACTTACCGGTGTTTTGAATGTTGGTGTATAGTTGTTAGAGCAAGATAAACGGCGATGTTATTAAAGGATGCTGCCAGGGCTTTATGCCTTGGGTATAACAATACATATGTCCATACTCAAGTTTGTTCATACATATTTTCCTAATGACACATCTCGCCGATCTTCTTTGTCTTTTCCGAATTTGGTTGATTTGATTTTGATACAGTTGCTGCATATTCCATTTGAAGTCTTACTGGTGTTTTGAATGCGATTATGCCTGTTACTTTATGTTTTTTGAATTTATTTGTATTATTTATTTCAATATAGGAATCCAAGGCTTCGACCGACTTTGCCTGTGGTGATATTGATATGTCCCCCCATAATCTAGATTGCGTGCGATAGTAGAGCCTTGGTATTTGGTATATGATTCGTGTTGCCATGTAGTTTATAGTTCTATTTGTTTGGATTTTTCTTTTAAATGACACACAATACATTTCTCTGAGAGAATATCCATTGTCTTCCCACTCTGTGCTAGCAACGGTTGTTTTGAATGAAACTTGAGAAATGCAAGTTGTAAATTGTAAATTTGCAAGTAAAGAATTTGTTGGAAATAATGCTTCCAATGAGAAATCTCCGCGATTAGTTCAAATACAGTGTTTAAAAAATGAAATGTGCCAATAACAAAACAGCAGATCTCCTTGCAAGAAATTTAACCAAATGCAAACCCAGATCAGTTTCGATTATTTACAAATTTTCGCGGTAATAAGACTTAGAAATTATTTTCAAATATGCATAAATAAACCAATACCTACTCTGATCAAAATTGCTGTATATATATTTTCCTTGAAACTGAAATAAGAACTTGTTTGATTATTTTTGTAGAGCGATTGAAAATTGCGACTGGTCACTTTCATGAAAGCAGTTGCTAGGGAGAGCGTAACTACAATCGCCAGAACACTACTCAGATTAATTTCCATTTTATTTAAATCTTGGCCGCTGGACGCTTTTTCTTTCCGTTGAGGTACTAAAGAAATTACATAGAAAGCGTCTTCGTGATTGAGCTCTTAAAATACAGAAAAGGGAGAACACAAAATCAGTCTATTAATACTGTTTCGTCCAACATTGTTTCGAACAACAGGAACAAAATATCTATATATGATATACAACCTATTTATTTACCATGAAGGGGCTTATTGTCGAAAAATGTAACAACATAGTGTTAATATTATTGTCATTGACATATGTAAAGCCATAAAGAATATATTTGTTCGAACATACATTACATTACAACTGTAGTTCATTTGTGAAGTCAAACGTTTATAGTCCTTAAACGTGTTATGGCTTTCAAGCCTTGAAGGACTTGTGAATATTAAATTATTTAAACAATATGAGTTCATATGAGGCGCCGTTTGACTATTTATTCCTTATTTTTTTATATCAAAAAATTGATTTTTTGATATCAGGAAATGGATTTCTTGATATCAAGAAATAAAGAATATTTTCTGATATCAAAAAATAGATTCTCTGAGATATCAAAAAATGAATTTTTGATATCAGAAAATCTATTTTTTGATATCAGTTATTCGAATTTTTGATATCAGAAAATATTCATTATTTTCTGATATCAAGAAATTGATTTCATGATATCAAAAATTCGAATTCCTGATATCAGAAAATATTCATTATTTTCTGATATCAAGAAATTGACTTCCTGATATCAAGAAAGTGAGTTCCTGATATCAAAAAATGATTTTCTGATATCAAGAATTCGAATACCTGATATCAGAAAATGAATATTTGATATCAGAAAATGTATTTCTTGATATCAGAAAATCGTCAGTATTTTTTGATATCAGAAAATCTATTTTTTGATATCAGGAAATCAATTTCTGAATATCAGAAAATAATTAATATTTTCTGATATAAAAAATTCATTTTTTGATATCAGAAAATATTCTTTATTTCTTGATATATCAAGAAATCCATTTCCTGATATCAAAAAATCAATTTTTTAATATTAAAAAATAAGGAATAAATAGTAAAACGGCGCCTCATAGATACGCATTTCAAATACCCTGCTAGGCAGTCAAATATGTGTATACGCAACACAAAATATATCAAACATTTGCCTTGAATTTGTTCAATATGTTTTGGAAACATGCAAAACTTGTTCTCCTTATCCCTTAACCACTATAATCTGCACTAGACGAATGTTGTCACACTGTTTATATCTTTGTTCCGTAATAAAAGTTTCATTTACAAAGATTTGCCATATTTTGCCTAGCTGTTTTCAAAGTCGTCTGGTATATAGTTGTTGTTTATGTGAAAGGGTTAAATGTATAGGCCTATTTTATGCAAATGTCCCTGTGCCCAATTAATTTTGAATATTACTTTTCAACAGTACCAAGTTACTTTGTTTGATCGAGATAAGTGGAACCATTGTACGAAATAAAGCTTGATTTGGAGACGGAGTAGGCTAGAGAATGTTATAAGAAGTGACATTTCTTCTCCCATCGAAATATTTCAAAAGCCGCCTGTTGCCGATGCATCAGAGGTCGCCAGTATCATGGGAAGGTATGATATTTACCTTCCAAAGTTGTATTGTTCCATATCGGTGGTTAGGATAAAGGGTTAACCGTTTGGCTGATATAAGACTTTTATACGCATCTATTTTGAACCATCTTTTTTTTTTTTTTTTTTTTATATAAAATCTCGATAAATGAAATTGATAATTTGATACAAATTATAAATCTTTGAAAGAAAAGGGAGAAAGTTGAAAGGTTTCTCATTTTCAAACAATGTTTTGACATCAAACGTCATCTCTTTAATTCATCATGGAAAGGGTCAAAGTGCGGTGAAATCCATGTTAAGATTGTTATCGCATGTTTGTACGTACACGTTTAGGGAACCATCACAATTGTTACCATTGTGTAATAGGCATATATATACTTTTGTCATTTAATAATGTAGAAATGCGACTTACGCTCATTGTAACACACTGTTTTATCATGGCTTACGTCGATTTCAGCAGTATTTCAATTATATTCACGACGACAGAACACTAATACATGCATGGTCCCTGACCAGTATTTGGCTAGGAAATTTGGTCCAATTGCAGTTCGAAATGCTCACAGAAAGGCTGCCTCCGACAAAGACACCCATATAACAGGGTACTTTTTGATGATTAGAAAATTAATATGATTGCTCATGTTGAGCAAACCCTACATTGTCCCGCATGATGTTCTACTGTTTTGCACTCTGACATAACACTAACAGCAGGATAACCCTAACTTGGACACCAGACTGCAGACGAAAACGAGGAAGACCAAATGAAAAAGAAAGACAACAATTCGGTTACAAGACATGGATAGAAACAGCAGTCAAGATACTCTGAAATCGTGTTTAATTTGTCCTTGACCGCCTCGATGGGGTAGTGGTAGAACGTCCACCTCGGGTGCGAAGGTTCGATCCTCGGCCGGAACCAAAAACTTAACAAATTGCAGTAGGCTTCCTTCCGTCACGTGAATATAACTGAACAAAATTGAAAGCGGCGTTAAACTACATACCATCAACTCTGACATTGTCCACATGTTCGTTCTTTTCATAATGGGAACAAAATACGAACAGTGCACCAGAGTCGATTAGATAAATCGATACTCGACTTCCTCTCCAGGAAAATCAGCCATAACGTGTTTGCTACAAATGTAGATTCGGATTAATCTGCGCAGCTATGGAGTCTCATTCGAATCTCTTTTGAATTATTTAGACTGGATATGTATCATAGATCGCTAAAAGACATTCATATGACTTATCACATAATACCTTTAGTTTAGTTTAAACTTAGTTATTTTACATCGATGGCGAAACCAGCTTTAAGCTTATATTAATCACGCTCGATGTCTGCTTCCTGGATACTTAACCAGTACTCGCGCCGTTTGTGTGGATAAATCCCAAAGGCATAACCCGCTCATCACGGGATTCGAACCCGGGACCTTCGTACAAGAGGCCGACGCTCTACCACTGTACCACATAATACCTTTGGTTGATTAATTCTTCACGTGACATGTCACAGTCAATAGCTATGTTTTTTTTTTCTTCAAAAAGTGCAGATCGTTTGAACATTTATTTTGAAACGTTCGACATGAATGTTCTCAACTCTCTGGATACATGTATATATCCAAGGCGTTGGTATATGTACTTGTTCCACCCTTAGATAATATGAGCCCGTCCGCGCAAAATGCTATAAGTTGGTTATTAAGGACACTGTAAAACCAGATCAGCATATGCATCCGCTTAGCCTGATCAAGATTTACACTTTTTACATATTACTAGCATAAGTCGGGGTAAATGTTCATGCTGATCTGACCTCACATTTGGTTCTGATAATCGCAATAATAACTTGCCGAGTTTTACTTATATAAAAGCTCGGTCCGCCGACAGTTTTGGTTGTGGATAACTGGACTTGATGGTTCTTGACTGGCTATGTGAATGTACGAATGTAATGTACTACTCTAATGTGAATGCTAGTGACTGCTACCGTTCCTTCTCTTATTCTTCCTTCACGAAGTATTTTTTATCTGTCAATAACTTTCTTAACCCTTTCCCGCAAACAACACATTTGCAGCAGACGACTTTAAAAACATAAAAGGTGGAAAATCTGTAAATAAAACTATTATTATCGAAATGAGTGAAAATATTGTGGCAAAAGAAAAAAATGCTTATCATGAGCAATTTTTCTTGGTGTGCATGCCCAAGTGGAGAAGGGAGAACGTTCATTACCGATATTTTATTTCACTTAGCAAATTTCTAGTAATTTAAAACGGTTGAACCTCATTTGCTATGACATTCCCCAATAGTTATAAAAGACGCAATGCACTACTTAGAACAGTGGTTTTCCCATACCATGATTCAAATGTTGTCAGTTTCAGTCCAAAATATACTAGAACTATCACTGAAGATGATAAATACCCCCAAAACAGCACCTTGAATTCCGACCGACCGACCGATAGGTAGTCCTATCAAACAGTACTCATTTTGACCTTTGACCATGACCATTGAGGTACAAGACACCTCATCATGGTGAACATGTGTGCCCAGTAACTAGAGAATCCTATGATGCATGGTTGAGATGCGGAACGGACAAGGTAGTTCTATCAAACAGTACTCATTTTGAACTTTGACCTCTGAGTGTGACTTTGACCTTTGAGGTACAAGCCACCTCATCATGATGACTATGTGTGTCTAGTAACTTGAGAATCCTAAGATGCATGGTTGAGATGCGGGCCGGACAAGGTAGTCCTATCAAACAGTACTCTTTTGACCCTTTGACCTTTGAGATACAAGCCACCGCATCACGGTGAACATGTGTGTCCAGTAACTTGAGAATCCTAAGATGCATGGTTGAGATGCAGGCCGGACAAGATAGTCCTATCAAACAGTACTCATTTTGACATTTGACCTTTAAGTGTGACCTTGACCTTTAAGGTACAGGCCTGGGTCTTGTGAGCAACACGCCGCCTCATCATGGTGAACGTTTGTGCCAAGTTTCTTTGAAATCCTATAATGCATGGTTGAAATGTGAGCCGGACAAGGTAGACCTTTCAAATAGTACTCATTTCAACCTTTGACCTCTTAGTGTGACCTTGACATTTGAGGTACAGGCCTGGGTGTTGTGCGCAACACACTGCCTCATTATGGTGAACGTTTATGCCAAGTCACATCACATGCAATTGTGAAACCGTTAGGGTATGCACATCTCCTCTTGGTATAGAAGCTTCATGTAAAATTTTATTGAATTCCACCCAGTGGTTTGTAAGAAATAGGCCGGACAAAACATGGCTTCCGACCGACCGACCGACTGACCGACCAACCCAGTGACTCCTATATACCCCACCCAAAACTTTGTATTTTTGGGGCAATAAAAATCAGGTAATGTGTTTTTAAAATTCAAGACAAGACTTAATCAACAATATAAAACTTAGATTTATTTATATTTTTATTGCAAATAAATAAACTGAATATATGAAAATATTGGGTAAAAACATTTTAAAAAATCAAAATATGACAAACCAATAAGACATCTCTCTTAAATATTGCACCAAATCGAGATTGCAAATAATACCGTTTGAAACTAACATAATAGAGCATCTAAATCTTGTTTAATAAGATAGAGCATCAATGTCACTTTAATGATTGCTTGGTAAACAGAAGGAACATCGATATCTACATGTAAGTAACACTAAGATGGAGCATCAACTTCTTTTTTAAGATAAAACATTATAATTCAAAGATAGAGCATCAATATCTTCTTTTATATAGATAGAGCATCGACATCCTATTCATCACAAGAAAGCAAAATTACTATTTATTTGCTAAGTACACTAACATTTAAAGGAGCATCCATATCTTCACATGTTAGTAACATTAAGATAGAGCATCAACTTCTTATATAAGATATTACATTATAATTCAAAGATAGAGCATCAATATCTTTTTTTTTATAAAGACAGAGCATCAATATCCTAATCATTATAATTCAAAAATAGAGCGATATAACATTATAATTCAAAGATAGAGCATCAATATCTTCTTTTATAAAGATAGAGCATCAATATCTTCTTTTATAAAGATAGAGTATCCATATCCTATTTATCACAAGAGAGCAAAATAACTATTTAGTGCACTAAACTTTAAAGGAGCATCCATATCTTCACATGTTAGCAACAAGATAGAGCATCAACTTCTTATATAAGATATAACATTCAAAGATAGAGCATCAGTATCTTTTTTTTAAAAAGACAGAGCATCAATATCCTAATCCTATTTATCACAATAGAGCAAAATTACTATTTGCTTAATACACACAGAAATGGCATCGACATGTCTACATGTAAATAAGACTATAGATATGATAGACAGGGCCTTTTTACCTTATATAAGTGACGCCGTTAAACGGTGTCTTCCCAATTGGAAAAACGTTGTTTTTTTCCCAATTGGAAAAAAATATTTCCCAAAATCTAAAAAAAAAATAAAAAAAAAATAAAAAAAAAAATATTTTTTTTTTTAAGTGAAGTGAAGTGGAATACACTATTACATATATATTTGTCTTGTTTAAGGTAATATGATTGTTTAATTGCATTATATAAACCAAAAGTCTTAAGTTATTGTAAAAAGGACTATTTATATAGCCACATGTTATATGTCTAATTTCTCCCAATTTGGCAAAAAATCGCGCTAAAATTTCCCAAAATGAAAGGCTAAGGCCTCTTCCCAATTTCTGGAAAAAAGGCCCTGATAGAGCATCAATATCTTTCTATAAAGATAGAGCATCAATATCATTTTTATTACAAGAGAGCAAAATAACTGTTTGCTTGGTATACTGAAGAAACATTTATATCTTTATGCAAAGAATACTAAGATAGATTATCAACTTCATTGGAGAACATGTTAAAATAGTGTAACCTCCATATTTCATACTGAAATGTTGCTAATGTTAATTTATATCCCCAAAACTGAAAATTTGATAACTTTCTTATTTTAGACTCACAGCCAAACATTAATGTCAGATTTTAAAGAGACTTCATTGAAATACACCAGTGTATTTCAATAAGAAGATCTAAAACAATCATATAAAAATTTGGTCATATTGAAATTATTGAATGCTGCATTTTTAACAAGACTCTTTTTTCACATGAATACAGATTAAAACAATCCATGTTGAATAAACAATTTTGAACACAGATAGTGTCAGAAAAATCTTTGAATTGCTGTGCTGAATCTGTATACCAGGCTACTCCCTGTCAAACACTGAAATATAAAAAGTATAAAATGAATAATTATATACCAGGATAAATATTTAAAACATTCTATAAACAATCTTAAAAGATAGAATATAGTTGTGAGAAAGAGTAGAAAAAAGTTAAAATGGAGAAAATGCTTCCAAGCATTTATTTATAACATCCAAAAAAACAATATTTTGATATCATATGATGTCTGTAAAGACCTGAGACAGTTCAGTTCAATATTTATCAGGGGACTATTTTTAAAATCATTTCATTGGATCTAAGTATTTGTAGATGACTAACTGTTTATAAAAGAAAAATGCAAGCCAAATTGGTATACATGTACTAGTATACTAAAATGAACATAATTAAGGCAGAATATAGCAAATACATATATCTGTGAGTTGGATGAGCCATATAGTCCACAAGAAAAAAAACAGTTAACTATGTGCAAGTGAGTTTACAGGATATGTGCATGGGAAAAGACAATGTAGATGCACAAGCTGTTCTGAATCTACATTTTCCAACAAAACAAACTTGTTAATTTTGCCATGGACAGACAGACTCATATGGATGTAGTGAAAGAGTTTGAAGTTGGGTAATTTTTTATTGCACACAATGTGAAGCTATGGATTATATAGGGCATACCAAACTGATCCATGTTCTAATCTAACGGGATGCTAAAATGGGTATCCACTTTTAAGAAAGAATGTTGTTATTTAGTAGTATCTAACCTATAACAAAAGGTCCATTGTGACCTTGTAGCGCTCACAAGAGTACCATGGCTTGTTATGATAATGTATTCATGATTAATAATTAAATTGGTTAAACAAGTAAAATAATTGGTATCTCTCGAGTGTCCACAAGACTTTTCTTAAATGTTGCATAGTGATCTAGTTTGAGGGCCGATATTTGAACTTAGCTTAGATGTCATCAAGACAATCATTCTGACAAATGTTCAATATGCTCTAGTAAAATAAACAAGAGGCCCATGAAGGCCTATGCTCTACTGGTATGGTTCTTTGGTCATTTTCAATCCAGAGCATGTATGTATGGTGAAGATCAGGGTAAATGGAAGGTATTTTGTGTTCACAAACTGTATTATAGCAATTTTGACAATTTTAAGGGCCATTATCCAATCTTATATGGGCATATCTGGCTGGTTTGCGAAAGGAACCGAGCTCTCATCAATATTTAACAACTATCTAAGTTTGGGGAAGATCGGATAGTAAATGGAGGCTCTATTGTGTTCACAAGCTGTATTATAGCAATTTTGACAATTTCAAGGACCATAATCCAGTCATGCAAGGACACATCTGGCTGGTTTTCGAAAGGAACCAAGCTCTCATCAATATTTAACTACTATCTAAGTTTGGTGAAGATCAGATGATAAATAGAGCCTCTATTGTGTTCACAAGCTCTATTATAGCAATTTTGACAGTTTCAAGGGCCATAATGCAGTCTTGCATGGGCGGATCTGGCTGGTTTGCGAAAGGAACCGAGCTCTCATCAATATTTAACTACTATCTAAGTTTGGTGAAGATTGAATAGTAAATGGAGGCTTCACAAGCTGTATTATAGCGATTTTAACAATTTCAAGGGCCATAATCCAGTCATGTAAAGGCACATCTGGCTGGTTTTCGAGAGGAACCAAGCTCTCATCAATATTTAACTACTATCTGAGTTTGGTGAAGATTAGTTAGTAAATGGAGCCTCTATTGTGTTCACAAGCTCAATTATAGCAATTTTGACAATTTCAAAGGCCATAATCCACTCTTGCATCTATAGGCGGATCTGGTTGGTTTGGGAAAGGAACCGAGCTCGCATGGATATCTAACTACTGTATAAGTTTGATGGAGATACAATCAAAACTGAAGACTTTATCGCGTTCACAAGCTCTATTATAGCAATTCTGCCAATTTCAAGGGCCATAATCCAGTCTTGCATAGCCGGATCTGGCTGGTTTGCAATAGGAACCAAGCTCTCATGGATACCTAACTACTGTGTAAGTTTGGTGAAGATCAGATAGTAAATGTAGCCTCTATTGTGTTCACAAGCTCTATTATAGCAATTTTGACAATTTCAAGGGGCGTAATCCAGTCTTGCATAGGCGGATCTGGCTGGTTTGCGAAAGTAACCGAGCTCTCATGGATATCTAACTACTGTATAAGTGTGATTGAGATTCAATCAAAACTGAAGACTGTATTGCGTTCACAAGCAATTGTTTACGGACGCACGGACGACGGACACCACACCAGGGCATAAGCACTTCATGCACAGGTGAGCTAAATAAAAAGAAATACCTAAATAACAAGAGATGTCCATAAGACAGCTTGCTCGACTATTCCACCACTTCTTAGCTACTGAGATATTGATGCTAATGTAGTTGCGTGCAAAACATTAACCAGAATTTCTAGGTATGATGGTTGGGAAGGGTTGTATAAAGTTTTAATGCAATGCATCATGTAGTTTCTAATATATATATACTCTTAATGTAGTTGCACGTAAAACTTTAACCAGAATTTCTAGGTATGATGGTTGGGAACGGTTGTATAAAGTTTCAATGCAATGCATCACGTTGTTACTAAGATATGGATTTTAACCAGAATTTCTAAGTAGAAAAAAGGCCATAATTTGCATTATATGCTGGATACAGTTATACTACTTAATTGTTTACATAGGTGTGATGTTTGAGAAGGGTTGTATGAAAATTTAATGCAATGCATCAAGTAATTACTAAGATATGGACTCTTATCGAGTTGCACGCACAACTTTAACCAGAATTTCTAAGTCAATAAAGGGCCATAACTTGCATTCAATGTAGGACAGAGTTATCTTACTTAATGATTTACATAGGTGAGATATTTGGAAAGGGGTGTATCAATTTATAGTTATTACTGAGATATGGACTCTAAATGTAGTTGCACACAAAACTTTAACCAGAAGTTCTAAGTCAAACTAGAATGGAGTGCTCCGCGGAGCACGTGTGTCACCTGCACCTGCTCATTGAAAGTGTGACGAAAAAGTGTGGCGGACAGACAGACAGACAGACAGACAGATGGACATACGCCAAAGTAATCCCTAAGTGCCTACCATGCTACGCAGGGTGACACAAAAAGGGCCATAACTTGCATTTAATGCAGGATAGAGTAATTTACATAAGTGTGATAGTTGGAAAGGGTTATATAAAGTTTCAATGCAATGCATCAAGTAATTACTGAGATATGGACTCTTAATGTGGTTGCACGCAAAACTTTAACCAGAATTTCTAAGGAAAAAAAGCCATAATTTGCTTTAAATGCAGGATATGGTTATAAAACTTGATAATTTACATAGGTGTGATAGTTGGGAAGCATTGCAGAAAGTATCAATGCAATACATCTAGTAGTTACTGAGGTATAGAGAAATATATGTACTTGCATGCAAAACCTTAACCAAGGTGTGACGCGGACGCCAGGGTGAGTATAGAATAGCTCTCATATTCTCCTAATAGTCAAGCTAAAAATGAATGTTGAACTAAGAGTACTGTGGCCCCAATTACATGCATATTCGTAATAGAAAGATTCTTACACTATTTTAAAACCCATCTAATTGCATTTTGCGAAAGATTTGTTTGATATTTTTTTACACCATATTCAACATTAATTCAGTTATATCATGGCGACAGTTCACTTATCCATGATCCCTGGGTAAACAAACCAGTACTAGGCTAGGACATGTGCCTTGCCCAAGGGCACTCCACCAGGAGTGCTGCATCTGGGGATCAAAACCGGAACAACCGGTTCCAAATCCTGGACACTAACAACTTGGCCACAGGCGGATTCCTATTTTATTTTTTTGTGACAGAAGGCCCAAGAAATATCCGTTAGAACAGATAAGCTGAGGAGCAGTAAAGATAGATAACTGCTAGTTAAGTACATTTGCTGCTTATGCAACAACAACTAACAAGATTATATATCAAGTGTTCAAGCTGGAAAACTGTCAATAATAACTCGAGCCTAATTGATAATAACTTATTATTACAGAATCGCAATAACTCTGTTGACTTGTATCTATAATGTACTCACCTTGTTTGACATTCCAGTCAGAGCTTTCTCTCACTATTCTAAGAACTATGCCTGATTCTTGTTTAGAAACTTTAGACCTTTTTGATTGTGGTAATATGTCAGAAGGTGGTGCATTTCGTTTTCTACTCACTAATGATGAGGACATAGTGTCTTTTGTAACCTTAGCTACACCAGATCTGTGTACTTGAGTTTGAGCTAAAGTGACAGCTTTCTTTGAGACATTTCCGATCTTTGGAACACTGTCCTGTACTTTATAATAGTGTATAGAAGACTTTGTCCTTTGGGTCTTTTCAAACTGTCAATAGAAATGCAGAAATTACACTTTATACTCAAAGATATATAATATCTCCACAATATATAATATAAATATAGAACATGGGAAATAATTTTAGTTTTTTGATAAGTTAAGCCAATTACAAGGAGGGTTATACAATTTAGAATTAGAATGATGCTTGGAACTTTAAAGAAACATATTTCTCAATATGAACTCTTCCCCATATACAGACATCTATTGAAATATGAGCCGTCACATGAGAAAACAAACATTATGACCTCTGCGTAATGTATCGACCCAGATCAGCCTGCCCAGTCCACGCAGCCTGATCCGGGCCAACACATTCCGTCTCAGGGGGATACAGGTATAGAGTAATGATTCCTGAAACAGAAAATCCACAGTAGGCAAAAAGTGTCTATCCGGGTAAGCCTGCATGGCATGCTTAGGCTGAGCTGGGTCCATACTTTACGCAGAGTCCACAATGTTGGTTTTCTTGCGGGATGGCTCATATCTCAATACTTACTATCCCGTCTCAAAATTACAGTTCATTTGCCTTTACTTTCTCCCCTTTCAGATGTTTTTAATTTTGATTGGTTTATAGAGTTTGAATAATCAGGAATACCGGTAAAACATGTCTTCTTCAGAGATCATTGGAAATACTTGTCTATGCTTCCATGGGGTTCTAATAGATACTGTTTCACACAGAAGTTACTTTAAACCTTCTTTGACTAATTGGCAATCAGTGCAGACCCAGATTAGACTATGCAGGTGCACTGGCTAATCTCGATTTACACCAGTAGCAAATGCCTAATGGTTTGTTTTTCGCAGAGCCCCGCTCATAGGTCTTCAGAACTGTACACCTTGACCTACACCATAACTAAAGTAAAAGAGCCATAACTCTGTAAAATAACATGCAATTGTAAGACCTTTAGGATATATGCACATCCCCTCTTGGTATAGAAGCTTCATGTAACATTTTATTGAATTCCACCAAGTGGTTTGTAAGAAATAGGCTGGACAAGATATGGCTTTCGGACAAAATATGGCTTCCGACCGACCGACAGCCCGACACAGTGACCCCTATATACCCCCTCTTCTTCGATGGGGGTATAAATATATTGCTTGCCAAATAGTTAATTCTTCATGGCAAGGTTAAATAAATTCAAAGAACGAAGGAAGAAGATATACCTGCTGACTGAGAAGCTCCTTCATTCTCTCTTTCTTCAACTCCAATGCTCTCAGCTGTTCTTCCCTTCTCTTTTTTAATTGGTCAGCTTCAGTACAAGTCATATGTTCTGTGACAGTTCTTTTAAGAGAGTGTTGTGTTCTCTTGATCTTATTCTCGTACACATGAGGACGATCACTGCCTACCAGTGGATGAACAGGTTTAATGGTGTTCTGTGATTTCTGGATTTCTTAAAAAGTAAAATTCTTCAAGTTTTAGTTCTCATTCATTCATAACAATCATGCTATTAATATTTGTACAAAGACAAGATTTTCAAATTGTATTTCTTTCACACAGCATATATATGCTAGACCACATTATTGGCACTTCTCTGTGCATGAGGAAATAATGATTCTTAAACCTTTAGCTGTACATTACGTTTAACCCTTTCCCGAATACAAGAGAATTGCAGAAGACAACAAATAATGCAAACAATCTAAACTTTCAAAAAAATTGGTGGCAAGATAAGAAATTGCTCAACATAAGAAAGTTTTCCTTTTTTCCAAAGTATTTTCAAAGATTATCTGCTGTAGATGATATTAAATGTGTGGGCTTGTGAGAAAGGGTCAAGTATCTTAAAAAGCAAATAAAATGAAATTAAAGAAATAAAGCTCTTGAGACAAGTGTTGAAATTATTTAAGTAAAAAAAACAAGGTTCGTTTAATGTTCACACTTTCCCAGAATGTTTTCAAACGTTGTCTTTTGTAAATATATCAAAATTCCTTTCTGTAAAGTAAAAGATTAACATATTTCTACATCAAATACATGTATAGCACGCTCATGTGACCACATTACACTTTTACTGGGAAATTAGCCATGCTACACAAAAATCACATTTAGGTAGTCTTGACCATTCATTAATGATTAAGATCAAAATAATGTTTTCACAATAGCAGATCATGATTATCTTTTAAAGGTTCTGCAATTTTTAAATAACATTGGGGTTAACATTCTAGTTCTTGAAGACTGTGCAGTGGTACAGGCTAATATTTTTGTTTGCAGATCTCATTTCCTAAGGTATAACTCAGAGAGATGAATTTACAAATAATGAAATTGCATACATGTCTAGTATTATTGTTAAACCAATCATGATTAAACCTTTTATATACACAATAATAGACTTAATTCATTGAGGTGTTTAGCTATTTGCAACTGTATTTCAGTTATATCCCTGCAAAAGTACATGTATGTACCTTGCCCAAGGGAATTTAAAGCTTTGGCAAGTATCAACAAGTTTTAGAACCACTGCTAAATAGTATGAGTTTTATAGATTTACTGTCTACTAAATAAATAACTTGTCTGCAAAGGAATATATATACAATGCTTCAAAATGTGTTAAACGTTGTGTATTGAACTATAACACTTACCACTCTTGACTTCAACAGGAGGTCTCATCATTGTTTCTGTTGTCAAACTTTTTATTCCCTCACAGTATTTTCTTAATGTTGTGGTGGATAAGCCTTGGCTTTTCTGAGTATATGTATTTGGTTGGTAAGGTAAGTTCTTGGTTTCATCACAATGCCTTCTTTCTGTCTTGACAGGCAAACCCTGAGTTTTCTGAGTATTTGGTTGGTAAGGTAGAATCTTAAATTCATCAAAATGCTTTCTTTCTGTTTTGATAGGTAAACCCTGTTTTTTCTGAGTAGTTGTTGTATGTGACAGGCTACTGGTCTCATCACAACACTTTCTTTCTGTTGAGAAAAAGACATTCTGGCTTTTCTGATTAATTGGTTGGTTAGGCAGGTTCTTGATTTTATCACAAGGCCACTTTTCTGATGTGTCAGATAAACCCTGAGTATTTGATTGGTCTGAACTGATTCTAGTATAAGTAGAACCTTGTCCTTCAGTATATTTCTCTGTTGATTCTGCTACAGCTTCTTTCTTGTCTGGCTGTGATATATTTTCACTCATTTGAGCATTTGAAGATCTTTTGAACCCCAACATCAGCTCTTCCCAAGAAAAGAGTGGATATGGTCTGTTGAAGTTAATACTTAGATTGTCTTTATTCCAAGCTGTATTTTCTCCATTTTTGAGTGGATTATTATCATTGATGCTAGAATTTGTTCCATTTGTCTTTGCCTTGAGAGAAGTGTCATATTTGATAGGAATGTCTGGTTTAGAAGTTGCTGCTTCCACCACTGTCTTGTGTAATGTCTTATTAATTGTATAACTGTCAGAATTAGACAAAGCTTTATTCAGTTCTGATCTATTAGTGTTAGCACAGGTGGTACTTCCTCTCTTCTGTGTTTGGGATTTGGAATCTAGCTCTCTGATATCATCCAGTGTTATATTAAAGCCATCAGCTGAATCTTTGCTTATATCTTCATTAGAATTGACTGGCGTTATTTCATATCCAGCCTCTAAATTCTTTTCAGCAAGCTGATCTTGAGTGATTGAAGGCTTGAGTGTTGGAAATATTTGATTTCTCTGGAGAACTCTTTTTGGTACAGAATTTGTAGCTTTTCTAGAGTTACTCTCTTCTTCAGCCCATTTCAGCAAGGCAATGATATGTCTCTCTGTAGAAAAAAATAAAGAAAAGCCCATATATGAAAATACGGAGCACTTTGGTTGTACTAACAAGAAGACCAAAATGATAGTTTAGTAGCAAATGTATGTATATATGTATATATATACATTTACTGCTAATATACATGTGGCAAACATTCAGCAAGAGTGGGAATGAAACTGCAAGGAGTGATAAATATTTAAATGAAACAGCCTATAGGTAAAGGACATTTGTAATAAGAGGGCCAGATGGCCCTAAAGCGATCACCTGAATATTTGTTAAAGTGTCTACCTAAACAAGTTTATGTAAAACAAGTGATCTCCAGGGTGGGGCCATTTTTGACACCAGGGCTATAATTTGACCAATCTTGGTAGAGGACCACTAGATGAAGTTAGATTTCAAATATCAACTTTAAGACAAGATTTTTTAAAGTTTTTCCCTATACAAGTATAAAATTATGTAAAACAAGTGACTTGGGATGGGGCCATTTTTTACCCCAGGGCTATAATTTGAACAATCTTGGTAGAGGCTAACTAGATGAAGCTACATACCAAATATAAAAAGCCAGGACATTCTGCCTTCAGACCAGATTATTTTTAAAGTTTCTCCCTATACGAGTCTTCGTAAAACAAGTGAGCCACAGGTGGGGTCATTTTTAACCCCAGGGCTTTAAATTGAACAATCTTGATAGAGGTCCACTAGATGAAGCTACATACCAAATATCAAAGGCCTGGGCCATCCACTTTTAGAAAAGAAAGTTTTTTAAGTTTTTTCCCTATACAAGACTATGTAAAACAAATTGTTAATACTAGGGCTATAATTTGAACAATCTTGGTAGAGGTCCAGTCTAGATGAAGCTACATACCAAATATCAAAGGCTTTGGCCTTCTACTTTTAGAAAAGAAGATTTTCAGGGCTATAATTTGAACAATCTTGGTAGAGGTCCACTAGTTGAAGCTACATACTAAATATCAAAGGCCTGGGCCATCTACTTTTAGACAACAAGACTTTTAAAGTTTTTTCCCTACAGGTACAAGTCTATGTAAAACAAGTGACCCCAAGGGAGGGGCCATTTTTGACCCCAGAGCTATAATTTGAACAGTCTTAGTAGAGGTCCACTAGACAAAGCTACATACCAAATATCCAAGGCCTGGGCCTTCTAATTTTAGACAAGAAGATTTTTAAAGTTTTTTCCCTATACAAGTCTATGTTAAACAAGTGACCCCGGGAGGAGTCATTTTGATTCCAGGGCTATAATTTGAACAATCCTGGTAGAGGTTCAATAGATGAAGCTACATACCAAATATCAAAAGCCGGGGCCTTCTACTTTTAGACAAGAATATTTTTAAAGTCTTTTCCCTATACAAGTATTTGTAAAACAAGTGACCCCAAGGGAGAGGTAATTTTTGACCCAAGGGCTATAATTTGAATAATCTTGGTAGAGGTTCACTAGATGAAACTACATACCAAATATCAAAAGCCTGGGCCTTCTACTTTTAGACAAGAATATTTTTAAAGTCTTTTCCCTATACAAGTATTTGTAAAACAAGTGACCCCAAGGGACACCAGGGCTATAATTTGACCAATCTTGGTAGAGGACCACTAGATGAAGTTAGATTTCAAATATCAACTTTAAGACAAGATTTTTTAAAGTTTTTCCCTATACAAGTATAAAATTATGTAAAACAAGTGACTTGGGATGGGGCCATTTTTTACCCCAGGGCTATAATTTGAACAATCTTGGTAGAGGTCAACTAGATGAAGCTACATACCAAATATCAAAGGCCTGGGCCATCCACTTTTAGAAAAGAAGGTTTTTTAAGTTTTTGCCCTATACAAGACTATGTAAAACAAATTGTTAATACTAGGGCTATAATTTGAACAATCTTGGTAGAGGTCCAGTCTAGATGAAGCTGCTACATACCAAATATCAAAGGCTTTGGCCTTCTACTTTTAGAAAAGAAGATTTTTAAAGTTTTTCCCTATACAAGTCTATGTAAAACAAGTGACCTCTGGGGAGGTCATTTTTGACCTCAGGGCTATAATTTGAACAATCTTGGTAGAGGTCCACTAGTTGAAGCTACATACTAAATATCAAAGGCCTGGGCCATCTACTTTTAGACAACAAGACTTTTAAAGTTTTTTCCCTGTACAAGTCTATGTAAAACAAGTGACCCCAAGGGAGGGGCCATTTTTGACCCCAGAGCTATAATTTGAACAGTCTTAGTAGAGGTCCACTAGACAAAGCTACATACCAAATATCCAAGGCCTGGGCCTTCTAATTTTAGACAACAAGATTTTTAAAGTTTTTTCCCTATACAAGTCTATGTTAAACAAGTGACCCCGGGAGGGGTCATTTTGATCCCAGGGCTATAATTTGAACAATCCTGGTAGAGGTTCAATAGATGAAGCTACATACCAAATATCAAAAGCCTGGGCCTTCTACTTTTAGACAAGAATATTTTTAAAGTCTTTTCCCTATACAAGTATTTGTAAAACAAGTGACCCCAAGGGAGAGGTAATTTTTGACCCAAGGGCGGCTATAATTTGAATAATCTTGGTAGAGGTTCACTAGATTAAACTACATACCATATATCAAAGGTCTGGGCCATCTACTTTTAGACAAGAAGATTTTTAAAGTTTTTTTTCCTATATAAGTCTATGTAAAACAAGTGACCACCCCCGGGGAGGGGTCATTTTTAACCCCAGGGCTTTAAATTTAACAATCTTGATAGAGGTCCACTAGATGAAGCTACATACCAAATATCAAAGGCCTGGGCCATCCACTTTTAGAAAAGAAGGTTTTTTAAGTTTTTTCCCTATACAAGACTATGTAAAACAAATTGTTAATACTAGGGCTATAATTTGAACAATCTTGGTAGAGGTCCAGTCTAGATGAAGCTACATACCAAATATCAAAGGCTTTGGCCTTCTACTTTTAGAAAAGAAGATTTTTAAAGTTTTTCCCTATACAAGTCTATGTAAAACAAGTGACCTCTGGGGAGGTCATTTTTGACCTCAGGGCTATAATTTGAACAATCTTGGTAGAGGTCCACTAGTTGAAGCTACATACTAAATATCAAAGGCCTGGGCCATCTACTTTTAGACAACAAGACTTTTAAAGTTTTTTCCCTGTACAAGTCTATGTAAAACAAGTGACCCCAAGGGAGGGGCCATTTTTGACCCCAGAGCTATAATTTGAACAGTCTTAGTAGAGGTCCACTAGACAAAGCTACATACCAAATATCCAAGGCCTGGGCCTTCTAATTTTAGACAACAAGATTTTTAAAGTTTTTTCCCTATACAAGTCTATGTTAAACAAGTGACCCCGGGAGGGGTCATTTTGATCCCAGGGCTATAATTTGAACAATCCTGGTAGAGGTTCAATAGATGAAGCTACATACCAAATATCAAAAGCCTGGGCCTTCTACTTTTAGACAAGAATATTTTTAAAGTCTTTTCCCTATACAAGTATTTGTAAAACAAGTGACCCCAAGGGAGAGGTAATTTTTGACCCAAGGGCTATAATTTGAATAATCTTGGTAGAGGTTCACTAGATGAAACTACATACCATATATCAAAGGTCTGGGCCATCTACTTTTAGACAAGAAGATTTTTAAAGTTTTTTTTTCTATATAAGTCTATGTAAAACAAGTGACCACCCCCGGGGAGGGGTCATTTTTGACCCCAGGCCTATAATTTGAACAATCCTGGTAGAGGTCCATTAGATGAAGCTACATACCAAATATCAAAGGCTTTGGCCTTCTACTTTTAGAAAAGAAGATTTTTAAAGTTTTTCCCTATACAACAAGTCTATGTAATTTTTAATACTAAAGCTATAATTTGGACAATCTTGGTAGAGGTCCACTAGATGAAGCTACGTACAAAATATCAAAGGCCTGGGTCATCTACTTTTAGACAAGAAGACTTTTAAAGTTTTTTCCCTATACAAGTCTATGTAAAACAAGTGACCCCAAGGGAGGGGCCATTTTTGACCCCAGGGCTATAATTTGAACAGTCTTAGTAGAAGTCCACTAGACGAAGCTACATACCAAATATCCAAGGCCTGGGCCTTCTACTTTTAGACAAGAAGAATTTTAATTTTTTTTCCCTATACGAGTCTATGTATTTAAAACAAGTGACCCCCGGGTAGGGGTCATTTTGACCCCAGGGCTATAATTTGAACAATCTTGGTAGTGGTCCAATAGATGAAGCTACACACCAAAATCAAAAGCCTGGGCCTTCTACTTTTAGACAAGAAGATTTTTTAAGTTTTAGTTAATTTCCCCTTTTTTGGTGCCGTGGCAACCGGAGTTCTCAATGGAATTTAAATCTTTCAACAATTCTAAAAGAGGGCCACCAAAGGAACATTCCTGTGAAGTTTGGTTGAAATTGGTCAGGTGGTTCTAGATGATCTAATAAAGCATTCAATCTATGACCATTTGAAAGAGGATCACCAAAGGAACATTGCTGTCAAGTTTTGATATCAGTTCAATGGTTTAGGAGGAGATTTTTGAACTCATTATGTAGTCACTAAAGAAACATATCTGCTAAATCATCTTGAAATCAGGCAAGAACTTTCATAATAATTGAATTTTAAAGTTTGTCCTCTTTTCTGATGCCACCGCCAGGCCGACATGTTTTTCAACCAATCAATATAGATTGAACAATTTTTGTAGGGACATTTCTATTTAAATTATCTTGGAATCAGATTTGTAAGCAGTTTTTTAGGAGAAAAATTTAAATTTTGGTCATTTTTCTCCCTTTCTGATGCCGCAGCAACAATAAATCTACATAGAATTTATATCTTTGAACAAATTAAAAGAGGCAACCAAAGGAACATTCCTGTGAAGTTTGGTTGAAATTGGTCAAATTAATTTGGAGGAGACATCATTTGAAGATTGAAGTAATTTGTTACCGCTTTTCTTATGCTGCCTGGTTTCTATATATGTCTTTCAACTAATCAATATATGGCTTTAACAAATTATGTAGAGTGTCACTAATGGAACATTTCTGCTGGATATTTCATAAGAATGTATGTAATTCTAAATTGTTGTCATTTTGTCCCTTTAACACATAGATGATTCCAATATCTTAATTTTAGAAAATTTACTGTATAAATCCATGTATAAATTCAAAGATATTGAAAGATCAATTCATTGGTTATCAGTTTTGCTGACTCAACCAAGGATAAACTGATGACACTCACCATGACGCAAGTTGTATTTGCGAATAACCTGATCACAGAGTACTGTGAGAGGTACTTTGTCAGATCTGTTCTTAACACAAAGTTCAGGATAGCCTTGTTCAATCTACACAGAAAAGATAGAAGACAGAACACAAAAGAGAGTAAGAAAAAAGAGATAGAAGAGATAATATACAGAGAATTATAGTAGTTCTAAGAAACAGAAGGCAGAATAAAGCTTGGAAGGGAATGTATACAGTGTTATGCTCTTTTCTCAATTACTTTTCATGAGAAGAGTATTAAAACCTAAAGAAACAAAGCTGATTAAAGAAAATAGAATTGTGGAAATAAATTACATAAGATGGGTGCCTTTGTGAAAATCAGTGCATAGATGCTGTCTGATCTGGCTCTACACTGTAAGCCAATAGTATGAGGTATAAATGATTGTGTATTTCCTTCCTTTCCTAAATGCTTTCATTTTCAAAAAATTAACTGATTCAGATTATTCCTTTTTGCATGAGATGCACGGAAGAAGGCAGACAAAATAAATAGCAAATGAGTCCAAAGATTTACTTACTAAATGTTTATTAGCCAATGGGACTCTTTGTCCCATCTCTCTCATGTTCCACAGATTTCTCTGTATGGAATGAACCTCCTGTCGTAGTTTGTCATTTATCTTCACCTGGTCTCTGAACACTCGGATTTGTTCTTCCCTTACACAAGCAAACGGTATTTTTGAATCTCTGATTTGGTACAATCTGTCAAAGAACTTCATACTGGATCTATTATATTCCTAAAATATATAAAAGAATGTTTGCCATTACTAAATAATGGACCAACAACCATATCTGACTTTTGATGTTCCTGCGAGGGTTTGACTGTTATGATACCCATGGGAAATCCAGCTTCGGGAATCAAGTATTAAACCCATTTAAGTAAATTGGTTCAGGGAAAAAACTCAGTGTCCTGGTGGATCATTTAACTTGAGAACTGTTTTAGAGTCTAAGGGAAAGTGGAACACTGCTGGTGTGGATCTCTTTCTGCCCAATCATATAATATGTACAGTATAATTTTTTTCTTTTCTCAAAATGCTTTCTATTCTGTTTCTAAATACTGCAATCATTTTTTGATGTTGACACATTATAAAATTGGTAAAAATCAGTATACTTCTTCTGTTTACAGGTTATGAAGTCTGAATTTCAAACAAATCAACAAAGTCATGCATGGTGACGAATGGAAATATTGAACATTACCTCAAGCTCAACCCTAAGCTCTGAAACTTTAAGGGAGCTGTTAACTAGTCCTCTGATCAAAATCTTGTAGATGTGGATATTATACTGCTGGGCTAATCTCACGGCGTCTTTAATTTCTCCTGTTGATGACATATTTCTGAAATGTAAAATTATTTCATTTATATGCTTTGTACCATCATGCACTTTGTCCAGTATGATTTCAATTGCAATTCATTTTATTTTATTGTTTGTATTAAAACTGTTTGTTTGTAAAACGTCTAGCGATATTTTGGAGTTGTGTGCGACTGTCACTGAGCATGACTAACAGAGAGAGATAGCATATTAGCCATAATATGGTGTCCAGGAATTTTTCTTACATCACAGAATCATGATTTATTCTCCTGTATTTGAAGAACTATGTGTTATATAGTTTAACAACATATCATAAATTGTTAGAAACAACTAAATCTATTAAAATGATATGCCATTGACGTTTGAAAGAACTGCTAATTTCATTTAATTTATACTTTTCTTGAGCATTTTCATTATGGCAGTGCTTTTTGAAAACCAAAACAAACTGTTTTTCTTTTTAGTTAATGCACAGGCGTCCGAATTTCTATTACAGCAAAAAATGCGAAAAATCACACAATACCTCGTTAAAATGATCGTAATGGGAATTTGGGGAATCCCACATGTGTTACTATAAATAGCCCCTCTATACGTCCATATAGTGTAATAATAATGACAAGGTGTGCAACGGCATTTTACCCCCTCGCTCGATTCGGGCTATATTTCCGAAAAAAAAACCGTCTATAAATGATTTTTCTCGTGATCCACCACATCAATATTTGCCAACCGACAAATACGCCAGCGTTTTTAAGCTTAATGTTCAGTATATTTGGAAATTTGCAGTTGTCCTGACCGCCATGCGCTGACGTCACAATAATCATCATTTAGAATATTGTACCTGAGCAATGTTTGTTGGGGTTGGCATTTAATCATTTTTCTTCCAAAAATAATATTATTCATAAAAAATACGGTATTTATTTGTATGTTTTTGAAAGAAATATAAAAAATAATTTTTAGACCGTGTTTTAAATAATTGTTTGATTAATCTGTCGCTGTGGAATGTTGCAAATTGTGATGTCAGCGCATGGCGGTCAGGACAACTGCAAATTTTCAAATTTAATGAACATTAAGCTTAAAAATGCCGGCGTATTTGTCAGTTGGCAAATATTGATGTGGTGGATCACGAGAAAAATCATTTATGAACCTGTCTCTACCTGGGACCAGGTCGTTTTAGACGTTTTTCTGCGGAAATTATAGCCCGAATCGAGCGAGGGTGTAAAATGCCGTTACACACCTTGTCATTATTATTACACTATATGGACGTATAGAGGGCGCTATTTATAGTAACACATGCGAGATTCCCCAAATTTCCATTACGATCATTTTTATCAAAGAGTATAGACAATATAGAGAGACTTTTTGAGTATTTTAATGAGGTATTGTGTGATTTTCCGCATTTTTTGCTGTAATAGAAATTCGGACGCCTGTGGTTAAAGCCTGCAAACTTATTGTGTGAAATAATAATTTAACAAATTATTTGAAGATATCGATATCTTTAAGATTTAAGAGGGCGACGTAAATACGATTTTGTGTCTAAATAAAATCTTGGAAAGTGATGTAACGAAATGTGTCCACCCAGTTACATCACATCTAAATAGCACCAAAACTCGAAACCTGATCTAATTGCGACATTAACTCTTTCATTGATTTATGACAGTTACAGCTGTTTACAACAAGAGTATGTCAAAATGGTGACTCGAAAATGAAACTGTAAGACTTCTGAAACTTTGTTACATCCACAATGCCAATTTGGGTAATCAGTGGTTGCTTATATAATTATGTATCTCAATGTGTGTTTGCTTTTTATTTGTTGATTTAAATTATCCAGAGATGTTTGCGAATCTATTTAATCCGCTACAAATCATTTTTAATTCAGATTTCAATGGGGGAAAAGATTGCGATTTGTGTCTCTTTTGAATTGTTACATCGATTGTTCTGGAAAGCATTTTCTACATCCATAATCACTTTTGCTTACGTTATAAATACATATTTGCATGATTAAATATTATATTTTCATTTAAATAGAGAATAACCTATATATAGTAAATATGTTTATGCTTATATTTAATTTGTTGAGTTTTTTCTTTGGTGTCCTGTTACACACTTATGGAAGTGCAGTCTTTTGGTGTCTTGTTACACAATTGATGTCCAGTTACATCATTTTGTGTCCTGTTACATCATTCTTCATCTAATTGTATACTAGTAAATATTTCACTGAATAAACCATTTATTTATTGAAATAATTCAATAGAATAGTTTTAAAAATGTACAATAGGTCTAAAAAAAGTTCAACTAGCCAACTGTCTAAGCTTCATAAAAATGATTTATTATGTGGTGTCCTGTGTTACTAACAAAACAACTTAAAACCCACACTACTATAAATTTATTTAAAGCTAAAAACTGTTTTGTCATTTAAAATATAACAGCTATAAATATTGTTCTAATTGTTACCATATATACATCATTTAATTTGACACAACTCAAATATTTCAAAGGAGGGACACCACAGTGTTTGTGATGTTACACAAAATCCAGACACCATAATTATAAGGCTCATATGCTCGTAGTAAGTAGTCAAAAAGTCAAAAGCATGCTAAAACTGAACAATAAAATAAAACAAATCTAAATGAAATATATCAACCATCCATTTCATCCCATCAATGATCTGTTAATTTTTAACATAAAATGTGTCGTGAACATCATTATCTCTTTTAATGTTTTCAGAATAGTCAGTCATTGAAATTATCTTTTAAATTTCACTGGTTCGAAAATCCTGAATGTTTGGTTAAATTATATTTTCATGTAAAATAAAATACACTGAACAAAGGACATTTTTCACTGACTCGAACCAAAAGTTACTGGCCAGGGACCATAGGACCACTGCTAATTTTGCAGACTGTTTTGTTACTTTTAATTTTTGTTACTTAAAACAAATTTATCAAAAGTTTTGAAAATACCCAAAGTTCTTGGTGCTTCATGCCACATGGTATGTCAAAGAAAGTAGGTGGATTAATTATAGAACAAAAGAAAAATGGTTGAAATTCTTGCACACAGATGTTGTTTTAAAGATTATTAATGATTATGTGTCAATGGTTTTCAATTTATTTTTGTTACGTTGATGAATTAATTATTCTAGAATACTGGAAAGTAATAAGTTTAATTCATTTCTATTAATTTCATTAACTGAGTAGATCAAATTAAAAAGAAAATTGATGCAATTCTAAACACATAACTAGGCCCTATATTGGTACCAGGCTCATAAAAACTGTTGAAATCTAACTCGATCACTATCAATTTGGGTGCTGGAGGTTTCGGTAAATTGCTAATATAGAGTTAACCTGTTGGAGGTTTCGGTAAAAAGGACTTTATTGGACGTCGCCCTGTAGGAATGCTTTGAAATTTAGCACATTATGAGATATATAGGCCTGCCAGTGTGACCACATATCGCGATTTCTCTTTGTCCTTACTAAGTATATCAATTTAAGGTAAATGACTTTTACAATCTATATACATACATGTGTGAGTTTTACAAATTAAAAAAAGACAAAGGCCGGTATATTAATTTAATGTACATAAATTCATACAGTGTTCTAGTCTAAAAAGTAAAATAGAGAACCATTCTTTTGAATTGGTTACCTGCCTCATATGCTTTATTATTTCAATAGTATCTCAAACTGGGAACCAAGAAAAAGCCGATATATTCCTCAGTAATTAGAGGAAGAAGCCAGGACCTGTATTCCCAAACTTTTCAATATAGATGTTTGATTAAATCTAAATCTTAATATTTAGTAAACTTTTTGGATTCCCGGCGTTTAAGATTTAGTCCGTATTCACCAACACGTTTAAAACCGATCTCAATTTAGTCCAGTTTGTAAATTTCGTAAGCGGCCCCGCACCGACTCAGGTTCCCGAATAAAGTTATTAGCTGAAACAAAAAACAGTACCATTCATCTCTAGATAGTCTATTTATAGATTTTCATCTTCCTATTTTACTATGTTGCGTGATGAAAACTTCATCTGTCACTCTTCTAATAGTTGTTTTTTGTCGTTTTCGATCATCTTTCATTTTCATTCATTTATGCATTTTATTTTTCACAAATAGCACTGAAAGTTTCGTCTATGATCGAACTTAAATGAAATGAAATCTTCTGGTTCTTACAAACAAAGTGTGATCGGATTAACTGAACTGTATTTCATACAAACAGACACTTTCAGGCACCTCTGCAGCAAATATGTTTTGAAAATATTGTGGCAAAAGAAGAATTGTTTTCAACTTTATTCAATTATAATTATGATTGTTCTTTCAATTATAGAGAGTGTCCTTATTTTTTAATAAGTTGGTAAATGCTTTGAAAGACATTTGTTGCAGAATTGTTGTATGTGGGAAAGGGTTAACAAAATACTGTCTTAAAATGTACTATAAATGTTCTTTTACATATATCTTTGCTTAACAAAACATTGAGTTTAAACATTTGTAATATAAAAGTACTCTTATTATTAATCTAATGTCATGATTTTACAGTTTGAGAAATAATTTAAAGGTTCCTTTTTCTTATTTCATGATGTGCAAAGAAATATTGCGGCTTCTCTTTGATGCTTTGCGTCAAACATTCGTCTTGTATAGTATTATTATAGTCAGTGATTATATGTCTCTGTTATAGTATACCTACTAAAATTGTCCTATAGATGTGTGAGGAAACAACCAATTAACTGTTTGATTGGTATGACATTGTAGATATTTAGAAACATTATGAAAAAAACGTATGATTTTAACACATATTTTCTATTCTTTTATTTAAGGTTTGTTTAAAGACGATTAATATATATGTCTCTAAGTTAATTTTTCTATTCTTTTATTTCAGGTTTGTTTAAAGATGATTAATATACATGTCTCTAAGTTAATTTTTCTATTTCTTTTTGCCATATGTTGTTGCTTTTCTGTAAATGTATTGTATATACATATATCTGTGCTACAATTAAAACTAGAACTATCACTGAAGATGATAAATACCCCCAATTAAAACAGCATCTTGACTCAAAATATGGCTTCCAACCGACCAAAAAAGGGCCATAACTCTGTAAAATAACATGCAATTGTAAGACCTTTATGATATGCACATCTCCTCTTGGTATAATAGGCGTTTCATGTAAATTTTTATTGAATGTACTTAAAAGTAAAAATGGTCAAAACCTTGTATCTCCATAAGGAACATTTCATTTATGCAACACTGTTGTAACTCAAGTTACAACAGTGTTGCATAACAAAAATCAGTTTCATCCCCATTGTTGCTATATGCAACACTGTGGCAACTCATCTGTTTACAGGTATACCCTTTATAATATAACATAAGTTTAAACTTTTATCATAATTTAGGGACAGTTAGTTAATTTGCACTGAAATATTTTAACCCTTTGCCTCTTAGACTTTTTTTTTTTTAAATTTTACATCTGGAGACAAAACAGTTATGTCTTTAAAGTTGAAAACAATATATTTGGAATAGAGTAGTAAACTGTTTATTTAAAGGAAAAATTGCACATTATGAGCAATTTTTTCCCTCAACATTTTCAAAAGTCTGTCTTATCCGAACCCTTTCCCACATGCAACAAATCTGCATCAAATGACCTAGGCAAAAATAAGAAAAATCTCTATATTATGTAGAAAGTTAATAATTAAAACATTGTGTTGAAATGAGAAATAGTGCATTATGAGCAATTTTTCCTTTTGTCACAATATTTTCATATTTTGTCCGCTGCTAATGCGTCAAAAGTTCAAAACTCATCTGAAAGTGGGAAAGGGAGGGTTAAACACAAAATGAGCCATGTTACACAAAAGTCTACTTTTGGGGCTTCTGCGACCAGTGTAAACCAGTTCATACTACATGATCTAGTAAACCGATCAAAGTCTTTACTGTAAAACTTTTGATGACCCGAGTCATTGAAGTCTGATAAATACCGAGACCATAAAAAAATATTTGTTTGTTTTTTGAAACGATATATACCTGAAGTAAATATACACAAAAATATTCAGGTATAATATTGCACAATTACAAATTTGAAGTTTTAATTTTGAGACAGTTTGGAATTTTACTAACAGGAATAAGCTTTTGATGAACAATTTTTCCCTTTTCCACAATGTCTACTATTAAAGTTGGTTATGTTATCAGATTCTCTTGTTATCAAAATCAAACTGATGTACAAAATACCTTATGGGGGACAAAATCTGCTCCTTTATTATTTATTTTTTACCTGAAAGAGTTAGAAAATTTTTGGGATAGTGAGAAATTAATCAGTTTGATTCTTCCTATACCAAGAGATCTAACAGGGCAGAGAACCCTGTCCAAATATGAGAGACCATATTTCCTAGAAAGACTAGAAACTAAAAATAGGTTCTGGAAGAACAGAAGGCAGCTGATTCTTAGCTAAGAAACATGAAAGGGAAACAAAACAGTCAGACTGGTTAAGCCTTAGAAAGCCTTCTTGAACCAAAAAGGCATGAAGTTCACTTCTTCCCCTAGCAAATGCTAGACAAAACTGTCTTAAAAGTCACCGCATTCAAAGAAGCTGATGACAAAGAATACAGGATAGATCCAAACGGATCTGAGACAAAAGGATTAAACCCAATACTCTCCCGCCCTTTGAACTTTTTTTTGAGTATTTTTAATGACGGTCAGGGCAAAATCTGTTGTTTTTTCAAACAAGAAAAGAAAGAAATCTACTAAAGCTATCACAGAGGGTGAGACTCTGGATTGATCTACCTTGCAGTACACCAATCTGAAAAGACTGACTACTTAGCCTCATAGATGATTCTGTTGGAAGGTCACCTAGACTTGGCAATGCGAGAAACAACTTTTTCAGAAAATCGTTTCTCTCTAATAGAAAGCTGGGTAACATCCAAGTCTTAAGGTGCAGCATAACCGGGTTGGGATGAAAACAACAACCCTGGTGTTGAAACAAGAGGAAGAGGATGGCAACAAGGAGAATCCATAAGGCAGCCCAGAAAGTTGTTGAACCACAACCTCTGAGGCCAAAATTGAGCAATCAGAATGATTCTGCACTATTGTAAACCCCAGGATTTTCTGAAAAAAAAGTACAATCAATATCAACCGCGAAAAGGCACGTATATCCGAACAGAAGAATCCAATTGAGGGACAGTGCATACACTTCCCAAGCTAAGCGGACGTACATTGGAGACACATACAGTGGGAGACGATGATTTACTTTTATGGCAAAGAGATCCACCAAAGGACTCCCAAAGTGTAACAACAGGGAATGAGTGACTGCCTGATTCAGAGTCCATTCTGCAGGTACATGCAAGACAATATTCTGAAGAGATAGACTGTCTGCTAGAACATTTAGTGTGCCAGGGACATGCTTGATGAGAAGTACAATCGACAATGATCACTGAAGGAGTTTCCATGTCTCCAGAAACTGAAGGATGGAATAAGTTTACACTTGCCTGCGAATGTAGCAGGAAACAGTGGTTATTGTCTGTGGACAATTAAACAGTTTTGTTGGCAACAGAGGCAGATAGTTTAATGAGTGTCAGAAAAACAGCCTTCAACTCAAAGTTGTTTATATGGTGACAACTTACCACTGTTAACCAAATAGCATGTGCCATCAGATTCAGGTGCACAAGTTAATCATACCCAATTTGAAAGACACTGATGGTCAAAGGTCACTTAGAAATAAACAGAAGTATTAACACTGACATCAGAAAGATCCAACTGCTATTTATATGAAACAGTTCATCATGGAAAAGAAATTGAAGTGGATCTTTTCAGCTCCTGACCCTTGTTTCTAACAGTCAATGAAGAGAGGACAATGCACCAATCAGAAAACTGATGTTTGCTGACTTAATTGACCAGTTTGTGCAGAATGCAGATACCTCCTTTATATCAAATTGTGTTTGGAAAATATTTCAAAACAAAGACTTGTCGAAAGACTAAGAGATCTATCAGATTATGCATTTTGTTGTTTATGAAAATAGTTTCAATTGTTAATCATCAAAAACAGAGATCTATTACAAATTGGCCTAACAATAACTTTGTAAGTTATGAAGCAGCTTTGATGTCTGTCAAAAAGACACATTAATTCAGTTTAATTGCCTATTAATTAAGTTAAATGGTATTTGGCCATTTTCAACAGAATTTTAGTCTCCAACATTTTGATCTTGACTATTTTATAAATAAATTAATAAATTATGCAAAGTTTCAATCAAACTGCTTTAGAATCATAGTAGGCATGCTGCTATTGAGTATCAGTAAAAACTTTGACCTTAGCTCTACCCATACTGTCATACCCATAGCCCTTGTTTTCGGGTTGATTAATTTGTTTTTTATGCCATTTTCAACCATTTATATCAAAATCACCAAATTGTTTTCTGGCTCTCTCACACAAGTACTCCAAACAACATTGTTTTCCGGAAATGGCTACTTTTCCACATTGACTGTAAACCCATTGTTGGGAGAGGAATGACACTTTCTGCATTGAATTTTGTCAAAATTATTAACGTAGGCCAAGCCAGTGTGACTTCAAAATCTACTTCACTACCCACTGAGGTATCTTTTTCCACAATATTTTGTACTCAAACTCATGCTGTTATTTTTCAAGACTGCTTATCCTTTACTGCAGATGCTTTCAATTTGAATGGTTTCAAATAGAAACACCATATTGCCTGATTAACCCTTTCCCAGATAGAACAAATCTGTCTTAGACAACTTTTAAAAGAATAAGAAAACTCTGTAAATGACAGAATTTTTATTGAATAGGATTGAAGACACAGTGCTCATTATGAGCAATATTTCCTTTTGCCGCAATATTTCAGTCTTTGAAGAAGTAAAAATGTCAATTATCACTTTTCATATGGAAAATAATTGATCATGTTTGATTTTCATTTACAGGATGGACATAAAATGTTCTGTTGTTTAATCTAATTTTGCTCTTTCCAAAAAAAAAAATATCATGAGAAAAGCAGAAATTGCCTTTTTTTTCAACAATGTTTTTAAAATCTTATTTTTATTTACCAATGTTTTTCCTTATAACAAACTTGAAGAATATCATGAAAAATAACTGACAAATTAATGTATCATTAAAAAACTGACTGGAAATACTTCGTTGAACGAATTTAAGTTTCTTTCTTACAACCCCATTGTTTTCTAAACTGTTTTCTACCGTGTTATCAAAAACAGTATGTAATAAACTTAATCTTATTCATTAATAAAGAGTAGATGGCGACACATTCAGTGAAGTTGCAACATTATTGCATAAAGTGTTTCACTACTTTGCACAACATAGTTGAATTGGAAAACTGTTGTAAGTCAACTTGCAACACTGTTGCATAAAGTTTTATTTCCAGTACAGCCACATTTAAACTGGAAAACTGTTGTAAGTCAGTTTTTACAAAGTTTCTCTCTCTGGTATATTTATTTTAAGAAATGAATATCTTGTTATTAAAATAAGGTTTATAATACAAGTTTAACAACAAAAGTGTGTACATTTATGTTCTAATATAGGAAAGAAAAAGTTTTTTGTCTCTCCTGTAAAATTTGTGAAAATGGAGTTGCAACAGTGTTGCGTTGAGCCCTCGATGTGTGCCCAGTAACTTGAGAATCCTATGATGCATGGTTGAGATGCAGACCGGACAAGGTAGTCCTATCAAACAGTACTCATTTTGACCTTTGACCTCTGAGTGTGACCTTGACCTTTGAGGTACAAGCCACCTTATCATAGTGACCATGTGTGTCCAGTAACTTGAGAATCCTAAGATGCATGGTTGAGATGCGGGCCGTGCAAGGTAGTCCTATCAAACAGTACTCTTTTGACCTTTGAGTGTGACCTTGACATTTGAGGAACAGGCCTGGGTCTTGTGCGCGACACGCCGCCTCATTATGGTGAACATTTGTGCCAAGTTTCTTTGAAATCCTATGATGCATGGTTGGAATGCAGGCCGGGCAAGGTAGTTCTATCAAATAGTACTCATTTTGACCTTTGACCTCTAAGTGTGACCTTTGAGCTACAGGCCTGGGTCTTGTGCGCGACACGCCGCCTCATCATGGTGAACGTTTGTGCCAAGTTTTTAAGATGCATGGATAAGATGCGGGCCGGACAAGGTTAGATGGGACTGACAGACAGACGGACAGACGTAAAAGGGCCATAACTGTTAAATAACATGCAATTGTACGACCTTTAGGGTATGCACATCTCCTCTTGGTATTGAAGCTTCATGTTAAATTTTTACTGAATTCCACCCAGTGGTTTGTAAGAAATAGGCCGGACAAAATATGGTTTCCGACCGACTGACTCCTATATTATACCCCCCAAAACATTGTTTTTTGGGGGTATAACAAGAAATAAACATTTTATTCGTATCTAAAAGCAGTTTAATTCAGGTTCAAATATGTATTTTTTCTTTAAAATTGTTTTTTTATACATATATATAAACAAGTTTGTGGTACAAATAAAAAATAAAAAAATTGTTGTATCAATTGCGTAGTAAAATTCTCAGTAGTTTATTTCAGGCTATGTATTAGTTCTTCATACTGAAAAAATGTTATTGTATATTATACAATACATGACTGTAATCCTATTAGTGGTAAATAATTATAAAAAAAACTTAGACAGATGATACCAAATTAACAGACGCATTCAGCCATTGGAAAAGAGATTCTTCATCTATTTATTATATTTAATTAATCGCCGATAAATATGAAAAAAGAAATAAAACCTTCAATTATCATACATGTGTTCTCCTGTTGTGTCCTAGTTTCGTGACCTTTAGCATCGATTTTCGCGCATGCGCATTTCGATATGAAAAGCGAGTGGTCAAAATGTTATTTTATTTTTAGATAAGTATCAAAATAAACTGGTAACATAAACAAAAATAAGAAATATTTTGAAAATTGATATGTCTCAAATATACGCCTGATTATCGGTCGTGAACGTCAAAATGCTTTCTCCTCAGTTTGTGACCTAGTTTCATATTGCCAAAAGGAAAGGAACAGGAAGTAAAATTTTTGTAAACTTAGAAAAACGCTTCCATGACATTGACGAGTTATGCAGACAAAAAATATGTCACTCGAAAAATTGATTTCTTAAAATTGATTTCTTATACGTCACGAAAGAAGAATAAATGATGTTTTTTCCTACACAGTTTCACAAAATCTTCAATGTCAAACCAATTAAACAATCAATTTTATTGTTTGTTCACACCTAGCAGTGTCCGACAAATTTCAGAATTGTTTGGTAGCCCACTGGGCTACCAGATTTAGAAGCTGGTAGCCCGAAATATCGCGGATGCTAATGAGTGTTTTATGGTTATTTCTTTTTTCTACTTCTGTACAAAGATAATATTAAGAGCACAACATGTACATGATTTAAGGGTAGTGACCAATTCAAATAACATGACTGTGTTGCAAAAGACCCGAATTTTATTAACCAAAAGTCAAATTTATCAGGTTCAATGTAGTTATTAAATCATAAAATATTGTCAAAAAAAATGACGCGAATAATACCGTAACACATGTATGAAACACGTAAAATTTGTTTCATGTGTTACGGTATTATTCACAACATAGCTGCCATTTTGAAAATTACGCAATGTTAATCACGGTTCCCTACTGAGAATAAGAAATCAGTAAACAGCGTTGAATGTAAACATCTGGGTCGTGAACGTCATTGACCCAATTTCTCATTTCATCCAATGAAATCGCAATTATTAAGTCATATGATTTTTTTCCCGCAGGTTATGCTAATTAATTTTGGTAAACAAAGCCGTGATTGGGCATTTATTATTCACGGGGAATCATTTATAGATTTCATCCCAAACATTTTCTTTGATTATACTAGCGTCCCTGATATTACGAATACTATGTCGATTATGAAGGTGTTTCATATTTGATAAACGGCAAGATAAGATCTAGAAGTCGTCGTATTGTCTTTAATATTTGATTCAAATTTATTTCATTAACTTCTGCATGGCGAAAATTTTCTTTTCCGTCTTTCTGAACCGGTCTGCACCAGTTTGCAAACATCGCATACCGAAAATAGAAATATGGTTCAAAATACATTTAAGGGAATATTTTAATTTCATTGCTTATTCGCTAGCATTGATGGATTAACACATAGCCGCAGGGAACAATGGTCACTAATGATTGGACCGGCATATTGGGTATATATACATGTATCACGTTAATTGACTATTACTGCCGTGATTCGGTTGGCTGAAACCACTCGATCTGACAGATGGGTAACTCCGCCTACTGTTATTGATTTTTTTATGGTCACAGCGAGTGGTTTTCGCATGTAACAAACAGTCACTGTTTATACATGGCATGTGTGTAAGTAATTAAGTCGGGCTACCAGACACAGGAATAAACAGTAGCCCGCCGCGCTTTCATTTGAAAAATGACAGTAGCCCGAGCAATTATTGTGGTAGCCCGCGGGCTCCGGGCAATGGATTTGTCGGACACTGCCTAGTAACTATACGTTGAATGGGGTAGGTATATTATAATAACACTATATAAAGTCCTTTTTACCGAAACCTCCAACTGGTTTACTCTATATTACCAATTTACCGAACTTTTCATTTACCGAAACCTCCGGTAATCATCAATTTCAGTCATAACAAATTACAATCTGACAAATGGTTACGAAAATCAAGATTTTTCATTCATTGAACACCAACTTTTGTATAAATAATCAGTGATCAGCAAAACGTATATCTTTATTTACCTGTTATGTAAATTCTGGCGCGTAAACCTGTGTTGAAAAGTATTTTAAGTTAATTTATGAAGAGCGTTTGTAAAATGCGACTGATATTTTTCATGAAAGCAGTTGCTAGGAAGCGAGTTGCTATGATTCGTTTGAACTGTACGCGGTTATAAAATGTATATGCATCTTGGTTAATCGACGCTTTCAAAGTCAATTGAATGGATCGCTAAAATTACACAATGCGCCTGATTAACTCAGATCTTCTGACATAGAGCAGTCTATGTTAAGTTTCGTCCAAAAATATTACGCTATTTGTTCGTGAAAATCCTTAAATTTTGCTTATGATATTTGTATAATCTTTATTTCCTCATTTACAGAGATTACAAAAAGTAAGATATGTTCAAACAGAACAAGCAATTATCAAAAAATATTATTAGAAACATATGTAGTAAAAAGGAAAAAGAGAAAAAAGCAAATTGTGAGGATGATTGTTATTATTTTCTTAATTAATGTGGCACTGGTCAGACATATGAACATAAATGTGCACACATTATTTTTAGCTGTATGTCACTGTGCATTTATGTTTCTAGCTGTATGTCACTTTGCATATACATGTTCAATTCTAAGTCTCAACAATGCAAGTTCAAATGTATTTCGAACAAATGCAGAAATTTGTTTGCTAATTGGGCAGTGTGTCAATAGGTATCCTATATAGATATAATCAGAGACATATAAATATGTCTCTGCTATAATACTCGATAATGAAACAAACTTTCTGCTATTTAGGAGGGAGATCACGCGAATATAAGCATTTGAAATGTATAACTGTGAGTCATTTTATGATAACTGATCTACAGTTTGAGCGTCATAACTTGTTCAAAGGTCGTCTGCTGCAAATAAGTCATAAGTTATAGGCCTGAACATGGGGGGGAAACGGTTAATTGATTTTACGATCGTATCTCAACCAGTTTTAAACTATGAGACCTCAGGATTATCAAGGGAGTCAGACTCAGTTTCCGCAGGAGAGAAAAATGAGTCCTTTGTACAATAACTTTGTTCATTAATCCAAGAATTACGAGCCCAATTGTCTCGAAGCTTTCTAATTATGAGTTTGTGAGTGCTTGACACGGGACTAACAGGTAAAAAACCACTCACTGATTGTAATGCTCTGCTAATATATCACGCCAAGAAGGCATTTACAGTCCATTGTATGCGTTCATTTAAAGAATATCTCTTAATCATACAGGTTATGGCTTTCCAGTAAACACTTTCATTGTGAACAGAAAAGAACTTTATTCAAGAATATTGACTTGAACACATATGGTTCATCGTCAAAATACAACATATTTAAACTGTGTGGACGCATAGAAATGCCATGTATATCTCTTGATTCAATCAAGTGCCGAAGCAAATTCAAAGGAGACTCTCGACGATATTCGCACTTTTGCAAGCAAAGTAAACCATGGTTGTGTTGCCCTCTATATTCAATCCATATTTTTTCGTTATTGCATATATATGTCATTTCGTATAAATTTCCCACTGAAATGTTAAAACGTCGTCCGTTTCAAATGCGCCAAAAGGCGTCTGTAACGGACCCGACAGCTACAAATAACCCTGAGAAATCAAAAGATGGCACTAGTTTAGTTATAATTTGAACTTAGTATTCCGGGGACACCCGTTCGCTTTCATATATGTAGCCCATCCGAACCAAACTAGATTCCGATAAATTCAGCAATACAAGCTGCAGAATAATGGGAACACATCCGCATATATGCATATTTGGTGAAAACAGGAATTGAGGCCTGTGTAGCCGAATTTTAAATGGGAATCCAAGCTGTCTGTGGAGTATCTTAAGTACTTGCCGTTTCCCTCGGGCTTCAGAGGTGGCAAAATCTACCACTCATGGAAGCAATATACTATCTTTATAATATTATTAATACTATTTGGCCAGGCAATTCCTATTTTCTCCCAACTTTATTTTAAGAACGTGTTATTTTGAAAGTTTTTAAATCCATGCTGAACTTGGAATCTTTGTAAGCTTCTTTCGTCAGTCGATCCTCATTTTCATTAATATTGGCAGCTTCGGAGACCCACAGATATTTGAGCTGATAAGTTATTATAATTATATTGTCGTTCAGAACTCTTTTTGTTTCGGAGTGATCAAACCTCTAGATTCAATATTGGGTACAATGTCGCATTAGGGCCCGTGATTAGGGTACCCAATTTTAGGGCTTTCAAAGTTAATTCAAAAGTTCTTGTAATACAGAACAGCATGCCATCAGCTTTGTCAACTTTTGTTTAAAAGTAGCAATGCGGGTACTGTACAATAGTGCGGTCCGTCCTTCTCTTCCTCAAAATTCAATATCATTGAATATCATACTATACTGGTATTCTTGGTAGTAGCGTAGCGTCATAGTGAAGTTTTACATTTCTCAACACTAAAAGGAATTTGCCATTGAATTAGACCTTGAACCTACAGCATCTAGATCCAGATGCTGAATTTCACAATTACTATTTGTATTGTAAGTCTTAAGTGGCATTAGCAAAAGCCTTAACTGAGCTGGAAATAACTTCGGAAAGATTGTTGATATATTTGATAAACAGAATCGGGCCAAGAACACTTACTCGAGGTACTACACTGCCAACATTTCTCTAATGAGGATACAGCTCCTTTGATGATAAATATTATCCCCTACGGGAGAGGAAAGCTTCATTGTCTTTATACCATAGGCTTCAATTTTATGTCATAAGTTTCAAAGAATTTTGAAAAATCAAGGTTGAGTTGTCCTTTTATCGAAATAATTTGACCAATTTTCTGCAACATCCACTCTCCCGAATTATTAATTTAAAAAACAAACACAAAAACATGCCGAGGACAGAATGAATCTTTAGCCATCGGAAAATAGTTAAACACATTTCAGTTGACATACAAAGTCATGTGTGCAAAGGGTGAGAATAATGATGACATGAACTTAGTAAGACGATGAATTTGCAATGCTCAGCTCTAGGATATGATACATTCATGAGCGTCCATCGCGAAAGGGAACTGCCATACTTATGATGAAAAAAATCATTGTTTTATAAAGTATTGAAATTGTTGAAATCATCTTATATAAATTTCCATGCACTTTTAACCATTGGATCTCCGGCTTACTGGACGATAAATACCAGGGTTGGTCTTGTCGCTTATTTAATAGATTGACGAAACACATCCTTCTTTCCAAGCAGATGCAAGGTTAGAATTGAAATTTGAGAAATACAAGTTGCCATTAAATAATTTGTTAAAAACATATTGCCAACGAAATTATCCATGATATATTCAAATGTAGTACTAAAAAGTGAGTGTGCAAAGAACAAAACCAAATTATTTACCAAATTTCATTTTGAAATTTCTACCAACGAGTCCTTTCAATTTTTTTCCCACAAAACAATGAGTCCTGCAAAGTATTAAAACAATCGTATTTTAATGAATCCTGGCAAAATTTAATGAGTCCGGGACCCGAGATACTCAAAAAAATGAAACACTGATCTCCCTGCAAGAATTTCACCAAATTGTGTTTATGCAAGCCTTGATAATTTTGGATCATTTTCAAATTTTAGCGGTATTCCTACTTACAAACTATATCAAAACATGTATAAATAAACCAGTACTTACTCTGATAAAAATTGCTTTAAATATATTTGTGTTTTGAAACTGAAATAAGAACTTGTTTAATTATTTATGTAGAGCGTTTAAAAATTGCGACTGGTCACTTTCATGAAAGCAGTTGCTAGGGAGAGCGTTACTACAATCGCCAGAACAATACTCAAATTATTTTCCAGTTGATTTAAATCTTGGTTACTGGACGCTTTTTCATTACGTTAATGTACTGAAGAAATTACATACAAAGCGTTTTCGTGATAGAGCTCTTGAAATACAGAAACGGGAGAACACAAAAACAGTCTATTAAAACTGTTTCATCCAACAACGTTTCGCACAACAGGAAACAAATGTTACAACATTTTGAATCTATATATCTTTTTTACTCAAACAAGGCCCATCCGAAAAATATAACGACATCATTTTGATTTTATCATGCTGTTGCATTGTTTTTGGTTGATAAACTGCCTGCCTGATAAACTTAGCTTTATCAGTCACCTCACGTTTATCAGGCACCTCATCATTAAAGATGGCGGATAAATAGAGAATACCATGCTAGTGTCTGATATTATAAAATTTATCAGGCAAGGCTTAGAAAAAAATGAAAGCGAGGCTGCGCCGAGATTTCATTTTTTTCAGCCGAGCCTGATAAATTTTATAATATCAGACACTAGCATGGTATTCTTTTTATCATGTTTACATTTTTTATGTGCTTTTCTGTCTAATTTGATTAAAATGAGACAAAAAACCTGTCCAGAGCCTCTCCATTTTAAGTTGCGCAATAATATGAAAATAAACCGAAGGACGTTCCAATAAGAAATAGTCCCGAATGGTTTCGGCCATAAGTAAGTAATAATTAAATATTTAGAAAACTGTACGCTTCAAAATTTATCAGTATAATATTTACTCACTAGCAAGGAGAATAATTTCTCATTTCTTTGATTTTTATATCGCATTTTAAGGATTTTTGGTTTTATCCGCCATCTTTAATTTAATTTAATGATGAGGTGCCTGATAAACGTGAGGTGACTGATAAAGCTAAGTTTATCAGGCAGGCAGTTTATCAACCAAAAACAATGCAACAGCATGATAAAACCAAAAATCCTTAAAATGCGATATAAAAATCAAAGAAATGAGAAATTATTCTCCTTGCTAGTGAGTAAATATTATACTGATAAATTTTGAAGCGTACAGTTTTCTAAATATTTAATTATTACTTACTTATGGCCGAAACCATTCGGGACTATTTCTTATTGGAACGTCCTTCGGTTTATTTTCATATTATTGCGCAACTTAAAATGGAGAGGCTCTGGACAGGTTTTTTGTCTCATTTTAATCAAATTAGACAGAAAAGCACATACAAAATGTAAACATGATAAAAAGAATACCATGCTAGTGTCTGATATTATAAAATTTATCAGGCTCGGCTGAAAAAAATGAAAACTCGGCGCAGCCTCGCTTTCATTTTTTTCTAAGCCTTGCCTGATAAATTTTATAATATCAGACACTAGCATGGTATTCTCTATTTATTAATGTATGAGACATATTTAAAGCTCTGTATCATATATTGTTTGAACAATGAAGATATAAATTAATTAGTATATATCCTTAAAATGACATTCAAAGGTAAGAACTATTAATTTAAGAAAGACAATATTTATGAAATTCATAAGATTAACATGAAGTTGTTACACATAGTTATCTTTCATCTAGGTCATAAACATTTTGTAAGGTACAAGATTAAATCAAGAAGGTTCACATGTCAATCAAGGATTTGAATAAAGCAATTCTATACATTGATTTGTATTATATTTTTGTATTATTTGGTGACTTGAAGGCCCATAGGTCCGGGTGCTCTTTTTAATTATAAATGTATTTGTATATAAATCTGTAAATATGCACAAGTCACAATAATAAACGATTTACTTACGTATTTACTTACTTACTTATAACATGATTTGTACGAATTTATCAAAGACAGAATGTTGGTTACAAAGGCCGTTACTTAAAAACTGGCACACGGTTACGAAACAACTTCTCATAATTTCTCTTTTCTCAACTATGTTTTGAACTCGACACAAGAATCAGATATTTGTTTTTTACCAGAAAACATTAGCTAATGGATAAATGTTTTAATTGGAACTAATTTTAAGTTTTTTAGGACGTTACAAAAGGGTGCTATAAATACCTGGAAACAGTAATTGGATATGTTCGAAACAACTCATTGTGGTTGTATATGAGGGGCGTTTTAACCTATTCCGATAATTAAAATAAAATACAAAGGACATTGGTACGAATCATCCAAACTACACGCAGAGAACCATCTTAATTGGAAATTCCAACATTCTATATTTAGAATTTGGAAATTTGTGGCAGAAATATTTTGCCTTTTCAACAAACATAATACCAATAACCTAGACGTTTTTCGAAAGAAGATTTGTTGCTTGAGGAGATAATTTAAGGGAACAGAGTTTAGTGAAGGCGACAGTGAAATACGCGATTAGTTCAACAGAGAAACTGGCCCGTGAGAGTGATAAACCTTTCGATTTGTAAACATTTCCTACTATGAGTATGAGGTAATCATTTAAATTATAATGTTCAATTCTTATCGGATACCTATAAGTAAATCTTTCACGCATATCTACGGGTCTCCTAAGTTCGTGATCTTAAGCCCTAAAATAAACTACATTGTCAAATACTAAATGAATCTTTAGAGATGTATCAGAAAATAGTAACACACTTCTCAATTTGATTGCTAACCCAGCAGGCACAACAGCAGGCACAACAACGTTGAAACAACGTCGTACTTCAACGTTGTTTCAACGTTGAATAATGGTTGTATTTGAAAGTTGTATAGACGTTGCGATATCAAGGTTGAACCAACGTTGCGATTTCAACGTTGAAACAACGTTGCAATTTCAACGTTGAAACAACGATGCGTCTTCAATGTTGAATAATGTCTGGATTTGAGAGTTGAATAGGGGTTGTGATTTCAACATTACTTTGTTTAAGCAAATTCTGTTTGTACCCCATCGAAGAGGTTTTTGTCCAAAGTCAGTTTTTGCTCAGTTGATTGGGGCTTAACGACGTTTTCCACAATTTTTTAGTCATATCACGGTGGCCAGTTTACCTACTCATATGTTTCTTGACTTCCTCACACCAGTACTTCATACAACATTCTTTCCAGGTAACTGGCTGCTTTTCCACATAGACTGATAGCCCATTGGTGGAAGACCAATAATGCTTGTCACAATGACTTTTGTCAAACGTCGGAAAGAATGTTTGCAGAGCTGGGGTTCAAACTCACAACCCTTGGATTGACAGCTAGCGTCACTATCGAGGCTCTTCGAACAAACAAATGCAGTGTGATACACCAATGGTTTTATTTTTCACACATATTAATTAACACATAGAAAGTTTATTGTGAATTTAACAGTAAATGTTATTTAAAACACACAATTGAGGTTAACTAGAGCAGGGACACTATATAGTGTCCCTGACTAGAGCAATCATAGAAGTAGAGTTATATAAATAATAGTTTGAATTTACATAACTGTAATTATGAGCTAAAATCGGTAATTATATATCAATGGAGAGTGTAAAAACGACAAAAAGAGTTATAGTTCTTGTGTTTTGTTCTCACAAGAAGTTTTAGGTCTATTCTGTCAGAAGACAAATTTAATTTGTAATACATTTATATAATACTAGAAGCGCGGCAATGCAACGAAACCAGAAGAAATTATAGCCAATTAGTTTATCCATCAATCCTAACTAAAATCCTTTATTGACATATACTATCGTAAATTCACAATTTCAGGCATTTGACACTATTTACACAATTCTAAGGGCCCCATTCACAAAAAGGTGGGGGAAAACACTGGTAACAGTTCCTGCACTTCTTTCATTGCATTGTTCAAGTTCTGCCTCCTCCTCCGGCTCTTTCTGGCGCATATTTTAGGTATTTGGACATCCCTCGTTTTTGCCTCCGTGCAATTTGGAAAGGCTTCCTGGAAGAATAATATGACCAAGAATTAGGTAGGAAAGAATAATGGCAAATGTAATATTTTTGACCTTGTTCTTCATACTTGATCTGCTTATGTTTATTATCAAAGCCTGAAATGCAAATTCATGGGTCATCCTTATGACTGTTTTTCGCAACAAAACCTGGTATTTTAATACTTATATAATTAAAAGGAAGAAAAAAAGTAAGAAAAACGGAATCGCCAGCCAGTGGGATGAAAGATTCCACACTAAAATCTACGATCCTCGGGATCACGGGATCACGTTAATGTCGAACCCTGATTAAATTTCACTTGTCCTTACAGGCTCTGGGACAAGCTTCGCAATAAGGACAATGGATGTTGCCACCCGTGTCTGACCTAAATGTAAAATTTAACCAACTATTTCCTATTCTTAAAATCAATTAAAATTCATCAACATTTATATTTTGTAGCTGTTTTACATGAAAGCTATCGTCTAGGATTGAACTATTCCCCCGTCAATACTATGAACTGTTTCCCTGTTGCACTATGACGTACGTGGCACGTGAATGTCATTTAAAACAATTACGTCACCGTTATAATTCAAATTTCCAAACAGCATTTACAACACATGTTTATCAGTGTGTTTATACCACGCGACATTTGACGTCATATTTGCATCGTCAGACAGCAATAATTGCTCTAGATAAGAAGTAAAAACAATTGTAACTTTTTTAATTCTTGGCCCATTTTAATGAAACATGGCACAGACTACGTCGCTTACACAATGTCCTATCTCCGGGGTTTTTACAGGAGTCCGATTGGTGGTCTAGTTTTTTCAAACACTTCGACGAACCTGCTGGTGTTCTAAAAATCCAGTTTTGATAATACTCCGGCTGTCGGCGATCTTAATCAATTTTGAAAAAACGTTCGTCGAAGTGTTCAAAGAAACTAAACCACTAATCAAACTCCGTTAAAAACCGGAGATAGGGCTCTGTAAGAGGCGTAAACAGCACCATGGCAGGTTTCATTAACAATGATGGGGAAATAAAAAAGTTGTTACTTCTAAACCGAAGAAAATTATTGCTTTCCGCCGTAGCATTTGTGACGTAAAAATCACGTGGTATACACACAATGATTGTATAGTTTCCCCGTATACAAAATATAATATATTATAAAGTATATAAAATTTTGTTCAGGATTTTGTTTGTTGTTAAGATTAAGTTTTGATCAAGTAATAAAACAGTTATTTCATGGTTATTTGGGTAACAGTCAAAACTGTAGTCCCTTGGTGTCAGGGATGACATTCTGAACTATTGCTCTCGGCCTATCGGCATGGGACAACAGTTCAGATATCATACACTCCACCTTGGAACAACAGTTTTGACTGTTACCCAAATAACCAGGAAATAACTGTCCACATCCTATTGCAGGAATGAATATTAAAACTTTTAAGGTAAACACAGAGATGGTGTTTATATGTCTCTGGTAAAAACATGTAAAAAATAACAAAGGTGAGAACATTGATACATCGTCAGCATGACAACCATTTTTGAACGTTGTAACTTCGGCGTTGTTTCAACGTTGTAATATCGTTGTTCGACGTCGTGACTATATTTCAACGTTGAAACAACGTTGTGTGCCTGCTGGGAATAGTAATACAAATATATTTTAAATATACTCCCTTCATGTCATAATGGGAATCTGGTAAATATGAAATGTTGCAATAATAACTCTTTAAAAGTCCTAAAAGTGACTAGTTCTTAAATATGTAAATGTCTAGATTATAGAAATGAGATTTTATCTTCTTAACTTTATCAGGGACATAGATAAGAGGGATAGGCAACTCCACCTGTACACCTGTTATCTGGTTAAAATATCACACATAGAAATCAAATTGTCCAAATTTTCACATTTTGTAGCAAATAAAACTTTGAAGTCACATTTGGCACATAAACATTAAAACATACATATTCTGAAAGCTTAACATTTCAACTAAAGTTAGAGATACAATGAACAACTGGAATTTCTTTGAATTTTGAAAACTGACTGGTTTAAAAGACACAGATATTGGGATATCTGAATTAGATTATTTTTTTCCAAAAATTAATAGACTGACATTTTTCATAAGGATAACATATTATCAAAACCTGTACTGTAGTATATTAAAATATTTTTATCTACTGCAATAGAAGAATGTTTAAACTTTCAGAAGTTTTATTTTTTATTTTCAGATCTTGAATAGTTTTTTAGTTTTACTTAATGCTACAAATGTTGACAGTGGTGATATTTTAGCATACAATGTAGTTTAGTTACCTATCCCATATTATTTCATCATGCTATATCCATTGTAATAATGTACTGAAATATGGGCCTTTGCCAATTATTCTAATTATGTTTGTGCCAATGAAATATTTGTGTTTGTATTTACAAAGTCATGGGAGAAAAGAACGAAAATAATGACGTGAAGAATTAAAGATAGATCATAAAGTTGGAAGGTTCTACGATACAACAAATCTTCACTTTTAAACCATTTAGTCAAAGATACTGAAACTCATTATTTAGGATATTTTTTCCAAACTACTGGGAAACAACCGAATATCATGGTACTTATAGTTTATGTTAAAATTAAGCAATTTAACTTATATGTAAATTATTTCCATCATGGCTGTGTAATACAAGTTTGCTGCTTAACAGAGGTGACCGCTAACACAAGTTTGACTATACACATGATTCTTTTTACAGTGTATGCTAACAGGGGTGACCGCTAACACAAGTTTGACTATACATATGATTCTTTTTACAGTGTATGCTAACAGCTAGGGGTGACCGCTAACACAAGTTTGACTATACACATGATTTCTTTTTACAGTGTATGCTAACAGCTAGGGGTGACCGCTAACACAAGTTTGACTATACATATGATTCTTTTTACAGTGTATGCTAACAGAGGTGACCCCTAACACAAGTTTGACTATATATATGATTCTTTTTACAGTGTATGCTAACAGAGGTGACCCCTAACACAAGTTTGACTATATATATGATTCTTTTTACAGTGTATGCTAACAGAGGTGACAACACAAGTTTGACTATATATATATACATATGATTCTGTTCACAGTGTATGTTAACAGAGGTGACTGCTAACACAAGTTTGACTATACATATGATTCTTTTTACAGTGTATGCTAACAGGGGTGACCGCTAACACAAGTTTGACTATACATATGATTCTTTTTACAGTGTATGCTAACAGGGGTGACCGCTAACACAAGTTTGACTATTCACATGATTCTTTATTACAGTGTATGCTAACAGAGGTGACAGCTAACACAAGTTTGACTATACATATGATTCTTTTTACAGTGTATGCTAACAGGGGTGACCGCTAACACAAATTTGACTATACACATGATTCTTTTTACAGTGTATGCTAACAGGGGTGACCGCTAACACAAGTTTGACTATACACATCATTCTTTTTACAGTGTATGCTAACGGGGGTGACCGCTAACACAAGTTTGACTATACATATATGATTCTTTTTACAGTGTATGCTAACAGGGGTGACCGCTTACACAAGTTTGACTATACACATGATTCTTTTAACAGTGTATGCTAATAGATGTGACCGCTAACACAAGTTTGACTATACATATGATTCTTTTTACAGTGTATGCTAACAGGGGTGGCCGCTAACACAAGTTTGACTATACACATGATTCTTTTTACAGTGTATGCTAACAGAGGTGACCGCTAACACAATTTTGACTATACATATTATTCTGTTTACAGTGTATGCTAACAGAGGTGCAGCTAACACAAGTTTGACTATACACATGATTCTTTATTACAGTGTATGCTAACAGAGGTGACTGCTAACACAAGTTTGACTATACATAGGATTCTTTTTACAGTGTATGCTAACAGAGGTGACCGCTAACACAAGTTTGACTATACATATGATTCTTTTTACAGTGTATGCTAACAGAGGTGCAGCTAACACAAGTTTGACTATATATATGATTCTTTTTACAGTGTATGCTAACAGAGGTGACCGCTAACACAAGTTTGACTATACATATGATTCTTTTTACAGTAGATGCTAAATGTGTACATGTTGAAGATTATCTGAAGCAGAATCTCCAAGAAGAAATCCAAAAAACTACATTATGGACAAGAATTATGTTAACGAAGAGGTGAAGAAAGCAATGAAACAGGTAATGAGAAAAGTTCTCACATTTCAGATAAATGTTTCTATTTATGTTCACCCTTTCCTGTTTGCAGATGACTTTTAAAACTTTGTGACTAATAGAGAAATTGCTCATGATAAGCAATACATTTCTCCGGAACGGGGTATAGCCTATAGGTATAATTAAATATCACTTCTACAGCCTTGCTGTGGAAGCTGGCTTTTATAGTGACGCTTGTAGAGTGCTTGACTTTTTTTTGAAGTTAATTGTTAAGCAATGTTCATCACGGTAAGTGCCTGGATGGTTGACCCGCGATTGGCTTTAACGTTACATGTTACAAATGCTGTGGAAGCCAGCTTTTATAGCTACGCTGGTAGAGTGGTTGACCTTTTCTTAATAATATTTAACTTTAATCGCGGTTAGTGCCTGGATGGGTGACCCGCGATGGCTTAACTCCGGTACACAATACACTCTCTTTTGTAAAGATCTTCCTCTGTTTTTGGCTAGTTGTTTTCAGTCATCTGCTGCAGAACTATTGTATGTAGGAAAGGGTTAAACCAATGTAATTTCCAATTATAGATCTGTTGATGCATTCACTTACAAAAGATAACATCTGTAGCAGGCAGTTTTTGAGGGTATTTTATGAGAATTAAGCAACTTCTCATTATGGGCAATTTCTCCCACTCTGTCTTAACCCTTTCCCTCATACGCCAATTCTGCAGCAGATGGCGTTGAACATATTTCTTCAAAAAATAGAAAATCTCTATAATTTAATGGATAATCTTTGACTAAAAGTGGGAAACATTGTGGCAAAAGGAGAAATTGCTCATCTTGAGCAATTTCTTCTTTTGTCACTACCTATGTTGTCAAAAAGCTGTTTGCTGCAGAGGCGTCAGAACGCGTCTATAAGAGGGAAAGGGTTAAAATCATATTATACAGTATATAATTATTTGTCAAGTTCATCAAAGTCTTCCTTCCAGTATCATTATGCCATAACGTTTTCAAAAATCCTACTGCAGATAAAAAGTACATCTGTATGTGGGAGAGGGTTAAATTATAAACATTTATAGACAAAATAAGAACCATGCAGCTGATGGGTATAACCAGGGACATAGATAAGAGGAATAGGCAACTCCACCAGTCCTGTACACCTGACATCTGGTTAAATTATCACACATAGAAATCAAATTGTCCAAATTTTCACATTTTGTAGCAAATAAAACTTTGAAGTCACATTTGGCACAATTAAACAAAACATACATATTCTGAAAGCTTAACATTTCAACTAGTTAGAGATACAATGCATAGCTGGAATTTCTTTGTATTTTGAACACTGACTGGTTTAAAAGACACAGATATTGGGATTTCTGAATTTTTTTTTTTTTTTTCAAAAATTAATATATATATACTAACATTTTTCATAAGGATAACATATTATCAAAACCTGTAGTATATTAAAATATTTTAATCTACTGCAATAGAAGAATGTTTAAACTTCTAGAATGTTTATTTTTTATTTTCATATCTTGAATAGTTTTTAGCTCACCTGAGCTTTGCTCAAGGTGACGTATTGTGATCGCCTTTTGTCCGTCGTGCCTCGTGCGTCAACTTCTTCTCCTCATTAAGCAGTGGGTCAATTGGGATGAAACTTCACAGAAAGCATCCTCTCAATGACCTCACCAGATTTCCTTCAAATATTTGGGATCCATGCAGAATTCTGGTTTCCATGGCAATGAAATGAAAAAAACTTCAAACTTTTTCTCCCAAACTGGTTGGCAGATTTTCAAATAATGTTGTAGAAATGCTCCTTAGATGACCCTCTATCAGATTCCTTCAAGCCATGTTGATTGGTCGAAAAACATGGCCGCCAGGGGGGCGGGGCTATTTTGCCTTATATGGCTATAGTGAAAACTTAAAAATTTTCACCTCCGAAAGTGTCAGGCCGATTTTCAAATAATTCTGTAGAAAATGTTCCTTGGATGACCCTCTATCCGACTCCTTCAAGCCAAGTTGATTGGTCGAAAAACATGGCCGCCAGGGGGGCAGGGCTATTTTGCCTTATATGGCTATAGTGAAAATCTTCTGCTCCGAAAGTGTCAAGCTGATTTTCAAATAATTTTGTAGAAATGTTCCTTAAGTGACCCACTTTCAGATTCCTTCAAGCCATGTTGATCGGTCAAAAAACATGGCCGCAAGTGGGCAGGGCTATTTTGCATTCTTGGCTATAGTTAAAACTTAAAAAATCTTCTCCTCCAAAAGTGTCAGGCAGATTTTCAAATAATTTTGTAGAAATGTTCCTAGGGTGACCCTCTATCAGATTCCTTCAAGCAAAGTTAATTGGTCGGCAAATATGGCCGCCAGGGGGTGGGGCTTATATAGCTAAAGTGAAAAAAAAAATCGAGCGATTCCAGGGCCATCATGGCCCTCTTGTTTAGTTATACTTTCTACAAATGTTGGCACAGGTGATATTTTAGTATACAGTTTAGTTACCTATCCCTCTTATCTACGCCCCTGGTATGACCCATAAAATGACAATTTTTAGCTCGCCAGTACGAAGTACAGGAGAGCTTATGTGTTACCCCCGGCGTCGGCGGTGGCGTAGACACCTAGGTTTAAGGTTTGTGTTTAAGGTTTTCATTTGGGTTTTAAGGGTTTATACCTTTAGGAACCATTTGTCATCCATCTACGCACACCACTACACCCGTCCTGACCCTGGGTCAAGGTCAAGGTAATTTCTACTTGGTTCAGTTACAAGGTTTAAGGTTTGCGTTTAACGTTTAACATATCACTCTGCATTCACTATTATGACATTGATTGCTTTCATATTTAGTTTATACATTTAGGAACTATTGGTCATCCATCTACGCACACCACTACACCCGTTCTGACCCTGGGTCAAGGTCAAGGTCATTTCTACTTGGTTCAGTTACAAGGTTTAAGGTTTGCGTTTAACGTTTAACATATCACTCTGCATTCACTATTATGACATTGATTGCTTTCATATTTAGTTTATACATTTAGGAACTATTGGTCATCCATCTACGCACACCACTACACCCGTTCTGACCCTGGGTCAAGGTCATTTCTACTTGGTTCAGTTACAAGGTTTAAGGTTTGCGTTTAACGTTTAACATATCACTCTGCATTCACTATTATGACATTGATTGCTTTCATATTTAGTTTATACATTTAGGAACTATTGGTCCATCTACGCACCCCACTACACCCGTCCTGACCCTGGGTCAAGGTCAAGTTATATCAGAGTTATTGCCCCTTTTCTTTCAAAAAATCTAACTTTTTCGTCACGTTTTCAAATAACTTTTTTTCTACTCAAAGGATTAGATTGAAACTTCTGACAAATGTTTATATCAATGTGTGTGATTGGTTCACAAAAGGGGGATAATCCAAATAATTTTATATCAGAGTTATTGCCCCTTTTCTGTCAAAAAATTAAATTTTCAAATAACTTTTTTTCTACCCGAAGGATTGGATTGAAACTTCTGACAAATGTTACTTTTTTTTTTATTCGACGTCTGTCGGTCTATTTTTTTTTTTATCCGGCGTCTGTCTGTCTGTCTGTCCGTCACACTTTTTTCGTCACGTTTTCAAATAACTTTTGTTCTACTCAAAGGATTAGATTGAAACTTCTGACAAATGTTTTTATCAATGTGTGTGATTGGTTCACAAAAGGGCGATAATCCAAATAATTTTATATCAGAGTTATTGCCCCTTTTCTGTCAAAAATTTAAATTTTCAAATAACTTTTTTTCTACTCAAAGGATTGGATTGAAACTTCTGACAAATGTTTATATCAATGTGTATGATGGGTTTACAAAAAGGGGGATAATCCAAATATTTTTATATCAGAGTTATTGGCCCTTTTCTGTCAAAAATTTAATATACTCAAAGGATTGGATTGAAACTTCTGACAAATGTTTATATCAATGTGTATGATGGGTTCACAAAAGGGGGATAATCCAAATATTTTTTATATCAGAGTTATTGCCCCTTTTCTGTCAAATATTCAAATTACTTTTTTTCTGCTCAAAGGATTGGATTGAAACTTCTGACAAATGTTTAAATCAATTTTTGTGATGGGTTCACAAAAGGGGGATAATCCAAATATTGTTTATATCAGAGTTATTGCCCCTTTTCTATCAAAAATTAAAATTTTCTGACAAGGCGCCGGCAGGTGACACACGTGCTCCGGGGAGCACTCCATTCTAGTTGAACTTAGAATTTTTGTCAAAAGTATTGAAAAGGTGTATTATCTTGCAATAGGTGATACTGTGCGACTTTACCTAATACTTTAACTGTTCTGAAGTAGGCCCTGATATACGATGGCCCTGATAGGCGAGCTATATTGTACTCCGACAACTCTTGTTAGCTGTTTTAAGACACATCCAAATTAAGGTTATCTGAAGTAAACCTTTACAAAAATACAAATATGAATTTTAACCCTTTCCCACATACAGCAAATCTGCAGCAGACGACTGAAAACATCTTGGCAAAAATGTGAAAAATCTCTATAAATAATAGCATTACAATTGACTAAAGTTGAAAACACTTTGAGAAATTACTTGTTTTGAGCAATTTCTCCTTTTGTAACAGTGTTTTCAAAAGGCGTCTGCTGCAGAGGCATCAGAAAGCGTGGGAAAGGATGAGTAGAAAAACATAAAAAATAAAAAACTACTTTTTTCACCAACTCTTTCTCTGTGATTATACATGTATTGTGAGATTTAGTTGTCTGCTTCGAAAATACAAATGTAACAGGAAAATATTGACACATAAATATTTTTGGAAAATACATAATTTATATAGGAAGTATTATTTTGATACAAAGAAACGTATCATTGTAGGAATAAGAGATTCTGATTATTATTACCAATTCCTTCTTTTCTCAATGTATACAAATCATCATAATTATGTCTCCCCCTGTATACAGGGGAGATATATTGTTTTTGTCCTGGGCGTCTGTCTGTCCTTCTGTCTGTCTGTCTGTCTGTCTGTCCGTCTGTCCGAAATCGTGTCCGCTCCATATCTCCAAGACGGCTTGAAGGATTTTCATGAAACTTGGCTCACATGTTCACCTCATCAAGGCGACGTGCAGAACCCGCGTCTTGACAATATAGGGTCAAGGTCAAGGTCACACTTGAAGGTCAAAGGTTTGAGGCTTTATTTCGTGTCCGCTCCATATCTCCGAGACGGCTTGAAGGATTTTCATGAAACTTGGGTCACATGTTCACCTCATCAAGGCGACGTGCAGAACCTGCGTCTCGACAATATAGGGTCAAGGTCAAGGTCATGCTTGAATGTCAAAGGTTTGAGGCTTTATTTCGTGTCCGCTCCATATCTCCCAGACGGCTTGAAGGATTTTCATGAAACTTGGGTCACATGTTTACCTCATCAAGGCGACGTGCAGAACCCGCGTCTCGACAATATAGGGTCAATGTCAAGGTCACGCTTGAAGGTCAAAGGTTTGAGGCTTTATTTTGTGTCCGCTCCATATCTGTCCCAAATTTATAGGTTGGAATGTTTTGAGAGATTTTGACAGATATTTGAGGGGAGACATCTGTTTTTTGCAAAAACAATTCTAGTTTTTATACACCTTGGTAGTCAAGGTTTCTGAATCTGTTCTATATATAGAAAGGGTTTGACTGTTCATATCCAAACAATACAATATGTAACATCAAAATGTCAAACTGCTACAGGGGCATTGAACGTCGAGAACAAGAGCTGTTTCGTAAGACAGTGCGCTATTATATCAGTGCTCAACTATTAGTTACTGAGATATGAACTCTAATAATGTATTTGCTTGCAAAACTTTAACCAGAAATTTCAAAGTTAAAAAACACACCATAATTTGCATTTTATGCAAGATAGAGTTATCTTACTTGATTATTTACATAGGTGTGATAGTTAGGAAGCATTGTAGAAAGTTTCAATGCAATACATCTAGTAGTAACTGAGCTATGGGGACATATATCGAGGGCTTGGCGTGAAACGGTTGTAACTAAAATTGGTATTTTTTTACCGATGTTAATCACTTTGCCATAAAGTCTTTATAAGCGTTAAATAATTTTTCTTGGTAAACAATGGAAATTTAGGTGCCATTGCTCGTTCTGAGCAATGGCACCTAAATTTGCATTGTTTACAAAGGGGTCAAAACTGCTCGGAAACCAGGGTTTTTCAAAATAGGTTTTTAGTTACAACTGTTTCACGCCAAGCCCTCGATATGTACTTGCATGTAAATCCTTAACCAACATGCGACTCAAACACCAGGGTGAGTACAATAGGTTTTATATTCCTCGAATAGTCGTGCTAAAAAAAAACTCTTTTGAAGGTTGAGAAGGCCATGAGTCAAGTGAAATTGGCAGAGAAACAAGCTAAACAAGCACGGAGAGAGGCCAAACATAAGGTGAAAGATCCTGGAATGCATATCTATACAGAGCAACCTCCTGAGGCTGGGAATCATGAAGGTAATGTAGTTTGTTTAACCCTTTCCCTGATACGACAGTTCTGCAGCAGACGACTTTAAACATATTTTGTCAAAAAATAGAAAATCTCTATAATTGAATGGATAACCTATGACTAAAAGTGGGAAACATTGTGACAAAAAAGAGAAATTGCTCGTTTTGAGCAATTTCTTCTTTTGTCACTATGTTTTCAAAAAGCCATCTGCTGCAGAGTCGTCAGAAAGCATCTATATGAGGGAAAGGGTTACAGACTTGCAGCAGACAGACAACCATGAAAACATTAAGTCAAAAAAGTTGAAACTCTATAGACGAAAAAATAATTATTGGCATTGATATCCCAGAGTCCTCCCCCATAGGACGACAGAGCTTCACCGTACGATGACGACGCTCTCGGGGACGTTGACTGGAGTGAACTGTATGAACTGCTCCTTTCTCTTTTGCATTTGTCTGTGGGCTGGGTCTCGTCACTTCTATAGGGTCAGGATTTGGTTCTCTCTGGCATGGCCGCAATAATCTGTTTAGCTAAATGGACTATTTGATGTTGTGGATTCTCTGGATCTCCTCCTGTAAACGAAAATAATAACATGAAATACAGAGAATTCCTCCAAATTTTAAAAAAGCCTCTTTGCAAATAAATCTTTTGAAATTCAAGAGGAAACATCTCTTCTATAATTATACTGTTTTTAACCTTTTCCAAAATACAACAAATCAGCAGCAGATGTCATTTAGTAAAAAAAAATGGAAAATCTAGTTAATGATTTTTTTTTCATTGAATAAAGTTGAAAACATTATGGCCAAAGAAGAAATTGCTAATTATGAGCAATTTCTCCTTTTGCCACAATGTTTCCATAAGCTGTCTGCTGCTGAAGCATCAGAAAGAGTATGTATGTGGGAAAGGGCTTTAGATGTTTATTATTCCTGGGAAAACTCCCACTTTTGGTGGGAATCTCATCATTTTTTTTTAAGCAAATTAATAACCCAAAATTGAAATGTTCCCCTTTTCATTAAAACAAACAAAGAATTTATTTAATGCAGACCTATATTAACGCTTCTGCATAGAAGGTTTGAAAAGTATGTGATAAAAGAAAAGATTGCTCATAGTGAGCAATTTCTCCTTTTGCCATGTTGTTTTCACCTCTATTCAATATTCATATGCTATTTGTTGAAACTTTCCATAAAAATATATTTTTTTTCTAGATGTTTTCAAAGTTCTCTGATGCAGATTTGTTGTATGCAGGCAAGTTTTGAATTTTCCACACTTGGTTTATGCTGATTTCGACAATCAAACAGTCATATCATAAGAACATCGCATGTTCTGAAATCCCTTTTTGATCTCCAAACCCTATGCTGTCATAACTTGTGGGTCAAGTGTTTGATTGAGTAATACAAGAAATAATGGAGGACGCATACATTGAGAGAATTAAAAACATATACATGTTCGGACTTTCGGACTAATAAAATTTTATGTAGGATTTTATGATACCGATAATTTTTGACCGGTTCCGGAATGCAAAAATTCGTATTAACGGAGAATTATTAAGCATAACAAATCTGTTCCTTGAATTTTATGTCCAGATCATGAATTTTCCGGATAAACAGCGTCCGGTTTTTAACGAGGTTCGACTGTACATGTATATGTTTTGAGTGGTAAGAGGGATCTTAAATGTTTTCTTTTGCCATGATGTCCTCAAAAGTAGTCTGCTGCAGAAGTGTGAAAATGCACCTGCATTGGGGAGAGGATTAAATGTTTAACCCTTTTCCTCATATAGACGCTTTCTGATGCCTCTGCAGCAGACGGCTTTTTGAAAACATAGTGACAAAAGAAGAAATTGCTCAAAACGAGCAATTGCTCCTTTTGCCACAATGTTTTCCACTTTTAGTCACTAGGTTATCCATTCAATTAAAGAGATTTTCTATTTTTTGACAAAATATGTTCAAAGTCATCTGCTGCAGAATTGTTATATGAGGGAAAGGGTTAAGAATTGTTTTTGTAACATGATGTCGATATTTCAACAGGTGCCACCTATGTCCAAAACAGTATGACAAACGTCCAAGGCACATACATAAATATAAGCCACGCAAAGAACGTACAGGTAATTAATGGGCTTTCATTTATTATAAACACATGACCGCGTCAAGCAATATGATGTTTATTTGCATCGCCAGTTTTGACTCATTTAGTCCTATTTAACAGGTAAAGGCTTTTCATAAATTATCTGCATCAGACACCTTCGGAATTTTGTGGCAAAAGGAGAAATTGCTCATGATCACAATATTTACAACCCTTATTCAATAAATATACTTTCATTTATTGAGATTTTCCATATTTGACACAGTGTTGTTAAAATGTGTTGTTATAACAGATTAAATGAGAAAAGTAACCAATCAGGCTGGGGTAAGGGCTATTTTTGGGTCACGGGTAAAGCCCTGGGGGGCAAAACTGACAGATTGAAGAATGATTTTAACTGATAATTTTGATCTGCAATCTGTTAATTTGATCAACCCTGATTTGACGTACATGTTTTCAATGTTGTCTGCTGCGGATTTGTTGCAAGTGTGAAACGGTTAAAGTTCTCTTTTTTCCAGTGTTTTTTTTCTTTCAAAAAATAAATATAAATAATTTATGAGCCGTTTCAAGTGAATTGGGGTTTTGCATCTCAAAATACCAATATGGACCTGCACTATTATGTGTTTTTAACCCTTTACCTCATATAGAGGCTTTCTGACGCTTCTGCAACAGACTGTTTTTTGAAAACATAGTGTCAATTGCAGAAATTGCTCAAAATGAGCAATTTCTCCTTTGCCACAATGTTTTCCACTTTTAGTTGCACGTTAAGTTAAGCAGTCCAGAGCCTCATGGCCCTCTTGTTATAATTATTTTCTGATTTATCAACTTCAAGTGGAAGACAGTGTTGCAGATGTAGAGCATCGGCCTCTTTATACCAAATGTCTTGGGTTCAAGACCCTTGATGAGCAGTTTCTGACTTTGGGATTTTCCAAACATAAAGGACGCGAGTACTGGTTAAGTCTCCAGGAAGTAAATAGCGAGCGTAATTAATATAAGATGAAAGCTTGTTTTTAATGTAAAATGAATAAGTTTAAACTGAACTTTGTTGTAGGTAGCTTATGACCTGCAGATGTGCATCTTTGCCTAGTATATGAGTTACCTCCCTTTTTCAAGTTCTGTTATATAGAGTTACCTCCCTTTTTTCAAGTTCTGATTTATACATAGGTTGGCAACAATAACACCATGATTATAAATAAGAAATCATCAAAACGGAAATCAGGAGGAAGGGATGATGTTAATGATGAGGAGGATGGAACTGAAGAAGATGACTCCGCCGCTAGAGCGGAGCAAGCAGAATTGGAAAAATTGCCGATATTTAGTAAGTTTTGACTTTTTAAAAAAAAAATCCTCATAGCAGTCAGTCACTACCTTTTATTGGTACCAGAAAATCTCTGGAGCATTTCATGAAATACATCATAGTCATAAGGGTAACAGACGCAGGTTCATTGTGTCACCTGCGTAGCATGGTAGGCACTTAGGGATTTTTTTTTTTTGTCCGGCGTTTGTCCGTCCGTCTGAGCGCACAAATGGATACTTGTTGGGTACTGTCCATATCCTAAAGCCCACCCACCACACTTATAAGACACTTTGATAAGTATTTTTTTTTATACTTTTCTTATGGGTACATAATTAGCATATTAATGCTATTTATTTCGTAAAAGGGTGATAATTACGGAATAAACCATTCCCTTGTTGGTATACTACCCAACAAGGAAACATCAAAGGAAATTACCCAACAAGTCTCCATTCGTAGGCATGTCTGTCTGTCCGTCACACTTTTTCGTCACGTTTTCAAATAACTTTTTTTCTACTATAAGGATTGGATTGAAACTTCTGACAATTGTTTATATCAATCTTTGTGATGGGTTCACAAAAGGGGGATAATCCAAATATTTTTTATATCAGAGTTATTGCCCCTTTTCTGTCAAAAATTAAAATTTTCTGACAAGGCCCCGGCAGGTGACACACGTACTCGGGGGCTTAAAACCCAAATAAAACAAACTTATTATCCAACCAAAACACTGATGTTGGTACTTTACAGAATCTTCTCACTGAGACGATTCTTTTGTGTACCAACAGCATGAGGTTTGAGTGTTAAATAATGATTTTAGAACATAAACAATGCCTCTTATCTAGAGCTCCGAGGGTAACAGTTTGTGACAGGTTGTCTGTATTAACCCTTTCCCTCATACGACAAATCTGCAGTAGACAACTTTGAACATATTTTGTCAAAAAATAGAAAATCTCTATAATTGAATGGATAACCTATGTCAACTAAAAGTAGAAAACGTTATGGCAAAAGGAGAAATTGCTTGTTTTGAGCAATTTCTTCTCTTGTCACTATCTTTTCAAAAAGCCGTCTGCTGCAGAGGCGTCAGAAAGCATTTATATGAGGGAAAGAGTTAACCCTTTCCCACATACAACAAATCTATTCACAAATAAACACTTTGTAGAGAAGACAACTGTTAGATTTTAACCCTTTCCCACTTGTAGACACATTTCAATGCATTTGCAGCAGATAACTTTTGAAGACATTGTGGCAAAAGGAGAAATTCCTCATGAATTTCTTTTTTTGCCCCAATATTAGCTCTTTTTTTCGAAGAAAAGTAAAGGCTAGCTATACTACTCGCCTCGGCGTCTGCATCGGCGTTGGTGTCACATCTTTGTAAAGGATTATGTACCAATTCATTTTTTTAGCTCACCTATGCACGAAGTGCAAGGTGAGGTCCTTCGTCAACATTTGAGCTTGTTAACACTCTACGGGCTACATTTTGCATCCAATCTTCATGAAAGTTTATCAGAACGTATATCTCCATAAAATCTTGGACAAGTTCGAAACTGGGCCATATGAGGTCAAAAACTAGGTCACTAGGCCGAATTGAAGGGAAATCTTGTTAACACTCTGGAGGCCACATTTTCAACTTGAGCATGTTGAAACTTTATCAGAATGTATGTCTTGATGATATGTAGGTCAAGTTCGAACATGGGTCACGTCAGGTTAAAAAGTAGGTCACTAGGTCAAATTGAAGGAAAATCTCGTTAACACTCCAGAGGCCGCAGTTTTTGCTTCAGCAGTTTGAAATTTTGTCAAAATGTTTGTCTTAAAAATATCTAGGTCAAGTTCGAATATGGGTTATGCCAGGTCAAAAACTAGGTCACTAGATCAAATTGAAGGAAAATATTGTTAACACTTTTGATGCCACATTTTTTGCTTCAGCAGCTTGAAATTTGGTCAGAATGTTTGTCTTAAAGATATCTAGGTCAAGTCCAAATATGGGTCATATTGGGTCAGAAACTAGGTCACTAGGCCAAAGTGAGGGAAAATCTTGTTAACTCTGTAGAAGCCGCATGTTTTGCTTCAGCGGCTTGAAATTTGTTAAGAATGTTGAGCTGAATAATATCTAGGCCAAGTTCGAATATTGGTCATGCCGGGTCAAAAACTAGGTCACTAGGTCAAATTGAAGAAAAATCTTGTTAACACTTTGGATGCAGCATTTTTTGCTTCAGCAGCTTAACATTTGGTCAGAATGTTTGTCTAAATGATATCTAGGCCAAGTTCGGATATGGGTCATGCCGGGTTAAAAACTAGGTCACTAGGCCAAATTGAAGGGTAATCTTGTTAACATTCTGGATACTGCATTTTTAATTTCAGCATGATAAAACTTTATCAGAATGTTTTTCTGGATGATATGTAGGCCAAGTTCGAATATGGGTCATGCTGGGTCAAAAACTAGGTCACTAGATCAAATTTAAGGAAAATCTTGTGAACACTTTGGATGCCGCATTTTTTGCTTCAGCAGCTTGAAATTTGGTCAGAATGTTTGTCTGAATTATATCTAGGTCAAGTTCGGAATCAGATCAAGGATCAGAAACTAGGTCAATACAGGAAAATATTGTTCAAACTCCGGAGGCCGCATTTTTACTTTGAGCAAGTTGAAACTTTGTCAGAATGTTGTCTTGATGATATCTAGTCCATGTTGGAATATTGGTCATATCAGGTAAAAAAATATAGATCACTAGGCCAAATGAAGGAAAATATTGTTAACACTGTGGAGGTTGCATTCAGAATAATTGTCTTGATGTGTTTTGCATTGCAGTACATTGTATAATTAAGGTGAGCGATCCAGGGCCATGATGGCCCTCTTGTTTCAAAACCGTTACAGATATTGCTTTGAAACTTACAACACTTATTCACCATCGTTACCTCCATCAACAGACAAGAGTACATAACTCTGTCAAGGTTTTTGTAAGAATTATGGCCCTTTTTCGACTTAGAATTTTGGTTAAGTTTTTCATACCACCCCCCTTTTTTTCAAAACCATTTGAGATATTGCTTTTAAAATTACAACACTTGTTCACCATTAATACCTCCATCAACAGACACGTTTACATAACACTGTCAAGGTTTTTGTAAGAATTTTGGCCCTTTTTTTACTTAGAATTTTGTTTAAGTTTTTCATACCACCCTACTTTTTTTCAAAACCATTTGAGATATAGCTATACACTTACAATACTTAACTAAACATCATAACATCCATCAACAGACAAGAGAACATAACTTTGTCAAGATTTATTTAAGAATTATGGCCCTTTTTATACGCCCATGTAGTTTTACCTGCGGCGTACAGGCGGGCAGGCAGTTTCCAGTATGTTGTCAGCTTAATAACTTGAGAAGCCTTTGTCCTATCATCATCAAATTTAGTCAGAATGTGTATTGGCATACTATCTTGGACAAGTTCGATAACTAGCCATATCACTCTAGTCAAGCAAGAGTAATCACCCTTTAATTATAGAAATTACCTAAATTTGGTCTTGTCAGCTAAATAACTTTAGAAGACTTTGTCCCATCATCATTAGATTTGGACAGAATGTGTATTGGCATAATATCTCGGACATTTTCGATAACTAGCCTTATCGCTTTATTCAATCAAGAGTTATCACTCTTTAATTAAAGAAATTACCTAAAATTAGGCTTGTCAGCTAAATAACTTTAGAAGCCTTTGTCTAATCATCACCAAATTTAGTCAGAATGTGTATGGGCATAATATCTCGGACATGTGCTATAATTAGCCATATCGCTTGAGTCATTGTATTTGATCATCACCAATTTAGACAATATCATATGTTTATGGGCAGAATATCTTGGTCAGGTTCGATAACTAACCACGTTATCTTAGTCACTCCACACTTATATCCCTCGAAATGGCCAAAACCATATCAACAGTGTCCGCTCTCTAAACTTGCCTGACGTTCAACCAATAATCACTATACTTGGTCTCAAAAAAATAGGATGGGCGTATAATATTTTGTAACATTTGGCGCTCTTGTTTCTAATTAAAATTTTGGTAAAGTTATTCATTCCAAATATAAAAAAATAATTATTAGAGATATAGCTTAAACACTTACAATATGTTACAATATGTATTTACCATCATTACCTCCATCAACAGCCAAGAGTACATAGTTCAGTGAAGGTTTTTGTAAGAATTATGACCCTTTTTAGACTTATAAATTAAGTACTTAACTTATACATAATATGATTAAAGTACGTGGTTATGTTTTCTGTACCACCCAAAATAATTTTGTTTTATCGGCAAGCATGGAAAAGTCGAGAGTGCTCATGTTTTGATTCTAATCAATAATTATACTTTCATTTATGAAATTTTCCCATATTTTTGCGATATGTTTTCAATATTTTCTGCTGCAGATTTGTTGTATGTGGGAAAGTGCTAATATGATGCAAGATGTTTCCATTATCATTTCAGGTTCCAAGAGAAAATTAAAAGATGAAGAAATAGATTTGCTGTGTACTAAAGTTTCTAATTGGCGACGATTTTGTAAGTAGTACAGTGGTAGCTCGTATTAAATGTCCCGGGTTTGAATCCTGTGATATGCGGATTTGGGGATTTTTCCGCACAAATGACAGAGTACTGGTTAAGTCTACAGGAAGCAGCCATCATTAAAGCTGAAAGTTTCTTTTTTTTCAATCGGTGTAAAATAAATAAGTTTAAACCAAACTAAATTTCCTGTTGAAACCCCCCCCCCTGTGGCAGTTGGTTAGAACCTTCCCTGTAAATCCAGGGGTCGGGAGTTCAAGTCTCTGAAGGAGTGCAAGATATTTCAGTAGGGTCCAGTTTGGTTTGACCAATAATGCAACGAGCATCAAGAAGTTTATAAGTGGAAGACAGTGGTGCAGAGGTAGAGCGTCGGCCTCTCGTATCAAAGGTCCCTGGTTCGAGTCCCATGATTGAGCGGGTCCTGACTTTGGGTTAAGCCTCCAGGAAGCTGAAAGCTTGCTTCGTGATCAATGTAAAATAAATAATGTTTAAATTAAGAAGTTTATATAATTTGATTTATTTTACATTGATCATAAATCAGTTTTACTCAACAAATATTAATAACATTGAATGACTGTTAAAGTTGAAAATTAAAAAGATTGATCCTGCTATTCACAGGATTTGAACTTTTTGTATCATGCTTTCTTCATATTAGTTACTGTCTCTTATTCATCAGACATTGAAGCCATCAGGAAATAATGGTCACAAAAGAGAATTTGCACATTTTTGGGTAATTTCTTCTTTTTTTAAAACGTCATCCACTGCAAAGAGGTGTACACAAATTTAAGCTTCAAGGCTGAAAGCCAGTTGGCTTATGTCATGGTGAATTGTCTGTGTGTGTGTGTTAACTTTTGGCTTCAAACAACTTTTCCTCTGTCACCACTGGTCCATAGGGATGAAACTTCTGACATAGGTAGCATCCTCTCCTAAAATCCTTCAAATGTTCATTTGGTGACCCCTTTTCAGATTCATTCAAGATATGTTGATTTGTATAAAACCATGGCCACCAGGCTTTAGTGAAAACTTTAAATATCTTCTCCTCCGAAACTATGAACCAGATTTTCGAATAATTTCGTAGAAGTGTTTATTCGGGTACCCTCTATAAGGGTTCTTTTTTTAACCCATGTTGATTGTCCAAAAGCATGGCAAAGGGTCCTTTTTTCTGATATGGCTACTGAAAACTTTAAAAAATCTTCTCCTCCATTAGTTTGAAGCTAAATTTCAAATACCTTTGTAGAAATGTTCTTTTGGATACCCTCTGATAGATTCCTTCAATTTACGTTGATGGGTTAAAAAACATGGCTCCTGAGGACTCTTTTGTCGTATATGGCTATAGTGAAAACTTTAAAAAATCTTTTCCTCCATAAGCATGAAGCCACATTTCAACTAACTTTGTAGAAAAGTTTGTTGGGTGTCCTTCAATTTCTCTTGATGGGTAAAAAATAACATGGCTCCAGGACTCTTTTGCCATATACGGGTAAAGTCAAAATTTAAAAAAACCTTTTCCTCCAAAAGTATTAACCCTTTCCCTCATACCACAATTCTGCAGCAGAAAACTTTGAACATATTTTGTCAAAAAATGTAAAATCTCTATAGTTAAATGGATAACCTATGACTAAAAGTGGAAAACATTGTGGCAAAAGGAGAAATTGCTTGTTTTGAGCAATTTCTTCTTTTGTCACTATGTTTTCAAAAAGCCGTCTGCTGCAGAGGCATCAGAAAGCGTCTATATGAGGGAAAGGGTTCAGCCATCTTTCAAATAGTATTGTAGAAATATTCCTTATTTGACCTTCTATGAGATTCCTTCAAGCCATGTTGATTGGTTGAAAAACATGGCTACAAGGGGAGTGGGGGCCATTTTGCATTGTATGGCAGTCATGAGTTAATTTTTGCCTAATGACAGTGGAGCAATACTGGCCCCTCTTGGGCCCCTTGTTAGGAGACAATTCATTTCATTAACCCTTCCCTCGACTTTGAACATTTTTTGTCAAAAAATAGAAAATGTCTATGATTGAATAGATAACCTATGACTAAAAGTGGAAAAACATTGTGTCAAAAGGAGAAATTGCTTGTTTTGAGCTATTTCTTCTATTGTCACTATGTTTTCAAAAAGCTGTCTGCTGCAGAGGCTCAGAAAGCCTCTATATGAGGGTAAGGGTTAAGCCAACTTTCAAATAATATTTTAAAAATATTCCTTATTTGACCTTCTATGAGATTCCTTCAAGCCATGTTGATTGGTTGAAAAACATGGCTGCAAGGGGAGGGGGCCGTTTTGCATTGTATCGCAATCGTGATTTAATTTTTGCCTAATGACAGTGGAGCGATACTGGCCCCTCTTGGGCCCCATGTTAAGAGACATTTCATTAACTCAATCAGTAATTTTTTCCAATAATGATTTGTAATATTTTTTTCCCCAATTTCAGTGCGATTTCTTGATTTAGAAGAATCTAATATAGAGCATGTTTATGAGGAGCATTTCCATGCAGGGGGAGTCAAAGAAGTCCTGCTTCAGGGAATAAAGATGTGGCAGAGAAAAGAAGCCAGAAGTGCATCCATTGACATTGTGGCTCGAGCTTTACTGAAAACAGACTGTGCTGATGTTATCAAGGAGTTACAACCTTGACCTGTATACTCACCTTGACCTTTAGGAAATTATGACATTGATTCTTAACAAAGAAAAAATTTAGGAATGAAGAATTATTTTTTATATAGATTCAACAACATTGTGGTAAAAGAAGAGTGTTTGTTTTGAACCCTTTTCCCACAAATGTTTTCAGGTGTCTTCTGTTTTGTTAACGGGATCAGGGGCTGCATCTTTAGCCTTTTTCCACCTATTTGCAGTTATAAGCAGTTCCATTCCTACATAGTATTATTTAACCCTTTCCCACATATAACAAATCTACAGTAAACGTCTAAAAACATATATATGATAATTTTATAGAAAATATCTAGTAATGACTATTGAATATTGTTGAAAACATTGTGGCAAAAAGGAGAAATTGGCTTTGGAAAGTTTTGACACAATGTTTTCAGAAGATCTGCTGCAGAGGCATCAGAAAAATATGTTCAAAGTCGTCTGCTGCAGAATTGTCGTTTGAGGGAAAGGGTTAAGAGATGAAACTTGTCAACTCTAAATGAAATTATAAAGAGGGTTATCTCCCTTTCCATGTAATTCGAAACTAGAATGTGTTTAATTTATCAATTAACTTTGGTGTTTCTAAAGGAATCTTAAAGAAACTTTCAGTCTTACATTTTCCTATGGTGATTAACCATGCCTTTAACCCTCTCCCTCATACATACACTTTCTGACGCCTCTGCAGCAGACAAATTTTGAAAACATTACGACAAAAAAAGAGAAACTTGCTCAAAACGAGCAATTTCTCCTTTTGCCACGATGTTTTCAACTGTAGTTATACCTTCATTTATAAAGATGTTCCATGGTTTTGCATAGATGTTTTCAAAGTCGTCTGCTGCAGATTTGTTGTGGGAAAGTATTCAAAATTATGCTCAGGATGGACGGAATGAGCCAAAACCCACCTGCAGCAGAAAAACATTGAAAATCTGTTTAACATTTTACCTCATATAGACGCTTTCTGAGGTAATCGGACAAACAGCAACAGGATAATAAGCAACGGTCAAAAAGTAACAGATTTTGCCCGGATAACAGGCAACAGGACAAAAAGCAACAGTTCTAATATTTTTAGGTTTAATTCATTTATTCTTTGACTTGATACATTTGTAACACATAAAAGACACATGTTATGTAAAACTATTTAAAAATTATCTTTTTCTAATGCGAAATTTTGACTTTATACATTTGTAAATGTGATGGAAAAAATTCAATAAATTATTTATAAACTACATTTTTAATACATTCTTCAATTTAATACATTTTTAATATATGATAGACAAATTATAATAAATGAATTTATAATTTAGCACATTTGAACATTTTTGGTATTATTCCATATCAACTACTCACTAGCAACACTAATTACTCTTCAGTGTCAAAGTTCTTATTTATTCTGATGTTGTGGCCAACTCCTTGCAGCAGTTCAGGTATGGTTATGGTAGCGTCTCTGTAGTCCTCACAGAGGGTCTTCAAACGACTTTGAAGGCGTTGTGATTTCTTGTTTTGTCGCTTTTTAGGAGGGTTTCCGACGGAAGTTTGGGCGATCATGGTCTGAATGGTTGCATTTTCTTTCTGAAACCACTTGATGAGCTTCCAGATAGATGGATGATAATGTCCAACTAAACTAAAGAATTTGTTGTTCCAACCTTCACACACATTGTTTGTTCTTGGTTCATTCTCTAAAGTTGGTGAGTTCATGTTCCATATGTGGGTAGGGTAAAGTGGAGCTGCTTGTCGAATTCTAATGTTGTTGTCTACGGCTGGTAGTGCTCTGTATGTTCCACTCACGTATGTCCTGTCCAAATAGTCAACAAGCTGTGCAGCCTCAGGAGGTGCAATAGTCTTAAGAAAGTTCATTCCCTCTACAACGTCATGGATGGGGAGAAAAGCTAATCCATCCAACATTCCACTGAATTGTCTGAAATTTTCATTAATGCGGTAGTGAGCTGATAAACCGAGGTGTTGAATTCTACGCCATGTACTCTGTGTCAAATGGTAAAAGCATCCCCTACTCCTTACTTCGCGTCCAAACACCCCGGCTACAGCACGAAGCACTCCTTCTTCAAAGTCTGTAACCACAGTCTGAACCATCATATCTAAACCAATGTCCTCACACCTGTCGACGATGGCTTGTAACAGTTCATCATAGGCTGCTCGAGTCTTGTACTGCAGAAGCGCATATACACAGGTAACTGATACGTCTCTAAACGGAACTCTAAGAATGTAAACTTGGCTGAACTGTGTCGGCGCCATGGAAAAATTTCCATCCATAAAAATGGTCTGCTTCGTCAAGTCGTCGTAAGTCAGATTCTGTGGCAAAGGCTATGATTCTACAGTTGCTGTCTGGACCATTGTCGTACAGTAGGAAGGGCTCTGGTTGAGGGCCTACAGTAGTAGTCCATTCATCGGGTAAAACGAAATCAGCCAGGTTCTGAGAAAAAGGTGGTATCGCAGATTTCTCTTTACGTTCTCTTCTGTTGGAAGTAGGATCTGGATTTCTACAGGCATCTCTGCTACTGTCTGGGCGTATATTTGGGCAGGTTTGTCTAGTGATGTTGTTGCCTGGTTACGCATGTCTGATCTATATTTCACGTAGGACAGGTGAGTCTGATCAGCTAAGTGGTTGTGTGGCTGGCTAGGTAAGGGATTAGTGTGGTCTAACAATGTACTCAAACTGGCCCTACATCCAAAAGTTGACTTAGCAGAACATTTCCACCAAGCTTTGTTTTTTCTAATCACAGACTTCGTATAAATGTATCCTTCATTAAACATTTTAAATCCACCTGTGGAAGTTCTGATAATCTCCATAGTGAATTTTCTTAAAATGGGAAGTAAACATATTTGACAATACTTAAATACCCATCTCATTCCAATAAGAGATAATTGTTTTATAATTAATTCCAATCAAGATCATACATCAAAAACGGACACCAATAGAGCAAAATATATTAAGAAAACTGTGATGATTTGCACCTAATTAATTATGTTATTTATAATCTAAAATAGTACATAAAACCAATTAGAAATACAAACTGTTTTAATAATTCTTTCTTTGATCTTAACAATCAAAAGTGTGCTAGAAAGAATAATGTTATACAATTGTGCCTTTTTCACTATAGTGGTTTGTCATTTGGGATTTTAGTACAAGTTAATCCTTTACTGGAAAAATATATTTTAAACTATCTTGTAAAAGGGAGGAATATAGCATACTATGTGTTTTGAAAAGCAAAAGACATCCAGAAGTTAAACTCATCTAAACAGTGTTGTAAATAGTTCAATTCGACTCAATTTCTTTGAAGGTTGTATTGAGGTGTATTAAGGTATAAAATACAAAAAAAAATGTATCAAACTCAAATAAAATCATTACAATACCAAGAAGATACATTAATTATCTACTAGTTTGTGTCTTTTTCATATTTGTAGACTTACAAATATTGATTTTCATTGTACTTTGGAAAATGTGTTGCTTTTTATCTTGTTTCTTGTTGTCCGTTGCTTTTTGTCCTGTTGCTCATTATCCTGTTGCTTTTTGTCCTGTTGCTCATTATCCTGTTGCTTTTTATCCTACAATCGCTTTCTGACGCCTCTGCAGCAGACGGCTTTTTGAAAACATAGTGACAAAAGAAGAAATTGCACAAAACGTGCAATTTCTCCTTTTGCCACAATGTTTTCCACTTTTTGTCATCCATTCAATTATGGAGATTTTCTATGTTTTGACAAAATACGTTCAAAGTCGTCTGCTGCAGAATTGTCGTATGAGGGAAAGGGTTAAATGAAGGTATAGCTACTGAAAACATTGTGTCAAAATGAGAAATGGTTTTTGATCCTAGCATTTTTCCCCTTTTGTCACAATGTTTTTTAAAGGTTGTCTGCTGCAGATGTCTCTATATAAGCACAGGCGTCCGAATTTCTATCACAGCAAAAAATGCGGAAAAATACTCAATACCTCGTTAAAAAACTAAAAAAGTCTCTTTATATCGTCTATACGCTGTGATAAAAATGATCGTAATAATACGGGGAATTCTGCACGTGTTACTATAAATAGCCACTCTATACGTCCATGTAGTGTAATAATAATTTTATATACAATACTGAGTAGGGAGTCTATTTATAGTAACAGGGTATTTTTTCTAGTTTTCTCATTCTCATACGATAACATTACGGTCGTTATTACTATAGCATATGGACCATTTAAAGACTATTTGTAGTAGTTAAACCAGGTATTGCATGTTTGTATTGTTAATGGCAGACATCGGTCAGTTATGGAATCCGCCGTGGTCGAGTGGTTAGCGTCGGGGATTTCGAAACCGGGTGTCCCGGGTTCGATCCCCAGTCGCGGCACTACGGTCATGGTGGAGTGCCCTTGGGCAAGGCACATTTTCTAGCCTAGTACTGGTTTGTTTACCCAGGGATCATGAATAATTAAAATTAATTGCGCGCTAAATGACCTTAGCTGTCGATGCGCCATAAAACAATATATCGGTCAGTTATCTCCCTTTAATACTCTCTACATCTAGCTAGGTCCTATCATTTGGTTTCCTCTGTTTTTATCATTGGTTTCTTTGCACTGGATGGTGCACTTATAATTGCATTTTCTTGGCTAACTGTTATTAGATTGAAACAGTAATTCCACATTTGTTTTCTTTAAACACTGCTACATGTATGTAAATTTTCTCTTTTGAATCATCACTTTAATTAACACATTTATGATTAATGTGTACAGAGTAATTGCAATATCTCATTGCGATAAAGACAAAGGATTCCAACTTAAAGGACCTACCAACTATTTCGTCTACCTTGGTCTTTATCTGACAAGGGAGATAATATAATTATCACTAATGTCCCCCATTCTCTCTAAACAAAAACTCAGACGCCTGTGATATAAGAGTACTTAGCTATGCATGTTTGAGCCTTTGCATAATCAGATACTCAGGAGGTGCTGGGAGCCCGTGGGGTTTTATGTATATACTGTAAAAAGTACATTGACATATCATGCAAACTAGATTTTTACCCTTTCCCACATACATACAACAATCTGCAGCAGACAACCTTTAAAAAACAGTGTCTAGGCAAAAAGATTGAAAATGATGTAATTGTGGAAAATGGAGAAATTGCTCATTAGGATCATTTTCCGCTTTTGCTGCAATATTTTCAAAAGTCATTTGCTTCATAGGGGTCAGAAAGCGTCTGTATGTGCGAAAATGTTAAACGTTTCCTAGTTACAACAATTCAGTCACAGATTTTGAAAACATATTGGAACAAAACACTGAAAGTTTAACCCTTTCCCTCATATAGACGCTTTCTGACGCCTCTGCAGCAGACGGCTATTTGAAAACATAGTGACAAAAGAAGAATTTGCACAAAACGTGCAATTTCTCCTTTTGCCCCAATGTTTTCCGCTTTTAGTCATAGGTTATCCATTCAATTATGGAAAAAGCGGCGTAAAACCCCAATAAATAAATAAATAAATTCAATTATGGAGATTTTCTATTTTTTGACAAACTATGTTCAAAGTCGTCTGCTGCAGAATTGTCTTATGAGGGAAGCAGAGCTCTAGATAAGAGGCGTTTGGCATGTTCTAAAATGCTTATTTGACCCTCGAAACCTATGTTGTGGGTACTCAAAAGAGTACCCACAACATAGGGTTTGCTTTAATGATAAGAGAGAAATTGTGGGGAAAAGAGCTGAATACCCCTCCTTATCTGGACCTCTGGGTTAATTTTTGCATAGTAGGTTCCTCCTTTTGCCACAACATTATCGCCTGCAAAAAAATCCCAACTTCTTGTTGAAAAGGATGGAAATGCTTTATGTTAGCCTTATCATTATAGCACATAGTAAATGAAGTTCATTCTAAGCAATAAATCCTTTTGCCACAATGTTTTAAAATGCGTCTGTAACTTTTTAGCTCACCTATGCACGAAGTGCAAGGTGAGCTATTGTGATCAAATTTTGTCCCGCGTCCGTCCGGCGTGCGTCGTCCGTCGTCAACATTTGAGCTTGTTAACACTCTACGGGCTACATTTTGCATCCAATCTTCATGAAAGTTTATCAGAACGTTCATCTCCATAAAATCTTGGACAAGTTTGAAACTGGGCCATATGAGGTCAAAAACTAGGTCACTAGGTCGAATTGAAGGGAAATCTTGTTAACACTCTGGAGGCCACATTGTCAACTTGAGCATATTGAAACTTAATCAGAATGTTTGTCTTGATGATATGTAGGTCAAGTTCGAACATGGGTCACGTCGGGTCAAAAAGTAGGTCACTAGGTCAAATTGAAGGAAAATCTTGTTAACACTCCAGAGGCCGCAATTTTTGCTTCAGCAGTTTGAAATTTTCTCAGAATGTTTGTCTTATAAATATCTAGGTCAAGTTCGAATATGGGTTATGCCGGGTCAAAAACTAGGTCACTAGGCCAAATTGAATTGAGGGAAAATCTTGATGAAATTTTATCAGAATATTTTTCTTGATGATATGTAGGCCAAGTTTGAATATGGGTCATGCTGGGTCAAAAACTAGGTCACTTGATCAAATTGAAGGAAAATCTTGTTAACACTCTGGATGCCGCATTTCAGCAGCTTATGGGTCATATTAGATCAGAAACTAGGTCAATAAAGGAAAATATTGTTCAAACTCCGGAGGCCGCATTTCAGCAGCTTGAAATTTGGTCAGAATGTTTGTCTGAATTATATCTAGGTCAAGTTCGGAATCAGAAACTACCGGTAGGTCAATAAAGGAAAATATTGTTCAAACTCCGGAGGCCGCATTTTTACTTTGAGCAAGTTGAAACTTTGTCAGAATGTTGTCTTGATGATATCTAGTCCATGTTGGAATATGGGTCATATCAGGTAAAAAAATATAGATCACTAGGCCAAATGAAGGAAAATATTGTTAACACTGTGGAGGTTGCATTCAGAATAATTGTCTTGATGTGTTTTGCATTGCAGTACATTGTATAATTAAGGTGAGCGATCCAGGGCCATCATGGCCCTCTTGTTTAGAGTAATAATACCTTCATTTATAGTGATTTTCCATGTTTTTTTCTCCAATATCACCTTTAGTCACAGTGTTTTTTTCTCTTTTCAGTAATGATCCTTTCATAATTAGGTTTTACCATAGTTTTCCTAAGATGATTTCAAAGTCTGCTGCAGTTCTGTTGTATTTGGGAGAGGGTTAACCAAAAACAAATCAACAGAGATTGTATTTTCTGTATTTCTTATAAAATAAAACATATAATCACATAAGCATACATGAGTTGTTTATTTTTGAAATACTGCGGAAATAAGCATGTGTGTTATTGGAATTAACATCTGATTTTAGCTTTGAACCCGTTTGCACATTAATACGCTTTCTGACACATCAGCAACAGGCGACTTTTGAAAACATTGTGACAACAGAAGAAATTGCTCAAAACGAGCAATTTCTTCTTTTGCCAAAATGTTTTCAATTTTGTTCAGTAAATATGCTTTCAATATCATCTGCAGATTTGTTGTATGTGGGAAAGGGTTAAAGCCAATGAATTCTTTTTCGTAAAAAAATTACGTTTCGGTCTTAAATGAGATGTATTGCGCATTGTATTTTTTGGTGTAATTGCGGAGCTTTTGATTCTGGCTTGATTGTGATCGTGGATCAAAATTTCAAGTGTTATCCAGGTTAGAAAGAAAGGATTCTTGGTTTTACGTTTTAACGAGCAAGATAATTTGGAAAATTTTGTCGGGCATGTGGTGTCTTGATCTTCTTGAGAAATGGCGGATGATAAAAATGCTGGGGATCGTAGTTCGTGATTGTGTAACAAAGCTGCTAGTGGCAGCAAGGATATTACGGGAGAATGCGGTTCTCACGACAGAAAAAAGGGAAAACAGGCGGCTAGGGTGCCGAGTACGATGGCGGAGTGTTAAAAAGGTGCTTGACGCGAGTCTGCAAAAATGATTAGAGGCTATTAACAGCCTGCAAAATTCGATTAGCAAACAAAACTAGAAATATCACTGAAGGTGATGAATACCCCCTAGTGCCTGACAATATACATATGTATGAGAAATTCAAGGGGCCACAACTCATTTAAAAATAATTCCAGTGCAACACGCCGACAATATGCACAACTAGGCTTTGTATCAATCATTCTTGTGAGGTTATATTGAATTCTGACAAAGGGTTGCTGAGAAATAGTGTTCACAAGAAATGTCTACAGACCAACCACAATATACATATGTATGAGAAATTCAAGCGGCCACAACTCATTTAAAAATAATTCCAGTGCAACACGCAGACAATATGCACAACTAGGCTTGGTATCAATCATTCTTGTTAAGTTATATTGAATTCTGACCAAGGGTTGCTGAGAAATAGTGTTCACAAGAAATGTCTACAGACCAACGGGGGTATAATAATCGTATGAATGAACAGGGAGAAACAGCTGGTGGCACAAGGTAGCTTCTTACACGATCTCTCTGATAAGATTGCATCTTACGAACAGGATAATGATTATTATTGTGATTATGAGGAAGGGAGATCCCTTAGAAATGCCAGTGGAGGAAATAACACACCAGGAGAGTAGGAAAAGAGCCCTTGAAGAGGAGACTGTTACACGAAATAGCAGATTTTCTGCTATGGCAAAGAGATTTCGTGCAGCAGAGCCATTGTGACTCTGAAATTGACGACATGTTGGCCATGAATATTAATGAATTATTTCGATCTGGCATAGATGATGTTAGGTACCAGGAGCTGGTAAATGGCGAAAAGAATCCAAGGCCAGCCAATTATGAGGGTTTAGAAGTAGTACCAACAAACCCATTGATCTGGGATGCTAGATCAACTGACAAAAGGTTTGAAACAAAATTTAAATCCACTCAACAGAGCTTGGATTGTGAAGAAGTTCAATTTCTCCTTTTGCCACAATGTTTTTCACTTTTAGTCATAGGTCATCCATTCAATTATAGAGATTTTCCAATTTTTTACAAATTATGCTCAAAAGTCGTCTGCTGCAGAATTGTTGTATGAGGGAAAGGGTTAAAATAAGTTAAGCAAGCCTATCGATGACTGTAATGACATGCTAGCTTTGATGGGACATTCAAATGAGCAAATCAATTTGGCTAGAAAAGACTTTCTTAGACCTGAACTAAATAAAGATTACAGTCATTTGTGCAATCACAATAGACCGTTTACCAATCTTTTGTTTGGAGATGACGTTTCAAAATCAGCAAAAGAAATTGAAGACTGCTCTAGACCTTTTTAGGGGAGGACCATGGCGAAACAAGAGCACCGCGTACGGCACAGACGCTCAACTGATAGGGAGAAAAAAAAAAAAAAATGAGCTAAACAAAAAACCTTAACCGGACGACCACGCCGCCACCGCCGACGACCACGCCAGGGTCATGACAATAGCTCTCATTTTTTTCAAAAGTCGAGCTAAAAAGGAGGATTCGAAAGATATCCTCGATTCAGAGGATCGTACGGTCGTCGGGGAAAAAAGTAGGGGTTCCTCATATGCTGAACCAAATACTTCCTATCAAGCAAAACACTTTCACAGACGGGGGAGCCATCCAGGAAACAATAAATGAGGTAAGAAATTTGGAAAAATTTGCTACAGGTAGACTTGCAAAATATGTACATGAATGGAGCAATGGAATTCCTGACTCAACAATACCAGCGTGGTTTGGGCTATGAAAGTTTAAACACAGCTCGTGGAGCATTATCGTTTTTAGGTTTGAACTTTGATGGTTTTAAAGTTGGTAGTCACCCACTTGTTATTCGGTATATGAAGGGAGTGTTTGCGTTAAACCCACCGAAACCTCGTTACACTAGTACTTGGGATGTCAACTAAGTTCTTAGTTATTTAAGGAAATTATCATTTCATTAAAAGATTTGACTTTAAAACTGACAATGCTTATGACATTGATACAAGTAGCACACATCCAAACTTTACATGTTATTAGTGCTAATGAATATCAGAAGTGCAAATCAGAGTTCGTTTTTAAATTAGTAGTGCCCTGAAAGCAAAGCAGACCTGGTTACAATTGTTCAGTTATTTGTTTTAAAGCATTTCCTCCATACAGGAAGCTTTGTATTTACAGTTCTTAAAGAAAACTTGGAAGCGCACCAAAGTTTTGTGAGCGCAAAGACAATGAACAAACTAGAATGGAGTGCTCCGCGGAGCACAGTGTGTCACCTGCACCTGCTCATTGAAAGTGTGACGAAAAAGTGTGACGGACAGACAGACAGACAGAGGCCGGACAAAAAAAAAAGTAATCCCTAAGTGCCTACCATGCTGCGCAGGGTGACACAAAAATATGCTACTAGTGAGTTATGTTAAACCTTATCAGCATATCGGTAAGGACACTTTTTCAAGGTGGATAAGAACTGTAATGATATTATGCCCATACACATTCCGACTACATTTGTTGATGATTGGATAAAAGGTTCAAAAGTTATTGATCGGACAATACCTATTTGAGATAATTTCTATAATTAAAGGGCAATAACTCTCGATTGACCACAGTGATATGGCTGGTTATAGAACTTGTCCGAGATATTATGCCAAAAAACATTTTGACTAAATTAAGTGGTGATTGGACCAAGGATTTCTAAAGTTATTGAGCAGACAAGATCATTTTAAGATAATTTCTATAATTAAAGGGCAATGACTCTTGTTTGACTTAAGCGATATGGCTAGTTATCAAACTTGTCCAAGATATTATGCAGATACACATTCTGATAACATTTGGTGATGATTGGACATCAATTTTAGGTAAATTCTATAATTAAAGGGCAATAACTCTTGATTGACTAAAGTGATATGGCTAGTTATCGAACTTGTCCAAGATATCAAGATATTATGCCAATACACATTCTGACCAAATTTGGTGATGATGGGACAAAGGCTTCTTATGTTATTTAGCTGACAAGACCAATTTTAGGTAACTTCTATAATTAAAGGGCAATAACTCTTGATTGACTAAAGAGATATGGCTAGTTATCAAACTTGTCCAAGATAGTATGCCAATACACATTCTGACTAAATTTGGTGATGATGGGACAAAGGCTTCTCAAGTTATTTAGCTGACAACATACTGGACACCGCCCGCCTGTGTTGATTTATACATGGCAATCAACCTCTAATTAGTGGATTATCACACTGGGATTAGTTTAATCAGTTTGGCAGTTGTTTTATTTAACGGACGATTTGGTGTTAATTTTTACGACTTGATGACAGACTGAAAAGATGAACACTTAAGAATCTATTTTAAAGAGTATTATTAATGAATTCTTACGTTATTTTGGTCAAGCTAATTTCTTTAATTGTTTCCGAGAAAATGTTATTAGGATAAAACATAGAGGTAGCAAATATTCCTTATCAATTGCCGTCAGTTAAAACTCTTATAGAAATCTGTGAATTTGTGAAAATGCCTAAACAGATTTTATCTCCTGATCGGACTTCCAGTGCTAAAAGGAAGAAATACTTTGCCTCTTTCCAAGACAATTAGCTTCATAAGTTTATATGGGTGAAAAAGAGATTTTAAAGGGGTTGGATTTGCTCTTTGTAGTGTGCGTAATGTTCACTTTAGTGTATGTCATGGGGGAAAGAACGACCTGTCAAAGCATTCTGAGTCAAATACTCACAAGACAAATGAAAGCATGACCAGGTCAACGCCGGCAATTACTAAAATGTTTTCATGTGGACCAGACAAAGTGACAAAAGCTGAAGTCCTCTTTGCCAACTTTGTGGCAGAACACAACCTTCCGATAGCGGTGGCTGACCATTTCAATGAGTTGGTAAAGGTTATGTTTCCTGACTCCGAAATAGAAATAGCGAAGAAGTTTTTCATGTAAGAGGACCAAAACTACTCACATCCTGAACTTAGCCATGTCTTCAGCTTTACCAATTTGTAACATCGGAACCGGCGAGAATTTGTTCAACTGCCTGAAAGAAGTCCTGACGTAAGTATTATAATTATTATCTAAGTTTGTTTCTACTACAGTCATTAAGGATAAGGAGGATTTAACAGAGATTGATTTCGAGTCTCCTACCAATCAACATTCTGACGAATATATAGCTGTAGGAATGAAAGCTCGCTCCTTCTTGGCTGAAAATAGTGACATCCCCTCTGAGAAGATTTCCTCCTTTTTCAAGTGAGTATAATATTGGCAGTCATATAGATTTTTTGAAGACCATTACAATCAGTTTTCAAAATAAATCCTTTACCTTCACCATTTAAAACAAATATCGAGCAGACGACTTTGAAAACATCTATGGATTTGAAAGTGGGGAGAGTTAAATTATATTGAACTAGTTGTTTCATACATTTACACTGCATTATTGTTTATTTCAGACATGTCAGATCCTTCTACGAAGAAATTACAACAAAGCTGATACAAAAATTTCCATTTAAAAACCAGACGCTAAAGACCCTTGCCTTTGTTAATCCGGTACACAGAAACAGAGAGTATGCTCAGTGTGGTAAGTATTTCTGATTTTCTGCCAACCTGGTCTTGACAGTAATTTACATTTAATGCAATTAGCAGGTGAAAAACAATTGAGGTCGCCTACTTTTCTGTATGATAACACAAACTTAACAGAAGAGGGAGTGGCGCTGGAGGATACATAAAATTATATACATCCAGGAGATTTGTACATATGGGAAACATTCTAGCTATAACAAAAGCATGTTTATAACAGTCTAATGAGTTTTTACTTTTCTTACAGTGGTCGAGTTTCCTCAACGTTTTGGAGTAGCAGACGCAGACAAGCTAGCAGACCAATACATAGAATACCAACTTTGTTCAATGAATGAGCTTGATAACTTTAACAATGCCACCACAAGATTTGATTCCTTTTGGTTGAATATGGAAAAAAAGACACTTTTTAATGGAAACAAACAATTTGACATCCTGGCAAAGGTAGCATTGTATGCATTAAGTTTACCCCACAGTAATGCTGATGCAGAACGCAGCTTTAGTATGCTGAGAAAAATTCAACAAGACTGCCGTGGAAATCTTAGCCACAAGACTACAACATCATTAATGACTATTAAAATGAACAACGATTCTGAATGTTTTAGGTACTCTCCAACAGCAGAAATTTTGAAAAAGGCAATGACATCCTGTACTGATTATAAGCAACAGACTGCTGTAGAGCTGTAGAGCCTTACAGCCTCTTCTACCTGTGAAAGTGTGGACATGTGCTTTGTTAAACTCGGTGCTTTAAAGTTTCATGTGCTGTTTTTTTGTGACAAGTTTTTTACATATATATACATCTTTGTTGTTATTATACTGAACTCTTTTCATGAATATCAATAAAATTGAAGTAATAAAGGGTTATAAAATACTCTTTTCAATTAGCAAATTATTACCTCCCTTAGGGCAAGTTATATACCCTGTTTGATTTGACCCTATTTAAGCTTCAAATGAAAAGTATTGTGACCGATCGCAGAAAATCTAGCCGCGAAAAAAGCTCCCTATTTGGGACCCCAATCTCCCTACCAAATATATAAATTCTCCGTATTTGGCTTCAGGAAAATATCACATGTCTGTGCTACAATGAAAGGTAATTTTTCCGAATGGCTTTGAAATCTCATTTAAGACCGAAACGTAAATCTTTTATGAAAAAGAATTGAAAAAATTAAAAGAGACTTACCCTGGTTAAAGTCGACGTTTGATTTTAATTCTTTGAATAAAGAATGGAGTGAGGGTTTAAAAGCCTCCCTCCCACCCAGCTTGGAATTATTGAAATACTTGTATAAATGTTGGATATGAGGCAGCACTGCTGTGGATTTGAGAATAGCTGCCAGTGGAACATTCAAATAAATTACTGTTGAAAACTGCTTGCGCATGCGCACTACAGCTCATTTAAACTCTCACTCCATTCTTTACTCATAGGATTAAAATCAAACATCGACTTTAACCAAGGTAAGTCTCGTTTAATTTCTTCAATTATACAGAAAGCTAGCTACCTGTATGAATTAAATTCAAGAATTGTTGTGTTATCAAAAGCAATATTCAACTAGAATTGTTTTTGCAAAAAACAGATGTCTCCCCTCAAATATCTGTCAAAATCTCTCAAAACATTCCAACCTATAAATTTGGGACAGACAGACAGACAGTCGAGACATGGGTTCTGCACATCGCCTTGATGAGGTGAACATTTGACCCAAGTTTCATGAAAATCCTTCAAGCCGTCTGGGAGATATGGAGCGGACACGAAATAAAGCCTCAAACCTTTGACCTTCAAGTGTGACCTTGACCTTGACCCTATATTGTCGAGACGCGGGTTCTGCACGTCGCCTTGATGAGGTGAACATGTGACCCAAGTTTCATGAAAATCCTTCAAGCCGTCTGGGAGATATGGAGCGGACACGAAATAAAGCCTCAAACCTTTGACCTTCAAGCGTGACCTTGACCCTATATTGTCGAGACGCGGGTTCTGCACGTCGCCTTGATGAGGTGAACATGTGACCCAAGTTTCATGAAAATCCTTCAAGCCGTCTGGGAGATATTGAGCGGACACGAAATAAAGCCTCAAACCTTTGACCTTCAAGCGTGACCTTGACCTTGACCCTATATTGTCAAGACGCGGGTTCTGCACGTCGCCTTGATGAGGTGAACATGTGAGCCAAGTTTCATGAAAATCCTTCAAGCCGTCTTGGAGATATGGAGCGGACACGATTTCGGACAGACGGACAGACAGACAGACAGACAGAAGGACAGACAGACAGACGCCCAGGACAAAAACAATATATCTCCCCTGTATACAGGGGGAGACATAATAAACAAGAGGGCCATGATGACCCTATATCGCTCACCTGATTTAATAGAACTTCAATAGTTTTCAAAGTTTTTACTCTTTTTAGGCCAATACTTTTGGACAAGAAGATTTTTAAAGTTTTAACAATGCACATATAAGGAAAACAAGCTCCGCCCCCTGGTGGCCACGTTTTTCAACGGATCAAAAATATTTGAACAATCTTGGTAAAGGGTGCCCCAAGGAACATTTGTGCAAAATAATTTTTAAATCGGGCCAGTACTTTTGGACAAGAAGATTTTTAAAGTTTTAACAATGCACATATAAGGAAAACAAGTTCGCCCCCCTGGCGGCCATGTTTTTCAACGGATCAAAAATATTTGAACAATCTTGGTAAAGGGTGCCCCAAGGAACATTTGTGCAAAATAATTTTAAATCGAGCCAGTACTTTTGGACAAGAAGATTTTTAAAGTTTTAACAATGCACATATAAGGAAAACAAGCTCCACCCCTGGCGGCCATGTTTTTACAACGGATCAAAAATATTTGAACAATCTTGGTAAAGGGTGCCCTAAGGAACATTTGTGCAAAATAATTTTTAAATCGGGCCAGTACTTTTGGACAAGAAGATTTTTAAAGTTTTAACAATGCACATATAAGGAAAACTAGCTCCGCCCCCTGGTGGCCATGTTTTTCAACGGATCGGAAATATTTGAACAATCTTGGTGAAGGGTGCCCTAAGGAACATTTGTGCAAAATAATTTTCAAATTGGGCCAGTACTTTTGGACAAGAAGATTTTTAAAGTTTTAACAATGCACATATAAGGAAAACAAGCTCCGCCCCCTGGTGGCCATGTTTTTCAACGGATCAAAAATATTTGAACAATCTTGGTAAAGGGTGCCCCAAGGAACATTTGTGCAAAAATATTTTCAAATCGGGCCAGTACTTTTGGACAAGAAGATTTTTCAAAGTTTTAACAATGCACATATAAGGAAAACAAGCTCCGCCCCTTGGCGGCCATGTTTTTCAATGGATTGGAAATATTTGAACAATCTTGGTAAAGAGTGTCCCAAGGAACAATTGTGCAAAATAATTTTCAAATCAGGCCAGTACTTTTGGACAAGAAGATTTTTAAAATTTTAACAGAGTTTATATAAGGAAAATAAGCTCCGCCCCCTGGCGGCCATGTTTTTCAACGGATCGGAAATATTTGAACAATCTTGGTAAAGGGTACCCCAAGGAACATTTTGGACAAGAAGATTTTTTAAGATTTGGCAATTTTCCCCTTTTCTGATGCCGCAGCAACCAAAGTTCTACTTGGAATTAATTTCTTTGAACAACTTTGAAAGAGGACCACCTAAGGACCATTCCTGTGAAGTAATTTTGAAATCTGTCCATTGGTTTAGTAGGAGAAGTCATTTGTAGGAAATTGTTAACAGACGCCGCCGACGACGGTTGATCACAAAAGCTCACCTTGCACTTCGTGCTTAGGTGAGCTAAAAACCAGTTTGCACTATAAGTGTTATTATTAAGATATACTGAAGCCATTTTTCCCATTATGTTTTTATAATTCGATAAAATTGAAAACAAGAGGGCCATGATGGCCCTGGATCGCTCACCTGTTTTTGCTTTTTTTCGCTTAAGCTATATAAGCCCTGCCCCCTGGTTTCCGACCAATCAACTTGGCTTGAAGGAATCTGATAGGTCACCCTAGGAACATTTCTACAAAAATCGGCCTGAGGAGAAGAATTTTTAAGTTTTCACTATAGCCATAAAAAGGCCAGATAGCCCTGCCCACTGGCGGCCATGTTTTTCGACCAATCAACATGGTCACTTAAGGAACATTTCTACAAAATTATTTGAAAATCGGCTTGACACTTTCGGAGAAGAAGATTTTTTAAGTTTTCACTATAGCCATATAAGGCAAAATATCCCCGCCCACCTGGCGGCCATGTTTTTCGACCAATCAACATGCCTTGAAGGAATCTGATAGAGGGTCATCCAAGGAACATTTCTACAAAATTATTTGAAAATCTGCCAACCAGTTTGGGAGAAGAAGAATTTTGAAGTTTTTTTCATATCGTTGCCATGGAAACCAGAATTTTGCATGGATCCAAAAAAATTGAAGGAAATCTGGTGAGGTCATCGAGAGGATGCTTTCTGTGAAGTTTCATCCCAATTGACCCACTGGTTACTGAGGAGAAGAAGTTGACGCACGACGGACGTCGGACAAAAGGCGATCACAATAACTCACCTTGAGCAAAGCTCAGGTGAGCTAATAAAAATGTACAAATGAATGCAAGTGCTGAGAGAATTTCTATAAAATTGTAAATAAAAATGTACAAATGAATGCAACTGTTAAGAGAATTTCTATAAAATTGAAAATAAACATGTACAAATGAATGCAAGAGTTAATTCTATAAAATTGAAAATAAAAATGTACAAATGAATACAAGTGTAAATGATCTAAGATTCATACTATTTCAAGGCTGCCTCAGTGATTGATACACACTTCTCCATGACAATTCGGCAGTAACCAAACATTACATCCATCTCCTTAACCCTTTCCCTCATATAGATGCTTTCTGACGCCTCTGCAGCAGACGGCTTTTTGAAGACATAGTGACAAAAGAAGAAATTGCTCAAAACGAGCAATTTCTTCTTCTGCCACAATGTTTTCCACTTTTAGCCATTCAATTATAAAGATTTTCTATTTTTTGACAAAATATGTTCAAAGTCGTCTGCTGCAGAATTGTCGTATGAGGGAAAGGGTTAATTTAAAAAAAAAAGAGTTAACCCTTTTCCACATACAAAAAATCTGCAGCTGACGACTTTGAAAACGTAGTGACAAAAACCTGAAAAATCTCTATGAAATATAGCTTTATTTCTAAATCAAGTTGAAAACATTGTGGCCAAAGGAGAAATTGCTCATCATGACCAATTTCACCTTTGGTCACCATGTTTTCAAAAGTCGTCTGCTGCTATTACGTCAAAATGCATCTGCAGGTGGGAAAGGGTTAAAAAGATACTAGGCACTTTGTACACATTTTTTCCTCCAAATTTATACATGTGTCTGTTTTCAAACACATGTATGGCCTGCTAATATACACCAGTAAGTGCCAGTTTGCTACATGTAATATGTCAGTAAATGAGAGAATGATGGACAGACCACTGAGAATTGATCCCTTATGCATCTCCCTGCCAAAGGTATTAATTTTGTATGTGCTATCATAAAATCATATAGCTATAGCTTAATGTCAATACATACTGTATTGTAGGATATTTTCCTATGCTAAAAATATGGCGATTTTGGAAAATCCAGAAACTAAAAGGTTGGTGTTAAAAATCTATAAATGTAAGTATAGAAAAGAGTTGAAAACATTTTGAAAAAAAGAAGAAATTGCTCATTGTAAGAAACTTTAATTTTATTTCTACTTTTGCCACAATGTTTAAATGCAGATGCAGTTGTCAAATATTGTAAAGAGGATAACAGAATAACAAACAAGTCTTATCCAAGTCTGAATAGGTTCCCCTTTCACAAGAGACTTGTGATGACAACAGACTAACAAACAAGTCTTTATCCAAGTCTGAATTTGTTCCCTTTCACAAGAGACTTGTGATGACAACAGAATATCAAACAAGTCTTAGTCAAGTCTGAAATTTGTTCCCTTTTACAAGAGACTTGTGATGACAACAGAATAACAAACAAATCTTAGTCAAGTCTGAATTTGTTCCCTTTCACAAGAGACTTGTGATGACAACAGACTAACAAACAAGTCTTTATCCAAGTCTGAATTTGTTCCCTTTCACAAGAGACTTGTAATGACAACAGAATAACAAACAAGTCTTATCCAAGTCTGAATTTGTTCCCTTTCACAAGAGACTTGTGATGACAACAGAATAACAAACAAGTCTTTATCCAAGTCTGAATTTGTTCCCTTTCACAAGAGACTTGTGATGACAACAGAATAACAAACAAGTCTTAGTCAAGTCTGAAATTTGTTCCCTTTTACAAGAGACTTGTGATGACAACAGAATAACAAACAAATCTTAGTCAAGTCTGAATTTGTTCCCTTTCACAAGAGACTTGTGATGACAACAGACTAACAAACAAGTCTTTATCCAAGTCTGAATTTGTTCCCTTTCACAAGAGACTTGTGATGACAACAGAATAACAAACAAGTCTTATCCAAGTCTGAATTTGTTCCCTTTCACAAGAGACTTGTGATGACAACAGAATAACAAACAAGTCTTATCCAAGTCTGAATTTGTTCCCTTTCACGAGAGACTTGTGATGACAACAGAATAACAAACAAGTCTAATCTAAGTCTGAATTTTGTACTCTTTCACGAGAGACTTGTGATGCCTCTGTAGCAGACAACAACGAGTCACATTGCATCTTTAGTTTTGTCATCAAACATGGGTTCATAGCAGCTGTGAAGCATTTGAACCCTTTACGACATACAGCTAATCTGCAGCAATCAACTTTGAAAACATACAGAAAAAAATTGGAAACTCCTTTTTTTTTTTAATGAAATTACAATAATTGAATCCAGTTAAAAACATGGTGACAACAGGAGAAATTGCTCGTTTTGAGCAATTTCTTCTTTTGTCGCCATGTTTTCAAAAAGCTGTCTGCTGCAGAAGCGTCGGAAAGCGTCTATATGAGGGAAAGGGTATACAGTGTAGCACATAGACATATTGATGGTTTCATGCAAAACGGTTGTAACTACATCTTGAACAAGATGTAGTTACAACCGTTTTGCATGAAGACCTCGATATGCAACATGACTACTTTTTGCAAGACTTAGACCTTGATAGAACACTGCACTGTTCTAATAATACAGAGTGATTGTTTGGTGTTTAACACTGCTTTCAACAATTTCTCCGTTATATCACAATGTTTCCTGGGTAAGTTACCAGTACTACTGGTCAATTTATCCTGATACCAGCCAGTCAGTTGTAATGCTAACCCCGCAACCCTGAGTGCAAAGGAAGGCAGCCATTACTACCATTTTTGAAGTCTTTGGTATGACTCGACCGGAGAACCAACCCGCGACCTCCTGCACTCGAGGCGGATGCTCTAGTTCTAATATTACAAAGATCATGGAGATTTAGATATTTGTAAGAGAAGAACGGTCACATTGTCCCCACTCAACCGTAACACGGCCTCATTTGCCAGTTTATTACAGGCCGTTTCAAAGCGCACTACTTCAGCAGTCTTTGTCTCCGTATCCTTTATACTATCATCCTGAAATAAAACGAACAAATCCTCTCTGACAAGAACTATGAAACTTGACTCTTTACCACAAGCAGACAATTCATTAAAACATTGTGACAAAGAGGAGAATTGCTTATAATGAGCTATTTATCCATTTGCCATGCTTTTACTCTTCAATAACAATACATTTACTTTCATTTGCAGAAATTATTGCCGGGATGTTTTCAAAGTAGTCTGTGTTAGATTTTTATTGTTTGTGGGAATGAATATAATTGATTGATTGGGGTTTAAAGCCGTTTTAAACAATTTCTCAGTTATATCACGGCGGCCAGTTCACCTACGCATGCATTTCCTGGTTTTCTCACACCAGTACTCCACACAACAATCTTCCCAAGCAACTGGCTGCTTTTCCACATAGACATAGCCCATTGATGGAAGATGAATGACGCATGTCGCATTGACTTTTGTCAATTGTCGGAAAGAAAGTTGGCCGAGCCGGGATTGAAACTCACAACCCCTGGAGGGAATGAATATAAGTGAGCAGGCTAGATTAAGATCAGAATTGTCCACCAAGTCTCCTGTCATATAGAGTAGATTTGAATCAGATAGAACAGATGCACGAAATGACTATTAACTCTCCCTAATGGTACAAATCTGCAGCAGATTACTTTAAAAACATTTAGGCACAGAACATCTCTATAAATCATTAAATGAGGATTTAGTTACTGAAAAAAGTTGAAAACATTTTGGCAAAAGGAGAAATGGCTTGTTTTGAGCAATTCCTCCTTTTGTCACTATCAGCTGCATAGACGTCAGAATGTGTCTGTATGTGGGAAAGGGTTAACTGCATTTATCAACAAGAGTGCTTAAAGAAACACATACTTCGCCTGTCAGATAGTGAAAGCGTGACAGACAGACAGACAGAGCCAGAGAAGTGATCCCTATATGTCTGTCTACGCTTCCAAAGGGGCAGACATAACAGAGTAAGCACTCATATTTACAAAATGAGTTAACCCTTTCCCACATACATCTTCAGTAGACGACTTTGAAAACATAGGGACAAAAACCTGAAAAATCTCCATAAAAGATAGCTTAATAATTAAATAAAGTTGAAAAGATTATGGCCTTTGGCCACAATGTTTTTAAAAGTCGTCTGCTGCTGTTGCGTCAAAATGCGTCTGCAGGTGGCAAAGGGTTAACTTTTCCGTGAGAAATACATTTGCAGGAAAGCATATTTTCTTGGTGGCTTTACTGTAAATAAAAGCTTAAATTATATTTTATTTTTACATACTCTCTATTTGTTTTAGTTTTCAATATTTTCTTTCTTTTTAACCCTTTCCCTCATCTGACGCCTCTGCAGCAGACGGCTTTTTGAAAACATAGTGACAAAAGAGGAAATTGCTCAAGACGAGCAATTTCTCCTTTTGCCACAATGTTTTCCACTTTCAGTCATATCATGAGGTTATCCATTCAATTATAGAGATTTTCTACTTTTTTAAAAAATATGTTCAAAGTCGTCTGCTACAGAATTGTCGTATGAGGGAAAGGGATAAACCATTTTCTCATAGTCATAAATGTTTTGAAATGTTTTTGGCTACAGAAGGTTTTTTATTGGGAATTCTGCATCACACCTACCTGTAAAATTTTGTTGACAAATTTAATACCATCCCGGGGCTCAAAACATTTCCAAAGTCCATCACATGCTATTATCACAAATCTACAAGGAAATAAAATGTAATATTTTAATCTTACAAGTATTTTAAATCTTTTGCACATGCAACAAATTCACAGCTGATAACTTTGAAAACATCCTGGGAAGATTATGAAAACAAGAGGCCCAAGAGGGCCAGTATCGCTCCACGGCCATAAGGCAAAAATAAAATCTCCAAACAGCCCTGCCCCGTGGTGGCTATTTTTTTTACCAACCACCATGGCTTAAAGGAATCTTGTAGAGTGTCACCAAAGGAATGTTTCTGCAAAATTATTTGAAAATATGCCTGACACTTTCGGAGGAGAAGATTTTTTAAGTTTTCACTATGGTCATATAAGTCAAAATAGCCCCGCCCTCTGGCGGCCATGTTTTTCGACCAATCAACATGGCTTGAAGGAATCTGATAGAGGGTCACCCAATGAACATTTCTACAAAATTATTTGAAAATCGGCTGAACACTTTCGGAGAAGAAGATGTTTTAAGTTTTCACTATAGCTATATAACGCAAAAAAGCCCCGCCCCCTGGCGGCCATGTTTTTCGCCCAATCAACATTTCTTGAAGGAATCTAATTAAGGTTCACACAAGGAACATTTCTACAAAATTATTTGAAAATCGGCCTGACACTTTTGGAGGAGAAGATTTTTTAAGTTTGCTCTTTAGCCATATAGGCAAAATAGCCCCGCCCTGTGACGGCCATGTTTTTTTACCAATCAACATGGCTTGAAGGAATCTGATAGAGGGTCACCCACGGAACATTTCTACATAATTATTTGAAAATCTGCTGAACACTTTTTGAGAAGAAGATTATTTAAGTTTTCACTATAGCTATATAAGGCAAAAAAGCCCCGCCCCCTGGCGGCCATGTTTTTCGCCCAATCAAAATTTCTTGAAGGAATCTAATAAAGGGTCACCCAAGGAACATTTCTACAAAATTATTTGAAAATCGGCCTGACACTTTCGGAGAAGAAGATTTTTTAAGTTCTCACTATTTTTTTCTTTCGGTTGCCATGGAAACCAGAATTTTGAATGGATCAAAAAAATTTGAAGGAATTTAGTAGAGGACATTGAGAGGATGCTTCCCATGAAGTTTCAACCAAATTGGCCAAGTGGTTAGGGAGAAGAAGTCGTTTAAAGGAAAAAGTTAACGCACGCACGCACGCACGCACGACGGACAATTCGCCATGACATAAGCTCGACTGGCTTTCAGCCAGTGGAGCTAAAAACTCAATTTCTCCTTTTGCGACAATGTTTAAAATGGTTTTATATATTTGAAGTATCATAATCCATGCTCTTGGTTGATGATCAACTAAGATTCTGGAAACGTTTTCAAAGACTGTTTCAACCCAAAGTCATAAAAGAAATGTGTGAAGTCTAATTATCCTAGCTTCAAAGATGAATGATGTTCTGTCCTTAACCCTTCCCCACATTCAACAAATGGAATTTTTGCATAATTTAAACAACCTGTATTTTAAAACCGCATTTAATCCTGCAATCATCAGTTATATTTTGCACAAAGCCTTTGAAAACATATAACAGACTTAGTTCTTTCCTGGCTTTGTACTCCACACAGACATTCAATCCCCGGAAAGTTGCTAATATTTATATAAATATAATAAGAGAGCCAAGATGGCCCTAAATCGATCACCTGAATGATAGTAAATTAGAAGCAACTATTTAACTGCAAATATCTGTGAAAATTTGATCAAGAGTTCAAATGAAACTGCAAGGAGTGGACACTCAGTTAAAGAAATAGTTTATCATTAAAAGCCATTTGTATCTTGAAATCTAACAAGAAATTTAATTAGAATGGAATTATAATGTTTTGTCATTTTGCACCTTTCCTGATGCCACTTTGCTGCCCTGTTTGTCAATGAAATCAATATGGCTTGAACAGTTTTTGTAGAGAGACACTCAAAGAATATTTCTGCCAAATTATCTTTGAATCTGACAAATGGATTATGGAGATGGAGGTTTTTAAAGTTTGGGTATTTTTCTCAATTTCTGATGCCGCAGCAACAAAAGTTCTACACAGAATGTAAGTCTTTGAACAATTTTGAAAGAGGACCATCAAAGGAACATTCCTGTGAAGTAACGTTGAAATTGGTCTAGTGGAATGGTAGGAGTTGTCATTTGTAGCTAAAAGTTCAATTTACCCCTTTTGTGATGACGCGAGGTTGCTATGATTGTGTAACCAATCAATACGGCTTGAACAAATTAAGTAGATGATCACTGAAGTAAGATTCCTAATCAATTTTCTTAATATCAGACAAGGACTTACAACAAGAGCACCGCGTACGGCACAGACGCTTGACTGATAGGGAGAAAAAAAAAAAAAAAAATGAGCTAAACAAAAACCTTAACCGGACGACCACGCAGACGCCAACGACGACGCCAGGGTCATGACAATACCTCTCATTTTTTTCAAAAGTCGAGCTAAAAAATGGAATTTCCAAATTTTGTCATTTTGCCCCTTTTCCGATGCCTCCTGACTGCCATGTTTTTCAACCAAACTGTATGCCTTGAACAATCTTTGTAAAGGGTCACCAAAGGAACATTTCTGCTAAACTATATTGGAATCTGACATGCAGATTCAGAGGAGAAGATTTTTAAAGTTTGGACATATTGCCCCCTTTCTGATGCCGCAGCAACCAAAGTTTTCCATGGAATTTAAATCTTTGAACAATTTTGAAAGAGGTCCACCAAAGGAACATTCCTGTGAAGTTTGGACGAAATTAGTCCTTTGGTTTAGGAGAAGATGATGTTTACAGCTAAAAGTTAACAACAGACGATTTTGCCCCTTTTCTGATGCCTCCTGACTGCCATGTTTTCAACCAAACAGTATGCCTCGAACAATCTTTGTAGAGGGTCACCCAAGAAACATTTCTACCAAACTATATTGGAATCTGACATGCAGATTCAGAGGAGAAGATTTTTAAAGTTCGGACATTTTTGCCCCTTTTCTGATGCCGCAGCAACCAAAGTTCTCAATGGAATTTAAATCTTTGAACAATTTTGAAAGAGGGCCACCAAAGGAACATTCCTGTGGTTCAGGAGGAGATGATGTTTAAAGCTAAAAGTTATCAACAGACGACGACGGACAAAAAGTGATCAGAATAGCTCACCTTGAGCCTTTGGCTCTAGGTGATCTAAAAATACTCGACAGTTAACTGTTACAAGTCATCTCATGCAGCATAAAGGGTTAACTCATTCCCACATGCAAGAAATCTAGGCAAATTGAGTCTATAAATAAATGTATATATATTAAAAAATGTTGAATACATTGTAGAAAATAAAATTGCACATTTTGTGCAGTGCAATTTGTCCATTTGCCAAAATATTCTCATAAGTCGTCTGCTGAAGAAGCTTCAGAAGGGGTTTGTATGTGGGAAAGGGTTAAGACATTTCTTCTACAATATGTGCGACCAATATATTGTAAGAGCTTTTCTTGCTTGTATTGTGTAGACAAGGTAGAATACAATCCATACCGTAATATGCATATGAAACATCTAGAATTCAGAATTCAATTAACTTTCTGAACAGACAAATGAGCCGTCCCACGAGAAAACCAACATTAGGACCTCTGCGTAATGTATCAACCCAGCTCATACTGATCAAGGCCGACACATTCTGTTTAAGGGGGATAGAGGTATAGAGTAATGATTTCTGAAACAGAAAATCCACACAAGGCGAAAACTGTCTGTACTGGTAAGATCTGGTGGAAAACTTTACACAAGAGTCCACAATGTTGATTTTCTCGCAAGACGGCTCAAATGTAAACCAATTCAATGGTCTTCATCTTGTTACCTATCTTGGTCTGTTAGTTGACATCTTTTAATATCTGGTACACAAGTCACTCCTAGTTTTTTATACTGCCCGTCTCCAAGAGACCTTGACACTTCTAATATCCCCATAACTCTACCATCTCTAAAGTATACAGTGGTTTACAAATAAGACACAATTTCTATACATATAGAATCTGACATGAGTTGTCATTTCATATATATAGGATCTGACATGAGTTGTCATTTTATATAAAGTTTTATTAAACGAGTTCAAGAATTTTTTTATTAAGCGAGCCTTTGGCGAGCTTAATAATAAATTTCTTGAACGAGTTTAATAAAACTTTATTAAATGACAACGAATGTCAGATTCTTTTTATCACATGACGAAAACACACAAAGAAAAGCGGGTTTTCCAAAGCTATTTTAATTTCGTCAGTAAATTGTATAACAATGCCACAAATAATTATTCCCAAGGTCATATTCAGCTTAGTTTATTAAAAAGAATAATAAATAACACTCATGAGATATTATATCTATCACATAAAGTGACTTATGAGGCGTATTTCGATAAAAATGTACTTAACGTTTACAATATTTCTAGATGAAATTTACGGGTTTTGGCGCCAAAGTGACTAACGTATGACGTCAAAACGTTGACGTGACGTCATTTTTTCCTAGTATTAGGTCACGTTATATTACACACGTTGTATATAAAGAAATACGTAATGGGTATATTACATGGGATACAAGCAACGTCATGTGATAAAAAGTTTTATTAACCCTTTCCCACAAACAACAAATCTGCAGCAGACGACTTTGAAAACATAGTGACAAAAACCTGAAAAATCTCCATTAAAGATAGCTTAATTTTTAAAAAGAGTTGAAAACATTGTGGCCAAAGGTGAAATTGCTCATCATGAGCAATTTCACCTTTGGTCACGATGTTATCAAAAGTCGTCTGCGGCTTTTGTGTCAGAAAGTGTCTGTATGTGGAAAAGGGTTAAACGAGTTCCAGAAATTTGTTATTAAGCGAGCCTTTGATTCTATTTATCACATGACAAAATACAAAAGGAAAATCAGGTTTTAAAAGCTTTTTTTAACTTCGTCAGTAAACTGTATAACAATGCCACCAATAATTATGCCGAGATCATATTCAGCTAAGTTAACGAGTTTATCAAAAGTGATAATAAATACTCACTCATCAAATATTCTCTTTATCACATAAAGTGATTTATAAGGCGTATTTTGATAAAATGTACTCAACAGTTACAATATTTCTAATTGAAATTTACCGGTTTTGGCGCCAAAGTGACTAACGTTATTGCGTCAAACCGCTGACAGGATGTCATTTTCATAGTGATTCGATCATGTCATATTACACACATTACATATAAAGAAATACGTAATTAGATTGGATACAAGCATTGTCATGTGAGAAATGAAAGTATTGTGTAGACGTATTGTATAGAAGTAAAATCATTCTGGTAAAATGATGAATTGCTTAACCCTTTCCCTGATAAAGACGCTTTCTGACGCCTCTGCAGCAGACGCCTTTTTGAAAACATAGTGACAAACAAGCAATTTCTCATTTTGCCACAATGTTGTCCACTTTTAGTCATAGGTTATCCATTCAATTATAGAGATTTTCGATTTTTTGACAAAATATGTTCAAAGTCGTCTGCTGCAGAATTGTCGTATCAGGGAAAGGGTTAATATGAGCAATTTCTTTTTTTGAAAAATGTTTTCTGATAATTGCGAAATAAATTGTGTTTGCAAATTTATCGAAGGCACAATACTTATAAAGAATGTAACTGTTTTGTTTTCAAATAAATCATTCATCCTTTTGCTTAACCCTTTCCCTCATACGACAATTCTGCAGCAGACGACCTTAAACGTAATTTGTCAAATCTTCATAATTGAATGGATAACATATGACAAAAAGTGGAAAACATTGTGGCAAAATGAGAAATTGCATGTTTTGTGCAATTTCTTCTTTTGTCACTATGTTTTCAAAACGCCGTCTGCTGCAGAGACATCAGAAAGCGTCTATATCAGGGAAAGGGTTAAGCACAAGATGTTAATCTTATAGAATGTCATTGTCAATTATATTTTTTCAAAGCCATTAGGGGACCCCTCACACTTACTTGACATGACCTCCTTGTTTCTGTATCCTCATGCGTTCATCATACATGGATGGATTGTGGGGTACACTGAGGGGAACTGGAACATAGGTCTGGTCTTCTTCTTTAAATCTGCACAATACAGCCTGGGATGATAAATACAGACACTTTTAGTAATACTAAGGTACATACTGTAGTCTGAAAAAAATACTTTTTATCCCCCATAACTAATTTCTTTTGTCAAATTATTATGACATGTGCAGGGCTACAGACAACTTTTTTAGTGAATTGGATATTTACCCCATCCTTTTCAGACAATTGCTTTTTTTGTAAATTACGTAACACAGATAATTTTACCCTATCATTTTTTTCAAATTGATTTGTTGTACAAATTTTGTTTACATAGTTGAAATTTGCAAAGGAAGACATATTAAGAGCAAATTCCCCTTTTCTCAGAATATTTCGATGTTGTTTAACTGTGCTTCCTTTATACTTCCTGAAGATGCTCCATTTGTACTTCAAAGGTGCTTTAAATGCTTCATTTTGACTTCAAAAGAGCTTTAACTTTTTATATTATATACTGAATGATAAAATATAGAGATTTCCCAACTTGAGAAAACCTATAACATGCTTTTTGTCTACTGAGCAATATCGCCTAGTGTGCGATATAGCTCACTAGCCGGGTTTTCGGAACTACTTTTTTTAATCTCTTATAAACTCATCATTCAACACTTTTGAGCTCCGTTTTCACTACTTAACACTTTATTTCCATGATGAACAGTTAAATAATCCACAATTGCACTTTTAAATCCGCAAATAAAGGCTTGAATCGACATGACACAATTATTTCTATCAATGTAATCATTTGTCGGTGCGCGCATAGTGATGTCACTGCAAAACTGGCAGATTACGTCATTCAGATCTCTCCGATTCTGAGCTAAAAATAAATGAGCTGCACAGGGGTATTGTCGTTTAAAAACGAAAATTATTGCCGAGTATATATAATATATAGTTTAATAAACATTGTTTTTCATGATTTGGGAATTAAATCCCTCATGAAAGAGATTCTTGCATATAAAAACTTGTGCGCTATAGCGCACTCTTTTTATATCGCTTTATTTATTGTTTGAACAATCTTGGTAGAGGACCACTAGAAAATGGCACACACCAAACACCAAATATCTAAGCTCTAGGCCTTTCAGTTTAAGACGAGAATTTTTTCTAAGTTTTCCCTATATATATCTCCTGGGCAGGGGGGCAATTTTGAAACCTGGGGTGTAATTTGAACAATCTTATTAGAAGACCACTAGACAATGCTACACACCCAATATCTAAGCTATTGGCCTTCTGGTTTCAGACAGGTATATGTTCAAAATTTAAAAATAAAATCCTTTCAGCTGTCATGGCAACCAGAGTTCTGTATGGAATTAATTTCTTTGAATGAAGGTGCACCACCTAAGGAGCATCCCTGTGAAGTTTTATAAAATTTGGTCAAGCAGTTTACAAGATGATGTTTAAAAAAAACGTTGATGACGAATGAGGGACACACAATCTGTAGAGGGTCACTCAAAACCATTTCAGCCGAATAATTTCAAATCAGGCCAGCAGTTTTGGACATATTTCTTTTCTATGAAAATATAAGGAAAACCAGCCCTGGATTCCCCTGGAGGCCATGTTTTTCAATTGATCAGACCACAATTGGAACATTCTTGGAAAAGGGTAAGCCGTAGTAATAGTAGTTTAATAATAACCATATAAGGAAAACCTGCTACACCCCCTTGTGGTCATGGTTTATGATGGATAAACTAATTTTAACATTCTTGGTACAGCACCAATTTAACATTTGTACATGTATTAACAATTATTTTCCAAATTAAGCCATTACTTTTGGACAAGGCTGATTTTTAAGATTTTTCTTTCAACTGCCATGGCAACCAGATATTTCCATCGAAATGAATCTCTCAAATGATATTGAAAGAGAACCACATTGGAAGACAGTGGTGCAGAGATAGAGCGTCGGCCTCTCGTATCAAAGGTCCCTGGTTCGAGTCCCGTGATGAACGGGTCCTGATTTTGGGATTTTTCCACACAATCGGCCCGAGTACTGGTTAAGCCAGGAAGCAGAAATCGAGCGTAATTAATCTAAGCTGAAGGCTCTTACTAGTGTTGGGCCATCGGTTCCATTTTTACAATCGATTATCGGATACAATCACTTTGCCTCATTCGATTAGACATCGATTACATAATCGGTTCATACAGTATTGTATTTAACAAGCCTTAATGTTAGCAATGCTTATTATTTATGTTTGATAAAAAATATACCGGCTTAATGTCTTGTCTTTACTAGGTTGTATCATTTTATTGCCAAAAAACCACTTTGTTTCGATTTCAAGTTGTTGTATTTACATGCTAGCCCACAAGAGTAATCTCCCTTGTGGAAGCGAATATTAATCAAACATAAATGAAGCAAAAAAGGTGAACATATTGATAATCGATTGTGGTAAATTGCAATCGATTATCGCTAACGTGATGCATATCCGATCAACTTTCGATTATAATCGATCATCGTCCCAACACTACTTAAGAGGACCACCTTATGAACTTTGCTCTGAAATTATTTTGAAATTGGCCTCTTGTAGAACAAGAGCACCGCATACGGCACAGACGCTCGACTGATAGGGAGAAAAAAAAATGAGCTAAACAAAAAACCTTAACCGGACGACCACGCCGACGCCGATCACAATAGCTCACATGTATGCACTTAGTGCTCAGGTGAGCTTAAAGTTTACAATTGAAGTAATTTTTGAAAACATAGTGACAAAAGAAGAAATTGCTCAAAACTAGCAATGTCTCCTTTTGCCACAATGTTTTTCCCTTTTAGTCATAGGTTATCCATTCAATTATAGAGATTTTCTATTTTTTATGTTATGTTCAAAGTCGTCTGCTGCAGAAATTGTTGTATGAGGGAAAAGGTTAATCCAGGAAAAGGTCTAAACCAGCCAGGTACAAGAAAAAATGCAGCAAACGACTGAGATCATTCTCAGCAAAAATACTCAGTACCTGAAAGTATAATTATTAAATAAAGTATAAATCATTCTCATTTTGCATCAATATTTTCAGCCCACTATAGATGCGCCTTTACATGAAAAAGTGTACATTAAAAGACTCATACCTGACTATCACCAATATTAGCTATATACATCATCTCGTTCAGCACCAGTACCAGAATTGCGGTAGAACCATCCTTCCAAACAGGTTTACTGAAATTAACAATCGAGTTAAACCCTTCCCCTCATACGACATAGCTGTAGCAAACGACTTTGAAAATATCCAGGCAAACAGACGTTAACATTAATTCTCTAACAAGAGGCCCAAGATGGGCCAGTATCCATCCACAGCCATTTCACAAATAAATCGCAGAAACGTAGGAAACTTATGACAAGTGATGTAAATTTAGTTAACCCTTTCCCACCTGCAGATGCATTTTGACGCAATAGCAGCAGACAACTTTTGAAAACATTGTGACCAAAGGTGAAATTGCTCATGAAGAGCCACAATGTTTTCAACTTTATTTAACAATTTTTAAAAACTATCTTTTATGGACATTTTTTTGCAGATTTTTATCACAATGTTTTCAAAGTTGTCTGCTGCAGATTTGTTGTATGTGAGAAAGGGTTAAGCTAGCAGGGATGCACAGGTAGATATTTATAGTCACTGCAGAGGTCCGGATAAGGAGGGGTTATATCAGCTCTTTTTCCCACAATTAAAGTGAACCCTATGTTGTTGATACTCAAAAGAATCGTCTCACTGAGACGATTCTTTTGAGTACCTACAACATAGGGTTAGAGGATCAATTAATGATTTAAGCACAAGAAAAACGCCTTATCCAGAGCTCTGAGTCAGGATCCTGTACCAAATGCTATGGTTGGCTTTCCTGGACATGGATTTACCCTTTCTAACATACTAATGCATTTTGACACATTTACAGCAGACAACCTTTAAAACATCATGGCAAAAGTAAACAAGAGTGCTGCGGATCGAACGCCAACGCTCTTCTGATTTGTTATAAGTCGAAAAAGGGGCTTTACTGAATAATAATTTAAACCAGAGATATGTGACTTGGTATAGACATGCTTATTGTTACTAGATAATTGTGTATCAAGTTTCATTTTAAAATGTTCAACGGTTTTCGAGTTATGAGGTTGGGTTATTAACTCTTTCCCTCCTCATATAGACACTTTCTGACGCCTCTTCAGCAGACAGCTTTTTGAAAACATAGTGACAAAAGAAGAAATTGCTCAAAACAAGCAATTTCTCCTTTTGGCTCAATATTTTCCACTTTTATTTATAGGTTATCCATTCAATTATAGAGATTTTCTATTTTTTGACAAAATATGTTTAAAGTCGTCTGCTGCAGATTTGTTGTATGAGGGAAAGGGTTAAAAGTTTTGTGACGATGCAGACCATGACGCCAAAGGGTATCACTCTGAAAAACAGACAAACTAAAACTTGCTGATTCTGAGCACAATGTTTTCAACTCTCTCCAACAAAACTTGAGAGTTTCAATGATTTAGCCGATACGTTTATAAAGATGTCTGCTGCAGATATTTTGTATGTAAAATAAAAAGTTTAATACCCCTTTATCAAATACATAACTAGAGTCTTCCAAACTTACTTTCTAGCAGCCTCTTTTAAAAAATCATCATCAGTTTTCTTGAACGCATCAATGAAAGCTTTCCTGATTTCTTTTTCAACTTGAGATATGCCACCTGTAAATGAAAATAATATCGATTTCTAATATCTGTCTAGCACAATGTTCCTTTCCAAATAGTAGATACTGCACCATTGCTTGCCATAAACTCTTTCCTACATTTGTAATATCTGTCTAGTACGATTTGTAATATCTGTCTAGTACAATGTTCCTTTCCAAACAGTAGATACTGCACCATTGCTTGCCATAAACTCTTTCCCATATTTCTAACAAATTATCTGCAGACAACTTTGAAAAACATCTTAATAAAACAAGAGGACCATGATGGTCCTATATCGCTCACCTGATTTAATCAAACTTAAAAAGTTTTCATTGTTCTTTGTCTATACATATATATACGGAAAACAAGCAACACCCCCTGTTGGCCATGTTTATCATCCTATCAAAATAATTTGAAGACTTAGTAGAGGGGCACCATTTATGGCAAATGGACAAGAATATATTTAAAGTGTTTACCTTAACAAGTCTATGTAAAACAAGTGATCCCCAGGGTGGGGCCATGTTTGACACCAGGGCTATAATAATTTGACCAATCTTGGTAGAAGTCCACTAGATGAAGTTAGATTTCAAATATTAAACTTTTAGACAAGATCTTGGTAGCGGTCCACTAGATGATGCTACATACCCAATATCAAAGGTCTGAGCCCTCTACTTTTAGACAAGAAGATTTTTTAAGTTTTTCCCCTATACAAGTCTATGTGAAACAAGTGACCCCCAGGGGAGTGGTCATTTTTGACCCCATGGCTATAATTTGAACATTCTTCGTAGAGGTCCACTAGATGATGCTACATACCAAATATCAAAGGCCTGGGCCCTCTACTTTTAGACAAGAAGATTTTTTAAGTTTTTCCCCTATATGAGTATATGTAAAACAAGTGACCCCCAGGATGGGGTAATTTTTTACCCCAGGGCTATAAATTGAACAATCTTGGTAGAGGTCCACTAGATGATGCTACATACCAAATATTAAAAGCCTGGGCCCTCTACTCTTAGACAAGAAGATTTTTAAAGGTTTTTCCCTATATGAGTCTATGAACAAGCTCCGCCCCCTGGCGGCCATGTTTTTCAACGGATCAAAAATATTTGAACAATCTTGTCAAAGGGTGCCCCAAGGAACATTTGTGCAAAATAATTTTCAAATAAGGCCAGTACTTTTGGACAAAGAAGATTTTTAAAGTTTTAACAATGCACATATAAGGAAATCAAGCTCCGCCCTCTGGCGGCCATGTTTTTCAACGGATCGGAAATATTTGAACAATCTTGGTAAAGGGTGCCCCAAGGAACATTTGTGTGAAATAATTTTTAAATCGGGCCGGTACTTTTGGACAAGAAGATTTTTAAAGTTTTAACAATGCACATATAAGGAAAACAAGCTTCGCCCCCTGGCGGCCATGTTTTTCAACAGATTGGAAATATTTGAACATTCTTGGTAAAGGGTGCCCCAAGGAACATTTGAAGTTGAAGTACTTTTGGACAAGAAGATTTTTAAAGTTTTAACAATGCACATATAAGGGAAATAAGCTCCGACCCTGGCGGCCATGTTTTTCAACGGATCGGAAATATTTGAACAATCTTGGTAGAAGGTACCCAAAGGAACATTTGTGCAAAATAATTTTCAAATCGGGCCAGTACTTTTGGACAAGAAGATTTTTTAAGTTTTGGTTAATCTCCCCTTTTTTGTTGCCGTGGCAGCCAAAGTTCTGAATGGAATAGAATTCTTTGAACAAGTTTGAAAGAGATCCTCCCAAGAAACATTCCTGTAAAATTATTTTGAATTTGGTTAATTGGTTTAGGAGGAGAAGTGGTTTGTAGGAAAATGTGAACTGACGGACGACGACGACGACGATGGACGACGGACGGTGAGCGATCACAAAAGCTCACCATGCACTTTGTGCATAGGTGAGCTAAAAAATCATTATCTACAGTAAAGAACAGAAAATATGAGTTAGTAAATCTATAATTTTGAGGAGAAATTGTACTTTTAAATTCTAAAATGTACTTTTAAATCTGTATAAAATATATTTATCAATTTATGATAAACATTTTTAAACCCTTTCCCAGATACAAAAAATCTGCAGCAGACGAATTTAACAACATCAAGGCAAAACTATGGAAGCTCTCCCTAGGTGAAGACATATTTATTGAATAGAGTTGAAATGTTTTGTCAAAAGGAGAAATTGAGCACTTTCTTCTTTTGTCACAAAGTTTTCAACAGTTGTCAGAGGCTTCAGAAAGCGTCACTATGTGGGAAAGGGTTAAAAAGGGGTAATCTGAAGACATCAAAACAAATATTATTTTCTGTAACTAGCATAATTATTGTCCTGCTATCCAATTTTGCAGCCTTTGTTAATTAAGACATATACTTTTCATTTTTCATTGATCACCTTAGGTTTACATTTCAAAGGATAAAACCCCAAATTTAACATCATTTTTCCATTTCCAAAGTCTTAAATATTAGAATAGAAGTAATTCATAGTTACAGACATGAATGATAACTACAATATGTACTTCTATAAGACAAACAACAATTATACCTAGGATGGAAAAATGGAAATTATCTCAAAATGAAAGTTTGAATATCAAAAAGGGCCCTTTAAGACGCATTTACAGCAGACAATTTTTTGGAAACGTTGGTGGTAGAGGCAGACATTGCTAAATTTAACCCTTTCCCTCATATAGACGCTTTCTGACGCCTCTGCAGCAGACGGCTTTTTGAAAACATAGTGACAAAAGAAGAAATTGCTCAAAATGAACAATTTCTCCATTTGCCACAATGTTATCCACTTTTAGTCATAGGTTATCCATTGAATTATAGAGATTTTCTATTTTTTGACAAAATATGTTCAAGGTTGTCTGCTGCAGAATTGTTGTATGAGGGAAAGAGTTAACCCTCCCTTTCCCACATACAACTCATCTGCAGCAGAGAAATTTGAAAATATCTAGACAAAAATGCGAAAATGTCTATCAGTGGAAATTTATTTAATGAAAAAAGTTGAAAAGATTGTGGCAAAAATGGCAATTTCTCCTTTTGCAACAAATGTTTTCAAAAGTTGTCTGCTGCAGATGCTTCATAAGGCATCTATAAGGGGGAAAGGATTATTCAAAGATCAATGTTTGACTAGTGGAAACAAGACTTTTTCAGTAGTAAAATAAATAAATCTACTTTTTACTTTTAACACCATTAAAGTAACATTAGGAGAAAAATTGCACTTGCCACAGAAGCTTCCTATAAAGTTTCATTGAGTTCCTTCCAATAATTGCTCAGAAAAATGGAACACAAATAATGATATATATACTATGTATAACAATCAAGCGGGCCATAACCCTTTGAAACAAGAGGGCCAAGATGGCCCTAAATCGATCACCTAATTGATAGTAAATTAGTAGCAAATATTTAACTGCAAATATCTTGGAAAATTTTATCAGGGAATGCAAATGAAACTGCAAAGGAGTGGACACTTCTCAAGAAACAGCTTATCAGTAAAGGCCATTTATATCTTGAAATCTAACAAGAACTTTAATAAGAATGGAATAATAAAGTTTTTGTCATTTTGCACCTTTCCTGATGCCGCCTTGCTGCCCTGTTTTTCAACGAAATCAATATGGCTTCAACAGTTTATTTAGAGGGTCACTTAAGGAACATTTCTACCAAATTATCTTGCAATCGCACAAGTAGATTATGGAGGAAAAGGATTTTAAAATTTGGGTATTTTTCTCACTTTCTGATGCCGCAGCAACCAAAGTTATCAATGGAATTTAAATCTTTGAACAATTTTGAAAGAGGACCACCAAAGGAACATTCTTGTGATGTTTTGTGGAAATTGGTCTATTGGAATGGTAGGAGTTGGTTGTCATTTGTAGCTAAAAGTTCAATTTACCCTTTTTGTGACGACGCCTGGTTGATATGATTGTGTAACCAATCAAAAAACGGCTTAAACAAATTAAATAGAGGATCATTACAGTAAGATTCGTATTATATTTTCTTAAAATCAGACAAACACTTTCATAAAAAATGGAATTTTCAAATTTTGTCATTTTGCCCCTTTTCTGATGCCGCCTGACTGCCATGTTTTTCGACCAATCAGTATGGCTTGAACACATTTTATAGAGGGTCACCCAAGGAACATTTCTACCAAATTATATTTGAATCTGACAGGCAGATTCGGAGGAGAAGATTTTTAAAGTTTGGACATTAAATCGATCACCTGATTGATAGTGTATGGTGAGTGTAAGGAACGACAACTCTGCGAAGGAGATTGCCCTTGCATAATACTCTGCCAAGTGTTACCTCCCTTAGACCATCAATCTAATAACCATATGTCATTTGAAGCAAAAAGTTAATTTTACTCCTTTTCTGATGCTGCTTGGTTGCTATGCCTTTCAACAAATCAATATGGCTTGACAAAGTATGTAGATGATCAATGAAAGAACATTTCTACAAAACTATCTTTAAATCAGACAAGCACTTTTATAAGGATACTTTATTAAAGTATTGTCATTTTGCCCCTTTTTTGATGCCGCCTGACTGCCATGTTTTTCGATCAATCAGTATGGCTTGAACAATTTTTATAGAGGGTCACCCAAGGAACATTTCTACCAAATTATATTTGAATCTGACAGGCAGATTCGGAGGAGAAGATTTTCAAAGTTTGGACATTTTGTCCCCTTTCTGATGCCGCAGCAACCAAAGTTCTCAATGGAATTTAAATCTTTGAACAACTTTGAAAGAGGCCAACCAGAGGAACAGTCCTGTGATGTTTCACGAAAATTGTCCTTGGAGTTTGGGAGGAGTTGATGTTTAAAGCTAAAAGTTAACACCGGACGGACGACGGACAAAAAGTGATCAGAATAGCTCACCTTCAGCCTTCGGCTAAGGTGATCTAAAAAGACTATAAATGACTCAGCACATCAATCCCAATTTGACAAAAAATAGAAAATCTCTATAATATGGATAACCTATAACAAAAAGTGGAAAAACATTGTGGCAAAAGGAGAAATTGCTCGTTTTGAGCAATTTCTTCTTTTGTCACTATGTTTTCAGAAAGCCATCTGCTGCAGAGGCGTCAGAAAGTGTCTATATGAGGGAAAGGGTTAAAGTCTTTGGCATGACCAAAACCGGGGATCTTACCCTGATATCCTGCCACCCTCAAGGGGGGAAGGTCTAAGCACTACACCACAGGGATTGTTGCAAAAGGAGATATCGCTCATGATAGGTACAGTAGGTATTAGTAAAATCATCAAAGCTATTGCAAGAGTTTTTTTGATTACCCTTGGGAAACTTATCACAGAGATTTTTATGCAAATTCGCGGATGCAAACCTCGAAGCTCGAGCCCCTGCATGTCCATCAAACACACCATACACGGACATCCTGTAACTAGAGAATAAAAGGAAAATGTTTTGTTTTGTTGTAGGATAGAGTAAACTTAGAATTCAATTAACGGAAATTTTACATATTGTTGCCTAAAAAGTTTATTTAGTCGTCAGCTGTAGATTTGTTATAAGAAGATATTTTCACCATTTAAACCTTTCCCACTTACAGCAAACCTGCAGCAGACGACTATGAAAGCATGTTGACAGCAATTTTCGCCTTTTGCCAGAATGTTTTCAACAGTTGCCTACTGCAGAGGCATCAGAAAGCGTCTATATGTGGGAAAGGGTTAAAATTAACCGACACAGTCAACATGTGACACTAATGCAGCAGAAAACTTCATGAAAAAACGAGAATTTGATTATAATGAGATTTATTTTCTAACCCAATTATGTTTTAATTGCTGGTCAAATAAATTTTTCACAGGTTACAGTTTTTCCCACAATGTTTCTCAACCCTTTCCCACATACTGCAGAGGCGTCAGAAAGCGGCTGCAAGTGCGAAATGGTTAAATCAGATAGCTTTAAAATTATTTTAAAAGTAAACACTTAAATAAGTATCACTTCCTCCTCAATTCTTGAAAATCTAGGGTTTACTATTCTAACCCTTTCCCTCATATAGACGCTTTCTGATGCCTCTGCAGCAGACGGCCTTTTGAAAACATAGTGACAAAAGAAGAAATTTGCTCAAAACGAGCAATTTCTTCTTTTGCTACAATGTTTTCCACTTTTAGTCATAGGTTATCCATTCAATTCTAGAGATTTTTTATTTTGACAAAAAATGTTCAAAGTCGTCTGCTGCAGAATTGTCGTATGAGGGAAAGGGTTAACCTCTCTGAGGCTTCTGCAGCAAATGACTTGAAAACATTGTGACAAAAAGAGATAGGGAGAAAACAGAAAATAAAAAAAGCTGAGCTGAACAAAAAACCTTAACCAGACGACCACGCCGCCGCCGCCAACAAAAAACCTTAACCAGAACCGGACGACCACGCCGCGGACGACGCCAGGGTCATGACAATAGCTCTCGTTTTTTCAAAAGTCGAGCTAATAAAAGAGATATTGTAGAAAAAACACTTGTTTGCTCAGCTTCATTTGACCTTTGATTCAACAATTGCCTGCTGCAGCAGTCGATCATCATAGGTTTTTTTGTTATTGAAAAACTTGAAAAATTTAAAGTATGAAGTCAAACACAATGTGGATTATCCCTTTCCCTCATAAATAGGCTTTCTGACACCTCTGCAGCTGACGGCTTTTTGAAAACATGGCGACAAAAGCAGAAATTGCTCAAAACTAGAAATATCACTGAAGGTGATGAATACCCCCAGCTGGTGCCTGACAATATACATATGTATGAGAAATTCAAGGGGCCATAACTCATTTAAAAATAATTCCAGTGCAACACGCCCACAATATGCACAAATAGGCTTGGTATCAATCATTCTTGTGAAGTTATATTGAATTCTGACCAAGGGTTGCTGAGAAATAGTGTTCACAAGAAATGTCTTCAGACCAGCTATGTATGAGAAATTCAAGGGGCCATAACTCATTTAAAAATAATTTCAGTGCAACACGCCGACAATATGCACAACTAGGCTTGGTATCAATCATTCTTGTGAAGATATATTGAATTCTGACCAAGGGTTGCTGAGAAATAGTGTTCACAAGAAATTTCTATAGACCAACTATGTATGAGAAATTCAAGGGGCCATAACTCATTTTAAAAAAAAATCCAGTGCAACACGCCAACAATATATGCACAACTGGGCTTGGTATCAATCATTCTTGTGAAGTTATATTGAATTCTGACCAAGGGTTGCTGAGAAATAGTGTTCACAAGAAATGTCTTCAGACCAACTATGTATGAGAAATTCAAGGGGCCATAACTCATTTAAAAATAATTCCAGTGCAACACGCCGACAATATGCACAACTAGGCTTGGTATCAATCATTTTTGTGAAGTTATATTGAATTCTGACCAAGGGTTGCTGAGAAATAGTGTTCACAAGAAATGTCCAGACCAACGGACCGACTGACCGACCAATCAACTGACAAACCGACTGACAAGCGTGACTCCTATATAGCCCCCATATACTACGTATCTGGGGGTATAATCAGCAATTTCTCCTTTTGTCACCATGTTTTCAATTATTGTTCTTTCATTTAAAGGGATTTTCTGCCTAGACGTTTTCGTCTGCTGCAGATTTACTGTATGTGGGAAAGGGTTAAGGGGTAATTGCTTCTTTTGGGCAATTTTTCCTTTTTCCAAATGCTGTCAGTTTCAAGAAATATCAAGCATCGATCCGGATCAGCCTAAGCATGCCATGCAGGCTTACCCGGATAGACACGTTTTGCCTCCTGTGGATGTTCTGTTTCAGGAATAACTAATCTATACCTCTATCCCCCTAAGATGGAATGTGTCAGCACAGATCAGTCTGCTCACATGTACTTACATAGAAGGGTCTAGGTTTTGGAACTGTGCCGTAAAGTCTTTAATTATCAGATGAGCGTCTTGCATGTTCCCTCTTTCACCTTGTCTCTCAGTCAAAAAGCTTGTCACCTTATACTCAGCTGGATAAAAGTAAAAGAGTTAACTCTCCCTTTCCGACAAGAAGATACATTTTGACGCATCTGTAGCAGACGCAATTTGAAACCATTGCATCAAAAGAACAATTGATTGATTGGGGTTTAACGCCATTTTAAACAATTTCTCAGTTATATCACCTACTCATGCATTTCCTGGTTTTCTCACACCAGTACTCCACACAACAATCTTCCCAAGCAACTGGCTGCTTTTCCACATAGACTTAGCCCATTGGTGGAAGACGAATGACGCATGTCGCATGCATCGACTTTTGTCAATCGTCAGAAAGAAAGTTGGCCGAGCCGGGATTCAAACTCACAACCCCTGGATTGACAAACTGAGCATAATAAACAATTTCTCCATAATTTGCCCAAAATGTTTTCAACTCTTATTCCATACTTATTCTTTCATTTTTAGAGAATTTCTAAGTGTATGCCGAGATGTTTTCAAAAACATCAATGTGTTCCACTGTACATTTATTGTATGAGGGAAATAATTAACATTTTGATACATTGTCTTAACAACTTCTCGGTTTCCATGATGTTTTCAAAAATAGTTAACTGCATGCAAAGGTTTTAGGGAAAAGGCTAACCCTTTCCCTCATAATAGACACTTTCTGACGCCTCTGCAGCAGATGTCTTTTGAAAAGATGGCGACAAATGGAAACAAGCAATTTCTCCATTTGTCACCCTGTTTTCAACTCTAATCAATCATTGATCTTTCATTAACAAGAGGCCCATGAGGGCCTATGCTCTACTGGTATGGTTCTTTGGTCATTTTCAATCCAGAGCATGTATGTATGGTGAAGATCGGATAGTAAATGGAGGCTCTTTTGTGTTCACAAGCTGTATTATAGCAATTTTTACAATTTCATGGGCCATAATCCAGTCTTGCATGGGCGGATCTAGCTGGTTTTCAAAAGGAACCAAGCTCTCATCAATATTTAACTACTATCTAAGTTTGGTGAAGATCAGATAGTAAATGGAGCCTCTATTGTGTTCACATGCTCAATTATAGCAATTTGGACAATTTCAAGGGCCATAATCCAGTCTTGCATGGGCGGATCTGGCTGGTTTAGGAAAGGAACCAAGCTCTCATGGATATCTTACTACTGTATAAGTTTGGTTGAGATACAATCAAAAGTGAAGACTGTATCGTGTTAAAAAGTTCTTTTATAGCAATTTTGACCATTTCAAGGGCCATAATCCAGTCATGCATGGGCGGATCTGGCTGGTTTTCAAAAGGAACCGAGCTCTCATGGATATCTAACTACTGTATAAGTTTGGTTGAGATACAATCAAATGTGAAGACTGTATCGTGTTAACAAGCTCTTTTATAGCAATTTTGACCATTTCAAGGGCCATAATCCAGTCTTGCATGGGCGGATCTGACTGGTTTTCAAAAGGAACCGAGCTCTCATAGATATCTAACTACTGTATAAGTTTAGTTGAGATACAATCAAAAGTGAAGACTGTATCGTGTTAACAAGCTCTTTTATAGCAATTTTGACCATTTCAAGGGCCATAATCCAGTCTTGCATGGGCGGATCTGGCTGGTCTTCGAAAGGAACCGAGCTCTCATGAATATCTAACTACTGTATAAGTTTGGTTGAGATACAATTAAAAGTGAAGACTGTATCGTGTTAACAAGCTCTTTTATAGCAATTTTGACCATTTCAAGGGCCATAATCCAGTCATGCATGGGCGGATCTGGCTGGTTTAGGAAAGGAACCAAGCTCTCATGGATATCTTACTACTGTATAAGTTTGGTTGAGATACAATCAAAAGTGAAGACTGTATCGTGTTAACAAGCTCTTTTATAGCAATTTTGACCATTTCAAGGGCCATAATCCAGTCATGCATGGGCGGATCTGGCTGGTTTTCGAAAGGAACCGAGCTCTCATGAATATCTAACTACTGTATAAGTTTGGTTGAGATACAATTAAAAGTGAAGACTGTATCGTGTTAACAAGCTCTTTTATAGCAATTTTGACCATTTCAAGGGCCATAATCCAGTCATGCATGGGCGGATCTGGCTGGTTTAGGAAAGGAACCAAGCTCTCATGGATATCTTACTACTGTATAAGTTTGGTTGAGATACAATCAAAAGTGAAGACTGTATCGTGTTAACAAGCTCTTTTATAGCAATTTTGACCATTTCAAGGGCCATAATCCAGTCATGCATGGGCGGATCTGGCTGGTTTTCGAAAGGAACCGAGCTCTCATGGATATCTAACTACTGTATAAGTTTGGTTGAGATACAATCAAAAGTGAAGACTGTATCGTGTTAACAAGAAATTGTTTACGGACGCACACACGACGGACACATCGCCACGACATAAGCCCTTCTGGCCTTTGGCCAGTAGAGCTAAAAAAGGGATTTTCTTCACTTTTACCACAACATTTTCAAAGTTGTCTGCTGCAGATTTGTTGTATGTGGGAAAGGGTTAATTACTTCCGTTATTTTACCCTGTATTTCACAATATTATCATAGTCCAAGGAACAAATGCCTACATCAGAAAGACGTCAGATAATTATAACCAAACAAGTCAAATTGTGACAGAAAGATGAACAGACAAAGGAGAAATGTTTTATAAATGTTTCCCTGGTTCAAATTGTGTGGGATGGTTCACAAGGTTAAAAAAAAGTAACTATCATTTTGATGTACATCCTTCGTTGATATCGGTCCAGTGGTTTAGGAGATGTCATTTGAAGCTAAAAGTATATTTTACACCTTGTCTGATGCCACCTGGTGGCAATATTTTTCACCTAATCATTAAGGCTCGAACAAATTATGTAGAGAGTCACTGAAGGAACATTTCAACTAAATCATCTTGAAATCAAACAAGCACTTTCATAAGAAAGACATTTTTCAGTTTTGTCATTTTTCCCCTTTTCTGGTTCAATCTGGCAAACATCTTTTTCAACCAATGATCAATTTGGCTTCAACAATTTTTGAAGAGGGTCAGTAAAGGAAAAAATTCTACTGAATAATTCTGGAATCAAAGAACAGGGTTCAGAAGAGAAAAAATTACCCCCCCGCCCCCACCCCCTTTCTGATGCCACATTTCTCTATAAAATTTAAATCTTTGATCAGTTTTGAAAGAGGACCATCCAAAAAATATTCCACTGATGTTTTGTTGATATTGGTCCAGTAGTTTAGGAAAAGATGTAATGTGAAGCTCAAATTGCAGTTGACTCCTTTTCTGATGCCACTGGTGGCTATGTTTTTCATCCACTCAATATGGCTTTAACCCTTTCCCTCATATAGACGCTTTCTGACGCCTCTGCAGCAGACGGCTTTTTGAAAACATAGTGACAAAAGAAGAAATTGCTCAGAACGAGCAATTTCTCCTTTTGACACAATGTTTTCCACTTTTTGTCATAGGTTATCCATTCAATTATAGAGATTTTCTATTTTTTGACAAAATATGTTCAGAGTCGTCTGCTGCGGAATTGTCGTATGAGGGAAAGGGTTAACAAACTATGTAGAGAGTCACTGAAGGAACATTTCTACTAAATTATCTTGAAACCAGACTAACACTTTCATAAGAATGAAATGTTCAGGTTTTGTCATTTTTGCCAAGTTGTTTGAAGACAAAAATGTATGCATGGATGGACGCAAGACAGACAAGTTTGGCATGATATACCATGCATGTAAGCTCGAAAGCCAGTAGGGCTGAAAATTATTTCAGCAATTGCTCCTTTTTTCACAAGGTATTCAAAAAATCATCTGTAACAGGCACGGGGTTAGCTAGACTTAACTACTTGCCTCTTTTCTTTTTTTTCGCATTGTCATTATCATTTTGAGTAATCTCTAATTTCCGTTTTCCCGTATCCATGGTAACATATTTTCTAGTATTGTTGGTTTCTGTATGATCAGGAATATCATCATACAATGAAAAACCTTGGACATTTCCCTTCTCAGAACCTTGAAAATAAAATAGTATGAAATTATATTGTAGACTATATAGTTATTTCATCTTTGAGCTGTTTATACACTAAATCTAGAATCAATATTACACTAATAAATCAAAGATCTCAGGTCCAGGGCTTGGCGTGAAACGGTTGTAACTATAACTTGTATTTTTTTATCAAGGTTAATCACCTCGCCATAAAGTTTTTATAAGCGTCAACTCATTTTTCTTGGTAAACAATGGAAATTTAGGTGCCAAAGTGGTCAAAATTACCCCTAAACCAGGGTTTTCAAAATAGGTTTTTAGTTACAACCGTTTCACGCCAAGCTCTCGAGGTGTACTGAAAGTATCGCAACGATACAAAGGAAACATGGATAGTGGTGTGTGTGAGGGTTACGACAAGTGACGAGGGTCAATATTCTGTTAATTTTTTTTTGTTTACATACTTACTGCAAACAACATAAAACAAGTTATGGCCCTGGATCGTTCACCTGTTTTGTTTTTTTTCACTATAGCAATATATAAGCCTCTCCCCCTGGCGGCTATAGTTTTCGACAAATCAACATGGCTTGAAGGAATCTGATAAAAGGTCACCCTAGGAACATTTCTACAAAATTAATTGAAAATCGGCCGAACACTTTCGGAGTAGAAGATTTTTTAAGTTTTCCCTATAGTCATATAAGGCAAAATAGCCCCACCCCCTGGCAGCCATAGTTTTTGACCAATCAACATAGTTTGAAGGAATCTGATAGATGGTCACCCTAGGAACATTTCTACAAAATTAATTGAAAATCGGCCGAACACTTTCGGAGTAGAAGATTTTTTAAGTTTTCCCTATAGTCATATAAGGCAAAATAGCCCCGCTCCCTGGCAGCCATAGTTTTTGACCAATCAACATGGTTTGAAGGAATCTGATAGAAGGTCACCCAAGGAACATTTCTACAAAATTAATTGAAAATCAGCCTGACACTTTCGGAGTAAAAGATTTTTTAAGTTTTCACTATAGCCATATAAGGCAAAATAGCGGCGCCCCTTGGCAGTCATGTTTTTTGACCAATCAACATGGCTTGAAGGAATCTGAAAGAGGGTCATCCATGGAACATTTCAACAAAATTTAATTATTTGAAAATCGGACAACCAGTTTATTAGAAGAAGAATTTTAAAGTTTTTTCATTTGGCATGGCAACCAGAATTCTGCATGGATCCCAAAACTTTGAAGGAATTCTGGTGAGGTCATTGAGAGGATGCTTTCAATGGAGTTTCATCTCAATTGACCAACTGGTTACTGAGGAGAAGATGTTGACGGACGCACGACGGATGCCGGACATCAGGGGATCACAATAACTCCCATTGAGCACTTCATGTTAAGGTGCCGAGCCCCGGTAGCTCAGTCGGTAGCGATGCGGGCTGTCAATCCAGGGATTGTGAGTTTGAATCCCGGCTTGGCCAACTTTCTTTCCGACGATTAACAAAAGTAAATGCGACATGCTTCATTCGTCTTCTACCAATGGGCTAAGTCTATGTGGAAAAGCAGCCAGTTGCTTGGGAAGATTGTTGTGTGGAGTACTGGTGTGAGAAAACCAGGAAATGCATGAGTACCGGTAGGTCAACTGGCCGCCGTGATATGAGAAATTGTTAAAAACGGCGTTAAACCCTAATCAATCAATCAATCATGTATAGGTGAGCTAAAAATGTCATATTCATATAATTAATTATGGAAATCAATGTCATTTATGGTGAAAATAATTGACACAATAGAATTAGCTTCCATTAATGATATGCCAATTTTGGTTGGGTCACTTAATTGGGTGTTATAAGCATTTATGGCTTTTTAACTAGGTTTTTCAATAATGATGAAATCTGATTATTAGAAAGGTTTTGTCAGTGTTGAACTGTTGGGTGGTTTGGTGTGTTTTAGTGCAGCTTTCCCCTCAATAACTGAATCTTAACCCTTTCCCTCATATAGACGCTTTCTGACACCTCTGCAGCAGACAGCTTTTTGAAAACATAGTGGCAAAAGAAAAATTGCTCAAAACGAGCAATTTCTCCTTTTGCCACAATGTTTTCCACTTTTAGTCATAGGTTATCCATTCAATTAAAGAGATTTTAAATTTTTTGACAAAATATCTTCGAAGATGTCTGCTGCAAAATTGTCGTATGAGGGAAAGGGTTAAGACTTGACAGATCATTCTTATAAACTTCCAAAGGAAGTCAATTTAAATCCCTTCCCCAATGCAGCCTCTGTAGAAGTTGACTTTTCCAAACATTGTAACAAAAGTAGAAGTTGTTCAAAACAAGCAATTTCACCTTTTTCCACAATGTTTTCAACTTTTTTCAGTAATCATATCTTCATTTAGAGATTTTTTCGTGCTTTTGACTAAATGTGTTAAAGTCATCTGCAGATTTGTTGTAAGTGGTATAATATTAAATGGAATGGCTGTTTGGGGCTGTTTCTAAATACAGATGACATGTTGAGGGCTTAGCGTGAAACAGTTGTAACTAAAATTGGTATTTTTTACCAAGGTTATAATCACTTCGCCATAAAGTCTTTCTAAGCTTTAAATAATTTTTCTTGGTAAACAATGGAAATTTAGGTGCCATTGCCCGTTCTGTTTACAAAAAGGTCAAAATTGCCCCTAAACCAGGGTTTTCAAAATAGGTTTTTTTTTACAATCGTTTCACACCCTCGATGTGTTTTGGTTTCTATTGAGAATATGTTCTTGATTGTTAAACCTCTTTCCCACATACTAAACATCTGCAGCAGACAACGTCTTGTAGACACATTTGGACTCACCTGAAGCAGATGCCTCAACTCTATTCAATAAAAATGTATTTAAATAAAGATATATATGAGCCATAATATGGTGTCCGGATTTTGAGTTACATCACAAACACTGTGGTGTCCTCTTTTGTAATATTTGACTTTTGTCAAATTAAATGCTATATATATGTTTAGAACAATATCTAAAGCTGTTAAATTCTAAATGACAAAATAAATTTTATCTTTAAATAAAGAGAAATGTGGGTTTTAAATTGTATTGTTAGTAACACAGGACACCATATAATAAATCAATTTTATGAAGATTATGCCTAGTTAAATTTGTTTAGATCTAATTTACATTTTCACCATCTTTATTTGGAATTATTTCAATAAATAAATGGTTTATTTAGTGAAATAATTAATAGTATACAACTAGATAAAGAATGGTGTAACAGGACACAACATGATGTAACAGGACACAAACTGGTGTGTAACAGGACACAAAATGATGTAACTGGACACTTATTCAATTGTATTGTTAGTAACACAGGACACCATGAAATAAATCAATTTTATGAAGATTTTGCCTAGTTGAATTTGTTTAGATCTAATTTACATTTTCACCATCTTTATTTGGAATTATTTCAATAAATAAATGGTTTATTTAGTGAAATAATTAATAGTATACAACTAGACAAAGAATGGTGTAACAGGACACAAACTGTTGTGTAACAGGACACAAAATGATGTAACTGGACACTAATTGTGCACTTCATATAAGTGTGTAACAGGACACCTTAGAAAAAAATAAACAAATCATATAATAGCATAAACATTTTCAGTATAAATAATTCTCCAGTTAAATTAAAATATACTAATCATGCAAATATGTATTTATTACGTAAGCAAAGTGCTTATGGAGGTAGAATATGCTTTCCAGGACAGTCAACGTTACAAGGCAAAAGAGACAAAATTCGCGATTTTTTTTCCCCAGTCAAAAATAATAACAAGTTCTTCGTAGTGAATTAAATAGGTTCGCAAACATCTCTGGACAATTTAAATAACGAAATAGGAAGTTACTACGCATTGCGATACATTATAAGCAACCATTGATGATCGCAATTGGCTTGGTGCCGGCGTAACAAAATTTCAGAAGTCTGACTGTCATTTTCGAGCCGCCATTTTAAAACACTCTTGTCGTAAAAGTCTCTAACTGTCGTAAATTGTTGCGATGTTTAATGTCGTAAATAGAACAGCCAAAATTTAGTTTCCTCCTAGGTGATCGACGAAGCATTTATTAATTATAACAAAATAATAGGGCGTAACAAAAAAAGACACCATTTTGATAAACATATTTTGACTCCCTGTCAAATAAAAGATATCTGTCCCAGAACAACATGTTTACGACATTAACAAAGAATGTAAGTGATCACGTGATTTGAATGCAATGAAAATATGGTTATCGGTCCAGGTTTCGAGTTTTGATGCTATTTAGACGTGATGTAACTTGGTGGACACATTCGTTACGCCAATGTCTAGGATTTTATATTCAAATCAAAATCATATTTACGTCGCTCTATTAAATCTTAAAGTTATATTTACAAGTAATTTGTTAAATTATTATTTCACACATGTTAGTTTCCAAACTTTAAATATAAAGAAAAACAGTTTGTTTTGGTTTTCAAAAAGTCCTCCCATGCCTTTGTCGGGAAGGACACGGCGAAAATGCTCAAGAAAAGTATTAATTAAAGGAGTTTATCAGTTCTTTCAGAAATCAATAGCATATTATTTTATAGATTTAGTAGTTTCTAACAGTTTGTGACATGCTGTTAAACTATAAAACACATAGTTCTTCAAATAAAGGAGAATAAATAATGACTCTGTGATGTAACACAAAATCCCGGACACCATATTATGGCTCATATATAATTATATATTGTGAGGAAATTGCTCATGAGAAAGTGCAACGATATTTTCAACTCTTTTATTGTTATACTTTTATCTGGGACTACATGTACTAATACGGGGAAGAGAAACAAGTGCGATAAGCTATATAGCGCTATATAATATGCTTGTAGTTCTTATTGATCGATATTCCGCATTACCTGTACAAGGTTTATCTACCCGCTTATCGAGGTTTACGTACACAAACAGTTTTGAAAAGACGACAATCAATTGGCGTTTATCGCACTCGTTTCTCTTCCCCGTATAAGTAGTCACAGCTTTTATTAAAAAATAATTTCAATGATTTCAAAATCACTGATCAATGCTTTTTGATGCATCTTCAGCATATCAATCACTTCAGCAAATAAAATTGCCATAATATTTTCAATACTATTTGATTATTATACTTGTATTTATTAATCAACACTGCCCATATGTTTTAAAATTCTACGACAGATTTGTTGTTTGTTTGAAAGGTAAAGTCGAAAACATTGTGGCAAATGGTGAAATTGCTTATCTGCTGCAGAGGCACCAGAAAGCATCTTATAGGTGGGAAAGGGTTAAATGTTAAATGAGTAACACATTGAAAATTAGAAATTACATAGAAATGATACAATGTCCACTGTTCTATCAGTCAATTGACAGGTGGATTATATACATTTTGTATTCTAATTTACTGTTTCTTTGAACATTTCATTTTCCATAAAAGGATATTCTCAAATTTGCTGTGAAAGAATTTAATCACAAGAGTGTTCAAAAACTAATTAAAGGTACACACATGTAGCTTTTTTATTTCGGTTGTAGTGATCACGTGATAAATATACAGCGATATTTTTAGATTTACTGGGTTACTAACCCAGTAGATTTTACAATGCAAAATAACGAAAAATCTCCGCAATATTAATAGTGTGCATATATTGTAGTACATCAGTCAGCAAATCTCAATGCCTTACATGCAAAAACATCAAGGTAATAGCAATTTTTAACAATTTTCTTTTTTCCCACTTTTTTCTCATATGGGATTCAGTCCCTTTAATATACAGGTACCATAAAAGCATATTATTTATGAAAAAGTTCCCAATTTGGCCAAAAAGTCGCAAACATCCTCAATTCCAAGGGTATAGGTCATATTCCCAAAATTACCCACCCCCCCAAAAAAACCTGAATTCCCAGAAAAAAGCCAGTTTACTGCCCCTTTAAATATCAAGGCCTCTTGAACTGTGTAATACATACTAGGTTCTGGAAGATCACCAAACAAGTCCATGATGCTGTATCATCAATTTATGGTTTTTCCTGGAAAATATAAAACCCAAAACAACAGTTTATTTCTATTTTATTTAACCCTTTCAAACTTGTACTTTTTTGTAGACGCTATTTTCTTTTGCCTTAGTAGTACTAGTAGATGATTTCAAAGTTTTCTGCTTCAGAAATGTTGTATGTTGGAAAGGGTCGAAAAGGAGAATGGGGGAGAAGAGAGGGGTATGTGGCGTTACTGTTACATTTAATAGAAAAGGTGAAATAACTCAATAAGTATTGTAACGTGTACTGGCATTACGCCATGATGGGTCACCCATCCAGGTACTAACCGCGATGAACGTTGATTAACTTTACGAAAAGGTCAACCACTCTACCAACGTCGCTATAAAAGCCGGCTTCTACGACAAGGCCGTAGAAGTGATATTTAAACCTATACCCCGTTCCTGTTACATTTCTCCCTCTCTTCTCTTGACTTCGACCCGAAGTCACACAACTGAACACAAGCAGTATACCAGAGCGGAGTCTATGTAACTTCACTGGGAACCACCGGGGTCTGAGGATGATGGTGATATCAACCCAAAATTCCACCACTGCCACCATTTGTAACGTGTACCTGCATTACGCCATTGTGGGTCACCCATCCAGGTACTAACCGCGATGAACGTTGATTAACTTTACGAAAAGGTCAACCACTCTACCAACGTCGCTATAAAAGCCGGCTTCTACGACAAGGCCGTAGAAGTGATATTTAAACCTATACCCCGTTCCTGTTACATTTCTCCCTCTCTTCTCTTGACTTCGACCCGAAGTCACACAACTGAACACAAGCAGTATACCAGAGCGGAGTCTATGTAACTTCACTGGGAACCACCGGGGTCTGAGGATGATGGTGATATCAACCCAAAATTCCACCACTGCCACCATTTGTAACGTGTACCTGCATTACGCCATTGTGGGTCACCCATCCAGGTACTAACCGCGATGAACGTTGATTAACTTTACGAAAAGGTCAACCCCTCTACCAACGTCGCTATAAAAGCCGGCTTCTACAGCAAGGCTGAAGAATTTATATTTATACTATAACTCGTTCAAGTTACATTTCTCCCTCTTTTCTCTTTGACTTCGACCCGAAGTCACACAACTGAACACAAGCAGTACACCAGAGCGGAGTCTATGTAACATCACTGGGAACTACCGAGATTCGGGGATGATGGCGATATCAACCAAAAATCTCACCGCTGCCAACATTTGTAACGTGTACCGGCATTTAATACGCCATCGCGGGTCACCCATACAGGTACTAACCGCGATGAACGTTGCTTAACTTCACGAAAAGGTCAACCACTCTACCAACGTCGCTTTTAAAGCCGACTTCTACAGCAAGGCTGTAGAAGTGATATTTATACCTATAACCCGTTCCTGTTACACATTTAATATAAAAGGTGAAATAACTCAATAAGTATGATTAACAGAGGACTAGATAAGAGGGAGTGAACAGGTCTTTTCTCCTACAATATATGAGAGAGAGAGAGAGAGAGAGAGAGAGAGAGAGAGAGAGAGAGAGAGAGAGAGAGAGAGAGAGAGAGAGAGAGAGAGAGAGAGAGAGAGAGAGATGGGGGAGAGAGAAAGCGAGATTCTCAGAGAAAGCGAGCGAGAGGGGGAGAGAGAGAGTGACACCCCCACAGACAGAGAGACAGAGCTATATCATCTCTAGATCTAAGAAGACGTTGATGCAAGGCGATGAAACTTGGGTACGAACACAGTATTCTGTTTGAGGTGTTTTATTCATTAACAATTAAGGTTAACATATTACTGTCTTACCAAAGTATCATTAGCAGCGATGTTGTTAAGAATGATAGTGAGTTGTTTTATATATCGTACACACATAATGTTCCAATTTAACTTGTCATCATATTCCGCGGAGGTGGTAATGATATTTGATAACCTTTACGACCCATCAAAACATGACAACCACTTCGGCCATCTTACTTGTTTCGCACCATCATCGTTTTGTGACTGACACAAGTTTGCAACAGATTACTGGTGTAAACGGGGGAAAAAACAACATATCATCGAATCTGTGACCTTTAGTCTTTAATTAATAATATAAGTACACAGAATTACAGCCAATTTCGATGTATTTGCCTTCAATCAATGTTATTATACCCCAGATACATAGTATATGGGGGCTATATAGGAGTCACGCTTGTCGGTAGGTCAGTTGGTCGGTCGGTCGGCCGGTCGGTCGGTCCGTTGGTCTGTAGACATTTCTTGTGAACACTATTTCTCAGCAACCTTTGGTCAGAATTCAATATACCTTCACAAGATTGATTGATACCAAGCCTAGTTGTGCATATTGTCGGCGTGTTGCACTGGAATTATTTTTAAATGAGTTATGACCCCTTGAATTTCTCATGTATATTGTCTACATTTCTTGTGAACACTATTTCTCAGCAACCCTTGGTCAGAATTCAATATAACTTCACAATACTGATTGATACCAAGCCTAGATGTGCATATTGTCGGCTTGAATTTCTCATGCATATGTATATTGTCAGGCACCAGCTGGGGGTATTCATCACCTTCAGTGATATTTCTAGTTTGTTTTTTTATTACATTGCTTGGTTAGATTAGACCAGAGACATGTCTCTGGTTTGACAGGGAAAGTAGCCTTTTGTATGACCAACTTTTATAAAAAAAAGTTTGACCAGAATCAGTGCACCCTGTTTTTAAAGTATTCACAATATGTGAATATGCAAACTAGTAATACACATACTTGAAAAATGACTCTTACCATGGTTAATTGATGGACTTCAGCTTAACATTATTTTCAATGGAATTTCAGTTGACCTAATATTTTTCACCTACTCCACACAACAATCTTCCATGGAAACTGGCTACCTTTGCATGATCTGGTCCTATGTATAATCCTGAGACAAAGATGAAAACACTATGCATAAATACTGAGAAAACTGTACGTTTTGACAAATATATTCAAAAGTCCCATGCTTAAGCTATTTCAATATGGTATGTCTATATAAGGGAAAGGAGTTCAATTATGTAGGATGAATAGAAATTCCCCATATCATTCTTTCAACACTTTACCTAATATGCTGCTTTAAATAACTCCAGGAAAGACATAGAAAGGTTAAAGGCATTTTGAGTTAACATTGTTGACGCATATGACAACACTGTAGAGAAAAAGACCACTTGCTCAATATCAGCAATTTCTCTTTTTGCCACAATGTTTCCAATTATATTCATTAATTAAACTTTGACTTTCCCTTTTTATAGTCGACTAACTAAGATTGTACTTAATTCTCGTTTGTTGATCTCTTATGATGTCTTCGTACGGGTAACCTATAGGGGTGCTTCGCTCGAGCCTTCGGCTCGAGCTTTCACACGTAAAAGTCGTATGGGGGTTGAGATTTGATATGTGTAAAAGATTTTACTGAATTATCGTTTATAGCTCGACTTTTCGAAGGAAATGCTAGCTATACTACTCGCCTCGGCGTCGGCGTCAGCGTTGGTGTCACACATTGGTTTAGGTTTTGTACAAATGCACTTGTTTGTCAAAACCATTACAAATATTGCTTTGAAACTTACAACACGTATTCACCATCATTACCTCCATTAACAGACAAGAGTACATAACTCTGTCAAGGTTTTTGTAAGAATTATGGCCCTATTTCGACTTAGAATTTTGGTTAAGTCTGTTGTACCAATTCACTTCTTTGGCAAAACCATTTCAGATATTGCTTTAAAACTTACAACACTTATTCACAATCATAACCTCCATCAACAGACAAGAGTTCATAACTCTGTCAGAGTTTTTGTAAGAATTATGGCCCTTTTTCGACTTAGAATTTTGGTTAAGGTTTTTGTACCAATTCACTTTTTTTCAAAACCATTACAGATATTGCTTTGAAATTTACCACACTTATTCACCATCATTACCTCCATCAACAGACAAAAGATCATAACTCTGTCAAGGTTTTTGTAAGAATCATGGCCCTTTTTCGACTTAGAATTTGGGTTAAGTTTTTCGTACCTCCCCACTTTTTTTCAAAACCATTAGAAAAATAGATTATACACTTAAAATACTTATTTACTAAGTACGTCTTACATGAACTAACAATGGCGACAAGTCTGGTACCCTGCGTGCGAAAGTAAATTAGTACGTCTGGCATGAACCAATAACGGCGACTTGTCTGGTACCCAATGTACTATAATAAATTAGTACGTCCGGGTCGAAGCAACACTGGCGTCTGTCTGGTACCCTGTGATCTATAATAAACTAGTACGTCTTACATGAACTAACAATGGCGACAAGTCTGGTGCCCTGCGTGCGAAAGTAAATTAGTACGTCTGGCATGAACCAATAATGGCGACTTGTCTGGTTCCCAATATACTATAATAAATTAGTACGTCCGGGTCGAAGCAACACTGGCGTCTGTCTGGTACCCTGTGATCTATAATAAACTCGTACGTCTTACATGAACTAACAATGGCGACAAGTCTGGTACCCCATGAACTATAATAAACTAGAACGTCTTACATGAACTAACAATGGTGACAAGTCTAGTACCCGATGTACTATAAAACATAAGTACGCCTGGCATGAACCAGGGTCTTTCAAATATTTGAAAGACCCTGCATGAACCAACAACGATTTCTAGATTGGTCACCTCCCTCTTTATATCACCATTGCACATATAGTATATTATATTAGTGATAATGCAACTGATTTTCGTAGACTCTACAGCGGACCAATACACATTGCTGTTTGGAATCAATACATAAACAATGGAGCAAACTTGTGTCGGAGCTTGACAGGTAAAACCAGTTGGCCCACATTTTCATTTGCTACATCTAGTCGAAAATGCGCCGGCATTATTGGTGTACGCATGACCCTATAAATGTTATGGTAGGGGCAGGTTACTCCAGACTTCCGCACTTATAGCTGATTTACACCGAATATTTCGGGGATACGTTATGAAATGATACAAGCGATTCTAAGTGACACGTCTTATCCCTTTCCCACATACATACGCTTATTAACACCTCTGCAGTAGACGTATTTTAAAAACATTGAACCGAAAGGAGCTATTGCTCACGATGAGCAATTCCCCCCCTTTTTCCCCACAATATTTTCAATTTCATTTAATAGTTTTACTTTCTTTGGTAGCGAGTTTCTATATTGTTGACTAAATGTTGGCAAACGTCATCTGCTGCATATGTGTTGTATGTGGGAAAAGGATTAAATACCCGATAAGCCAGACACAGGAAATCTTTGCGGGACCCTGTCCTGTCGTTTCAAATAATCAGGACCAGACACATGTTAGTTTATAGAACAATAATGGCGTTCCTTCTATTACTCTCTCCCACTTACCGACGCATCTGCAAGATACCACGTTTGAAAACATTCTGACGAATTGAGAGTTTAGTGGATGTGTGTGGGAAAGGGTAAAGCTTCATAACGGAACCCTATTAAAAGAGGTTGCGACTAAGAAATGGTATGAGTCGGTATCCCGTAGAGTTATAACACTCGCTTGCAATAAACGATAATTATTGTTTTCATGTATTTGTTTAACAATTATCGGGATTGTGCAATTAATAAGAATACTTTATTTGATGGCATACGTGTAGATGTACACAAACTTTAATTTTGTTAAGTATATACCTGCACAAATCTGGCTTAAATACGTGCAGATCGTTATCGTAGTAGAACAACACGATGGATACATTTAGGTCAAATACGTTACCAAATATGGAGTGGGTAAGACACTAAAATATGATGTGACGTCATCGAAATATGATGTGACGACATTAAAATCATCGAAATACAAAGCCAAGTCTCTTTGTCCATATTTATGGAAAAGTTGTAGATGAACAGAACATATTTTATTGACTGATACATATATGTATCTCGTCATACAAAACATATTATTATTCTATTCGCGATGACGTAATAAAGCTTGTTGCTGTTCCCTAACCTATTCTTACTGTGTACCTTTTTCCTTTGATATATCAAATATTATTTATCTGACACATTGTATAGTTATACATGTATACATGTATTTTCTTTTGGTCTAAGCCATATTCAACCACTTTGTAAATGGCCATAGACACATTTTGTCGATATTTGCCAATAAAGGATTGTATTTTGATAAATACATGTTGATATACTGAAGCAAATATTTTATATCTCCTGCCGTTATCAGGAGATGTACGAGTTCCGACCTATCGATCGTCTGTCTGTCTGTCTGTCCGTAACACGTTCACTTACTGACATATTTTGCAGTGTTCCTTCGAACACTTGTTAATTATATTTTACCACATGTATATATTATTTGCTCATCCGTTACACTAAATCAAGTTGATGTAGCCATCTGTTTCAAAGTATATTATTTGCTTTTCATGGCGACCAAATCTGATTAAAACAAATACTTAGCTGTGCGAAAATTGGATCTGGCGACAATGCATAAAAGGTCGTCTAGAATTGACCCTTTACATTTCAATATTCTAAAGAATCGGAACGCTCAGCAATCTCCTCTTCTATATCTCGTTTATGTATACGGGTTGTCTCCGCATGTACTAGCTAGTGTCAAGATAAATAGACCAGCAGTATTGGTAAATTACCCAGAAAATGCCGCAATAAAACTTTAAAAATGTTGAAAGCGGCATAAAACACCAATCAAGTAAATAAATATTCAAGATTTATTCAACAAATGTTCAATTCAATGGAATGATATATCAATTCTTAGTTAGCTCTGCGTTCCAAATGCACAGTTATCGCCATAGCCTGAAAAAGAAAGAAAAAAGCACAAATCATCGGAAAATTCACATACTGGTGATGTGTGTCCTTGCATTCCACAAAACAGAATTTCAAAACAACTGGTTGTTTTGCCTACATAGCCCGTTAGCTCATTGGTGGTTAACGAATGGCGCTTGTCAGAATAACTTTTTTCAAATATCGGAAAAAATATTGGCCGAGCTGGGGTTCGAACATAAAAATCCCTTGATTGACAGCTACCGACTAAGCTACCGGAACTCGGCTTGAGCGCAAAAGCAGGGATCTACTAGTAACACAAACGAATGGTATCTTCAAAAGAAAAAAACAGCATTACGATTTCTTGAAGTTATGTTACCGAAATAATAAAATAAAATTCTGAAAACTAATTCTTTCTTGTTATGGCATATTCTCTTTGTGAGCTTGGCATTTGAAAGAAAGGTGTGAACGTATTTATTATATGTCATAACATCCTTCACCGCTCAAATGCACAAATACTACTTGCATAATTGGTATACGGGAAACATGTTACAAAAAAGGGTAATCTAACGCAATTTAAATTATGTTGTGATTTCATTCATATGTCAACTACTTCATGTTATCTGATGCTATTTCATAATTGAACACGTATACTCTGTATATGTTGTCTTTTATCTGTCATTCAAGTATAAATTCAATGTAAGTAAATTTTTCTACGAGGTACGAAGGTACATTTATATATTGATGCCAATTTCCAACATGCTTTGACGCAAATTACAAAGCCACGTCACGCTAATGCATCACATAATTCCCTGCTTTTCTGAATTCCTCACAAAGTGATGTTTGCATATGTATTGAAGTCTAAATGCACATACGGTTTTTCACAAATTGGTATCGCTGAGAATCTGCAAGCTTCGTCAGCCCAACAGTATCTGGCTTTAGCCGACAACAGAACACAATGGTATTTGTTAAAATTGGTTGGTTCCTTATTTGCCCAGTCTGTGAAATTTGCCTCGTTGTCTGTTCCATACCAAATCCATGTGCCATACTTCAATCGATCGTTGAGACTAATCCAGATGTGCGACGCTAAAATAAATTAGTAAATGCGTCGTATTCTATGAAAACCAACCTGAGAGTAGTTGTGGCAAGCGTTGATAAAGAAAGGCCGGCGAACCGATGTAATCGGATCCCAATAGACAATGATTGCCAGAAGATATTGCTACGGTGGCATAGAGGTGACATGTGTGTGTTTTTATTTTTATTTTACTAAGTCGTGCGCACGAGATACTAAGTCGTGCGCACGACTTAGTTACTCGTGCGCACGACATAGTATCTCGTGCGCACGACTTAGTAACTCGTGCGCACGACTTAGTAACTCGTGCGCACGACTTAAGTATCTCGTGCGCACGACTTAGTATCTCGTGCGCACGACTTACTATGTCGTGCGCACGACTTAGTAAAATAAAAATAAAAACATACACATGTCACCTCTGTGCCACAGTACGGTGGCATAGAGGTGACATGTGTATGTTTTTATTTATCTCGTGCGCACGACATACTAAGTCGTGCGCACGAGATACTTAAGTCGTGCGCACGAGTTACTTAAGTCGTGCGCACGACTTAATTATCTCGTGCGCACGACATAGTATCTCGTGCGCACGACTTAGTAACTCGTGCGCACGACATAGTAAGTCGTGCGCACGACTTAATTATCTCGTGCGCACGACATAGTATCTCGTGCGCACGACTTAGTATGTCGTGCGCACGAGATAAATAAAAACATACACATGTCACCTCTGTGCCACCGTATATTGCAGACTACTGTATATGTTGTTTATTGATTTCAAAGGCAAATCTTTAGACATGAAGAGTCATTAAAATGCTGAAATAATTGGCTGCGCTAGATTCTTTGTTGTTGGTGTTTATAAGCATCTTCTCGCAAGGAACGGTCCTATTAGTTTACCTAAAGCAGACGACCTTTTATGCGATGTCGTCAGATCAAATATGCAAGAAGAATTTGTTTTCAATATAGGTTTGGACACATATGTTCACTACAATTGACAATATAAACAATGGCATAAGTAATAACATAACAATTGTTTAATATATCTAGGTGCTTCCTCTTTACGAAAAACCCGTTTGAAAGGAAAATTTTAAAGCATTCTAAGACCATAAATATCGATTTTAAAAATGATTGTCGTCTATTATGAAGTACGATGATAATAAATATATACAGTCATATTTATTATTTAATAAGAATATAGGCGAACGAAAATTATGACGCATTTTTAGACGTTGAACAAAATTCATTCCGTGTTGTTTGCTTGACCTCTATTTCATATCCAAAATGTCGACCCAATGGGGGCCGCCATTATTGTGTATAGGTTATTTTGTTTATTCCTCCTGCGTGTATGACGACAAAACCCATTTATTTGCTTTATTCGTACAACAAGTTACAAGGAAAATATCGAAAATGAATTGTATAGCAAAGGTAAATGCGGAATTACAAATATCGGCACATATTTAATTTACGAATATAAACATTATTGCTAATTTTCCGAAGAATGACCCATGCGTCATTTTCTGTTTTCAATTGATTCAATGCAAAATAAGGCCACATTGATCAAATGTTTTGTACTGTGTACTATTCAAACATAGCCAAGTAATTTGGCCTGATTTCAATGAGATTGATCTGACATGTTACCTCCTATTTCTTTGCCATGCTGTTTTAAAAATTCGTTTTCCAAGCTTGTTTCAATGCGGACAAGGTATCCCTTATGATCCCGACAAAAATTCTGAAATATATATAGTAGCAGTAGCAATACGTCACTATAGCGTTTCGCTACTGCAACATGATTTTCCTTTTAATAAATAGCTATTAAATATATGAAGACAAAACAGACATATTATACACATTTAATGAAATAACATTTTAAACATTAATGGCGTCTGAATGATGTCACAACACATTTTCACAATACTCGAATATTCGTTCAACTACTCGAATGTATTCAAAAATTCGTTAGCCGAATCTAAAATCGGTATCCGAAATCAGGTTTATCCGAATACTGATACTTTGCAATTTCAAAAATGACGGTTTTCTAAAATAAGGTATTTGTGTACATATTAAGTACATGTTTTCAAACGTATTCACACTATTTTTCGTAACAGATATATTTGACCTTATAGTTTACGTAAATCAAGAAGTAAACTCGAATATATTTGTTGCAAATGTGATTGCTCTTCGGTATCGGTATGAATCAGGTTGAAAGATCACAGTTCGCTAGGTATTTCGTGAAATGACTAATGTATGAGATATTTGTCTTCTTGTCGTTACTTTGTTTTAACTTTACAATTTATTTGTGATTAATATGCGTAAGCTTCAAAATGGTAGAATTGGTAAAACCTAAAGAAAACAAAACAAAACGGCGTGTTGGAGAAACCATTAAGGACATACTCCTAGTGTAATGTTAGTAGTTTCAGCATAGACCGTGTTGCGTTTATTTGGACATTGATACCAATTAGTGTTCAAGAATGCACATGCTAATAATCACCTGCATCTTACTAATCGTATCCAATAAAAAACAATTGTTCTGTCTGGTACACTCGATTATTGAAAGCGGTTTATGCATCACAAACAAAAGCCATGTGAAGCATGAGAACCGGGTAATTGTTAAAGGTTATTTCTTTTGTGATGCGTTACGATGGGCATGGCTTAAAATACAATCTCTTATTTTTTAATTTAACAGGGCCTTTAACCCTAAAAAACAGAAATTTCTTCAAAAATAAGTATACATACCACAGCAGTGACGAAAGAATGCCTGACAGACCCGAACAGATAACACGACGCTCCATTTCTAATCCATCCAGACTGGCATCTTCGGGATAATGTTGCTGAAATTAATCAATGCGTATCAATTAATTATTGATCGGGGATTAACGACGTTTACAAAAAACATTTCTTGGAAGACAATGGTAGATAGTCGGCCTCTTGTACCAAAGGTACCGGGTTCGAATTCCGTAATGAGCGGTTTAAGCCTTTGGGATTTTCCCACACAAACAGCGCGAGTATTTACAGTCCCCAGAAAGCAGACATCAAGCGCGATTAATATAAGCTGAAAACTTGGTTCGCAATCGATATATTATGTTAAAGATATTAATGATATAAAGAGAGATATATAAGTTAAAACTAAACAAAATTCAGTCACATTACGGCTGCCAGTTCACCATACCAATGTGTTTTACGGCTTTCTGACACCATTACTCTACACAACAGTCTTTCCAAGCTACTGACTGCTATTTCACATTGACCGTTATCCCATTGATGGAAGACAAATGACGCTTGTCGCATTGACTTTCGTCAAACGTCAAAAATGACGTAGGCCGAGCTGGGGTTCGAACCCACAATACCTGGTTGGATAGCCCTCATCGCTACTAACTAAGCTACCAGGGCTCGGCTGTATCAAACAGAATTTTATTCGCACTGTAATAACCCTTTCCCATGTGCAGACGAATTATGACATATCTGCAGCGGACTACATTTGAACACATTGTTGTAATTTGATAAATTGCTCACCGTTAGCAATTTGTATTGCTCATCATGAACAACTTCCCTTTTTGCTGTGACATAAAGGTGTACCGCATTGTATTTTTTTTTAATAGCGTTGTACTCTACATCTTTATTTACTATAGAGGATATTGTCTACGTATCAAACTAAAAATCATTTCTAAATTATTACGCCAGCTCATATACGTGTCTCACACTTTTCAGTTCCATCAATCTAATCGGCCCTGTCGCTGTTTTAGCATAAGTCTTATATACCTGACTTCTCACCATGGTAACATCGTGACGTACTGAAATTATATGCGTTGCATATTCGCATGGGCCATTCTGCCTCATACCTTCCCCACTTAAAGAAACTGTCCACTTTGAGAAATTCCAGCCCTATATCAAAAGTGATCAATGGAGGCGGTCTAACGCAAGGGGTAAACAACTCCAGCATCACTCCAGTACACACGCTGGTGCAATATGCATAGCAAAACGACAATACAGATTTGCTAGAAGATAATAATAATAAAGAGCATTCACTACGGCAAAACAAATCAACGGCCATATAGGTATTTCATTCACAACTATAACAGGTGGAACACATGTGTTTTCAACACGAAGAGAGTTCGCCATTTAAGTGTCGTGGTAGCGGAGTAAATAGTGTATTTTATACTTTCGATATAAGTGGAATACAATGGTCTCACTTCGTCAAAGGAGAACGGCATGTTCCTGATCAAAAACTAATCCTCGAACTCATATTCCCACGCCATACAATATATCGGCAATTCCACCTCGATACAGTTGTACGGACAATAGTGTGGGTGACCCGGCCAATTCAACCACACCTCGCACATGGAACATATGAACAATGTCCTTTTGCCGCCAGCTATACAGTATGCGAAAAGGACACATTCGCTCAATTTAACTACGTATAATAAAATACTAATAACGCGTTAATAAACGTAAATACAATGAAATAATAGTATGCATATCAAATAACACAATTAATAAAAGAAATGACTGCATAACAATATATACATTTTCTGGTTAAAGTCACTGTATAATTAATTTACACAATTATTAAAAATCACTTCATAACAATATATAAATTGTCTGGTTAAAGTCACTGTATTATAGGTTATTGACCCTGTACTGTGAAATCATCGTTGGACCGAGTTCTTGGGTTGACGTTGCCGAGCTTGCGAGGCTACGTTCGCCAAAGAACAAGGTCCAACGATGATTTCACAGTACAGGGTCAATAACCTTTTGATTGCATAATTTCATATTGTAAACCTTTTGCGTTACGTTGTTGAGTTGTTTTTATTATTATCTAGAATTGATAAATCTGCTTTCGAAGTAGAAACAAACTTAGTATTGTTTTAAATGACGTCATGCATGTGCATGATCAACATTTTAGACGCGCGTGCCATGTAATAGTATACTGTTATTCGGTCAAAAACGTACTTTTAGCATGAGATAGTAAGAAATTGTCAATGCTCAGTATATGAGAATCTAGCATTACAAAGTCACGTGACGTATAATAATGATATTTAGGTCGGCTTTGTTTGTTTACATAAAAGAAAAGTAATCCCTAGTGTGCGGGCCTCTTGGGGGAGAATATGAAGACACGCCTGAATCGGTTTTCTAATTATTTATTCGCCTCTTCCCATTCCAGTGAAACCATGGGTAAAGTACGATGAACTGAAAAAACGACAATACTGGTCTGAGTTCATATGCAACATATAACAAATAGATTAGCCCCTGATCAGAAAACTCTTTAAGGCCCAATGCTCAAAGTAGCTAAACATAACAAGCATATGTCCTGCCAATCTGAGCCCAGAGAAACTAATAAAGTCCAATAAAGAATTTAATCTTGCTAGAAACACTTAAAACAAGTAATAAACTCATTTTCAACAAACCCTAGCAGGATTACAATAATTTCCAATTAAATTGAATTACCTTTACCAAATCTTTAAATAAGATTCCTTGCATGTAAAAGCATATTAAGATGTATTTCAAAAGTATGCAAAGTTCAGTGAAACTAAAGCAAACCATAGAAACATATCTTAAACATTTGCTGTTTGTCAAATTAATGGCTTAAAACATATAACATAAACTAGTAAAATGTACATTTTCACACATGTCACATGTCATGTGCTGTCTCCTGTGATGTTGTCATGTAATCTTCAAGTCTTTGTCTGATCAAGAATATTCGCGTCAACACTTGACGATCAAACTGAGTAGTCGCGACATCCGTTCCATCACGGAATAGCACTCAAATCACAACTCGAATTCATAAATCACAACTCAAAGCCTAGGCTGGTACAAACAAGTAGTCAAAAATTGCTAATGACCACTTACTACTTCATAATATGTAAACCTTACAGTAAAGCTTAGAAAATCTTGTAATTACATTTTGTAATAATGAAGTTATTAATTTTCAAACAAATTGAACAAATATAAACAAATGTACCAGCATAAGCAGAGCTCACTAAATAGCCTTTCACTTTGAATTTCAAACTCAATAATTGAAGTTTCGCGATAGCATTAATTTACTGCTCTCAACAAAGAACAGCGAGTTATTCTGCCTCTAAGATGATGCACAGTTTGTCTATTGGTCGCTTAAGCACATTTGTAGCTGTTTTCACGTTCACCTGGCGTACATAGCCGGTACGGTCGGGCATTGTCTCTACGATCACCCTAATTGGCCAGGAACTCCTCGGTGCCGTGGAGTCAACGATAAGCACGACATCTCCAACTCGACTGTTCCTTCGTTGCACGTGCCACTTCTGTCGCTCTTGAAGCAGCGGTAAGTATTCCCGAACCCAGCGCTGCCAAAACAAGTTTGCCATGTATTGGACTTGTCTCCAGCGTCTCCTGCAGTATCTGTCAGTCTTATTGAACAGCCCAGGAGGTAAGTTTGGATTCTGAGCCAGCAGCAGCAGATGGTTGGGAGTAAGCGCTTCTAGGTCGTCGCTACTGTCTGAGATTCTGGTTATTGGCCTGCTGTTAAGAACAGCCTCAACTTCACATAAGAGAGTTTGCAGTCCTTCATCATCGAGTACTTGCTCTCGTAGCGTACTATTCATGGCACTTCTGACCGACCTGATTAATCTCTCCCACACGCCACCATGATGCGATCCCGTAGGAGGATTAAATTTCCACTGAATGTCTTTTTGGAGCATTGCTTGTTCCACCTGGTCACAGTTCCATTCACTAATAGACTGGCGCAGCTCCCGCTCGGCACCAACACAATTAGTACCATTGTCCGAGCGCATGACTTGCACTTGTCCCCGACGTGCCACAAACCTGCGTAAAGCGTTTATGTATGAATCAGTGTCCAATGAATAGGCAACCTCCAAATGCACAGCTCTACTAGCCAAGCAGGTAAATATTACACCATACCGCTTAACTCTGCTGCGCTTCTGTTTAACCTCAAATGGTCCAAAGTAGTCTACACCGACCCTTGTGAAAGGTGGCTCATCTAGAGTCACACGGTCCTCTGGTAAGATGGCCATCTTCTGCTCCCCAACTGGAGACCTGTACTTGCGACAAGTGACACACTTACTGAGCAGTTTTCTGATGGCGGATGGGGCCCTGACTACCCAAAAATGTTGTCTTAAAGCAGCTAGTGTGTGGTTTCTTCCTGCATGCATGAGATCTTCGTGAAATTGTCGGAGTACTAGCGTTGTCAAAGGATGTTCTTTAGGAAGTATGGCAGGATGTTTGCTTTTCGCTGGCACACAAGATTTTTGAAGGCGACCGCCTACCCTTAAAACTCCATTCTTCAGAATCGGATCTAATTTTCTTATACTACTGTCTTTTTTCACATGAGATTGGCCTTTCTCCAAAGCCTTTATCTCTTCGTTGAAAACCTGCAATTGTACGTATGCAATGATGGAAGTTTCTGCTCGACTCAAATCACTGGTTGTGACTTTGCGCTGATTCTCATCTTCGATTGACTTTAATGAGAAATCATTTTTGCATCTGACACGCCTGAGCAGCTCATCTCTTATCTTCAAAATCCAGGCGATGCTTCTTTTCAGCTTGTACCAGAATGAGTACCGATGAATCAACTGGTCAATCATATCCGAATTTGCTGTGGAATTGTTCTGGTCACCCTAATGCTTCTTACTACAGCCTTCTTTACTTCTGGGTCATCTTGAACGGGCTTATGAACATCTTTTGGCGTGGTAGGCCAATCGTCTTCACTCAGATACAGGAAAGATGGTGCTTCTATCCACTGTTTCGTCCATCTAGCTTGATTGATAGACATGCCCCTAGATGCTACATCAGCAGGGTTGAGTTTTGTGCCTACATAACGCCATTCTTCTGGTAAAGAGCCTTCGTGTATCACTGTCAAGCGATTGGCTACGAAGGTATGTAATCTGGTTGTGGAGTTTCTGATGTACCTTAAAACAGTCATGCTATCACTCCAAAATACTGTTCTGTCAATTTTCACATCTAGCTCGCTCTTCAACATCTTGTCAGTTCTTACTGTGATTGTGGCAGCTGTAAGCTCAAGACGGGGCACAGTTATTTTCTTCAATGGAGCAACACGTGACTTTCCAATCACGAATGTACAATGCACTCTACCCTCGTTACTGTTCATACGCATGTATGTGACCATCCCATAGCCCCTTTCGCTAGCGTCTGCAAAATGGTGCAATACCACAGATCTCACGGTACCAAACTTGGGTGGCTTGAAACATCTGCTGACCTGGAAGTCAGACAGATTTCGAACATCCTGGAGCCACTTACAATATGTCTCTTTACACCTTTCTGGAATAGGGTCATCCAACCTAGTTCAAGCTGGCACAATTCTTGTAACAATGCTTTGGCGTTCAACAAAAGCGGAGCCAAGAAACCCAGAGGGTCGTATATACTACTCACTGTAGAGAGAATACCCCGGCGAGTATACGAATGGTCCTTAATGTTCACTGTGAAACTGAAGGTATCATATTCTGTGCACCAGCTAATGCCCAGTGACCTTTCTACGGGTAAAACGTCTTGATCCAGGTCCAAGTCTGCGATCTCCTTGGATCTCTCTGAAGCTGGAATGTGACTCATGACCTCTCTGTCATTGCTGATCCACTTGGAGATATGGAAACCACCATTACTAAGTACTGCTTGTAAATCGTCTACCATATATACAGCTTTGTTAACTGTTTGTACGGACTTCAAGCAGTCATCTACGTAGAAATGTCGTAATACGGTATTAACGAAATCTTCGTTGAAACGCCCTTGCTGGTCGAGCACTGCTTGTCGGAGAGCATAATTTGCACAGCTTGGAGAAGATGTAGAACCGAATAAATGGACTTTCATCTGGTATTCCACCACAGGGTTTTCTGAATCACCGTCTTTCCACCATAGGAAACGCTGGAAGCTTCTGTGTTTGGGCGTTACATGTACTTGATAAAACATACTTTCTATGTCACCCATAATCGCTACTTTTTCCTGCCTGAATCTGATCAGGGTACCAATGAGAGAGCTTGTAAGATTCGGTCCCTGTAACAATTGATCGTTGAGGGATATTCCTCGATATCTTGCTGCACAGTCGAAGACGACCCTTATCTTATTCTTCTTAGGATGGTACACGCCATGATGTGGTAAGTACCAAGTCTGACCATCTTCAGATCTTTCCTCTGACAACACTCTTTCGGCATATCCCTTGTTGATTACTTTGTTCATAAATTCTTTGTATTCTTCGCAACACTTTGCGTCTTTATTAAAGCGCTTGGAGAGCATCGTCAACCTTTGATCCGCTTGTTTTCTATTATTTGGCATTTTTACTTGCTTTGATTTAAATGGCAAATCAATTACGTAATGACCGTTCTCTTTTGAAATAGTCTTTGACATTATGTCCATGAAACACCGGCCTTCTCTAGAGGGCTATGGCTTGTCGTCAATTGTCCGCTCAGAGAAGTCTCTGTTAAAGTGGTCTCGAAGCTGATCTTCCAACGACGGATTTGTCATGATAAAGTTTGATCTGACCATATGGCTGGTACTGTCATCTGAGATATCTAGAGGACCGTTTACTACCCATCCGAAAATCGTCTTTATAGCAAAAGGACCACCGTTTTCACTTGGAATAATATCCCACGGTTCCATTGCCTTTGGTACATTAATGCCACTAAGCAGGTCAACTTCGCTGTCGATTCTTTCAACCGGTATGTTTCTAAGATGGGGCCAGCTTGCTATATCTTCTTCAGTTACTACTTCAATCTTTGAAAACGGCAATGACTTTTGTGTAAACACTGGTGGTAAATCAAGCGTATTATCGCCGTTCATGGAACTGATTTCAAGTTCACGAATCTTATGAGTCTCCTGCATCTTATCTTCTCCAATAGTCACCAAGTTAATTCTTGTTCTTTTACCTTCAACACCTAGCAAGTCAATAATTATGTCCGAGCAGAAAGTTGCTGTGCTACCAGAGTCTAGAAAAGCGTATGTTGTCACAAACTTGTCACTACGTTTATGTTTCAGCCTTACAGGAATGACTGGCAATGCTTGCACTCCAGCCCCAGTAGACGCTGCATAGGAACTGGCTTTGGCTGAGGCAGCGTCTTCAAAATTGTTACTACGCCTGGCTCCTTGTTGGTCTCTATTATCGCCATTGCGGGGCTCTACACGAAGAATGGTGGGGTGAGGCCGTTTACACTTCGCACAAACAAGTTTGTTTTTGCATGACCCTTTCATATGACCTGTCCTTATGCATGCAAAACACAGTCCCTTTGACTTCAGAAAAGAGTACCTGTCTGTTAAAGCTATCTGAGGAATGTTAGTACAGTTCTCTAGATTATGTTGACCATCACAGAACAAGCATGTTTTGACTAATGCTTGACTGCAAGCACTGGTACTGTCGGTTTTGACCACAGTTGCAATGGTCTTACTGCACTTCTTCCCTCTCTGTTCATTGTATGATCTTTTAGCTGGACCAGAGGAACTAATAACTTCTTTCCCGTACACTGGATCATTTGCCTTCTTGGCCTCTTTTCTAACAAACACAACGAGATGTTAAAATGTCACAGTTTTGTCCTTTGATCTTAAATCATACACCAAGTTTCTCCACGTATCATGCATGTAGTAAGGTAGTTTCTGAATAATAACTTTCAAGTTTTCTGAGTACTCGAGAACCTTTATAGCGTCTACACTCTCGACTGCGTATAAACACTCGCGCAAAAATATCGCGTATTCGTCAAGCCCTTTAGCTTGATCTTGCTTGATCACTGGCCATTCGAGTGCTTTCTTGACGTATGCTCTAGCAATAACGTATGAGTCACCGTATCGTTCTTGAAATTCACTTAAGCTGGCTTTGTAACCCCTTTTTGCCTCCAAGTTGGAATAGCCTGCCACAATTTTGTGAGCTTCTCCATAAGTGAATTGCAGTAAAAAGTTCAACCTTTCATCAAAAGAATCTGTATTTGCAGATACACGTGTATTGAATTGTCTTATAAAGCGTGTATACTCTAGTGGATTACCACTGAATTTCTGTATTTCTGCGTCCAAAAGTCACTTGCTTTGCCTGTTCACTTTGCTGATTAGGCTCTACCGGTTCAACAGGCTTTGTGAGACGCGTTTCCGTCTTAATTTCATTCTTGAACATTTCTGTCCAAATCGGATCACTATTCTGTTTTACTTTATCAACACCAATATTCATCATATCCTCCACGTACTGATCCTCCATCATACTTTTCTCCAACTGTTCTATAACCTTTGCTTTGGCATCACTGATTTTTAACTCAGTCTTTAAAGTGTATGCTTCTTCCTTTTGCTGCAACTTAAACTTTTCCTCCTCGAGTTTTTGTTTTTCTGCGAGTGTTTCTGTTTTAGCAATTAACTCTGCTTTTCTCTGACTTTCTTTTAAGAGAGCCGCTGACAACATGCTCGATACACTGGAGCTAGCACCGAACCGCGAGTTTAAATATTTAGAATCGTGTCTGTCAGCGAACAATCTTGACTTTCGCGAAACAAAGCTCACTGCCCTTTCCTTTAGCTCCAGAAATTTCTGTAAGGATTCTTCGATTGGTTCATTGTCTTCTATCTTTTGTTCTTCACTCAACAATTGTTGGTATTCACCATGCGACTCTAGAAACTGTTCGTAATTGTTAAGCCAGTCTGCGTGTTCTGATTTTACTGATGTAAGCTCACCGTCACTTTCAATTAATCCCTCTAGGTATTCAGACTGACATTTTAACCTTCTCAAAAGTTTATTTCTTTCAACTCTTTTCAAGTCCACCACGTAATGAAGACCCTTATCTGTCATTGTTCTTTGGCGTTGTTTTTCTTCATCCATGTCGAATCATGTAATTGTTCATAACATGTGCGGGCCTCTTGGGGGAGAATATGAAGACACGCCTGAATCGGTTTTCTAATTATTTATTCGCCTCTTCCCATTCCAGTGAAACCATGGGTAAAGTACGATGAACTGAAAAAACGACAATACTGGTCTGAGTTCATATGCAACATATAAGAAATAGATTAGCCCCTGATCAGAAAACTCTTTAAGGCCCAATGCTCAAAGTAGCTAAACATAACAAGCATATGTCCTGCCAATCTGAGCCCAGAGAAACTAATAAAGTCCAATAAAGAATTTAATCTTGCTAGAAACACTTAAAACAAGTAATAAATGGGCAGAGTAGTCTGAACAAGCCTAGATCTATACTATAACAGTCATCGCAAATCAAGATAAACAGTGACCCCTGCACTACTAGTAAAACTTTGAAGTAAACAATATTTCCGTGACTGATCGATTTTCCTACAACATAGGGTGTAGATAAAGTTAAATACTTATTTGAAGCTGTGCATTGCCTTTCTACCTTTATTACGTCGAAGTGTGAGTTCGTTTGCAACTCGGATGTGTGATCAGTACAACTATTGTAAAGTTTTAACTCGTCCTTGAGATAATAATCCAATTCATATCAAATAGATAAAGTGCTACAGGTAAGATATATATAGTTACCTGTGTTAGGCATACTTCTGTTACATCTTCACGCGTCGTGGTAAATAAGCTTATCGAACAGTAGATTCGTAGTGAAACTGGATACACCGGACTTTTAACAGTACAGAACCTAACACGATATTCTTGGGAAGTATTATGCATTTGTTGCATTATGTGTATGACTTCATTTTGGATACTAACTCGCAACCTTCTTAGAAAATTTACTTCACCACGTATGCCTTGTAGCATATTTCGAAACTCCTGAATATTTTCATTTTGTTTAGTATATTTCGACAAAGTGATACTTAAAGTAGCCTCAGCACATTGAATGTCTTCATTCATTTAAGACATCAATTGTTCAAAATCTTCAAAATCTATGACTGATGTTGCATGCTAGCCATTTCGCTCTAGTAGTCGAGATCTCATTTGTTTTATAAAAAACAACGTTATCTTGAATAACGAGCCATATATAAATGGCACAAACAAATATTCTGCCAAACTATATAATGTGTTTCGACACATGGTCATCTGAAATGATAACCAAAAGTAAGAACATTTAGTCCTGACGCGAACAGATTTACATAAGAAGCCTAATTTAAGACCAACACAGCTCACATCCTTACGTATGAGTATTTGTTTTCTTTACTTGAATACTGTTATAATCAAAGAGCGATTTTCTAATCGACCTTCGAGTAACTCTGTTTATATTTTTATATGACCTTTCAAAATTTGTTTCTGAACTTTGATCACTGTCCGAAAAATGGGATTCAGTATACATGTGTTATCATACTCAACGAAGTATACGTTTACCTTCGTCATTGACTCTTGCCTGTCGTGACATCATTATATCACGCAGTTCAGCGAGTGGAATATCATCTTCCTCAGAGCTACTACTTTCTAAACACTCTCGGCGATACCTATCTGTTATCATTGTTTGTTTCTCAGGTCATCATCTCCTTCTGATTCAGAACAAGAGGTAATTGGTGGAACAACATAATTTGATGGTCGTAACTTTTTACCATTTTATCTACAGGAATTTCCCATTCGTTAACATTGCCGTATCTAAACGTGTCCTGCATGTACCTTAGTGGTGGAGCCATTTAATTGGTTTTTCATGATATATGTAACAGGGGATGTGTTTTCAATGATACGGTAGAATGGCTTCCATTTAGTTTCTAATTTAGACCGTCTTCTATTGTTTTTATAGTAGACAGGGTCACCTACCTTTAAAAGAACATCTTTTCTATTTTTATTTGCCAATGTATTTTTTTCTTTTCTTTTGTGCCTTTTTCCTGTTCTTATGTACTAAACGAAAGATTGTATGCTGTTGTTCCAAAGCAATTTTATGTGTTTTTTTACCATGGTATTTTATATCTTGGTGTCAATAGGTTATCAATTGGGAGTATAACCTCACAGTTATACAAGAAGAAGAAAGGTGATTTCTTTTTGTGGATTCGTTTACACCGCATCTTATAGCCAAAGCCTGATTCAAAAACATATCCCAAGTATCTTCAATAGTGTTTTTTGAGATTTCAAAGTTCGATGATATGTTTCAATCAAACCATTACTTTGTGGGTGATAAAATGACGTAATCAAGTGGCGAATAGTGAGTGCTGCCAGCGTTTCCTTAACAACAGAAAAACAGGAAATGCATGAGTAGGTGAACTGGCCGCCGTAATATAACTGAGAAATTGTTAAAACGGCGTTAAACCCCAATCAATCAATTCCTTAACAACAGCATTTGCATTTTCGGACCCGTTATTCATGTTTTAAGTCTAGTTTCAATTTGAGTATGACCTCAACTTTATGTTGTTCTTCTGCCATATTAAGATTTTTTTTGTATGTTGGCTTTGTAACCTTGTCCGAAAATTGGGGCTTTCAACTTGCATAATCCATTCGGATCAAAACGATTGGAATTGTGAGCATCTATTTCATAAGTTTTGCTACTTATGTCAGGGTCGTTCAAAGGGAAATTATCCGTTTGTTCCGAGCTATGTGGCACAAGTGAAAGTAAGTCAGCAACCGAATACTCCGTGCCTGGATGATACAGTTACAGTTATAGCCAGCAATGGAAAGAGCTGATAATGAAATCATTTTGTTTTGTATAGGCAATTCCAAGTAGCACTTTAGGGTTCGATGGTCACACATAATGGTGAACTTAGCATTATGCTAATAAAGATCCAGTTTCTCGAGAGCAATGGATATTGCATAAGCCTCTTTTTCGAGTGTAGACCAACATGTCTGGGTATTACCTAACCTATGTGAAAGATAGTAAATAGGTCATTCAACTGTTGACCCAGATTCATCAACAGTTTGAGTCAGACTGGCACCTATGCATTTATCACTAGCATCACTATAGATCGTGTCAGGAATAATTTGGTCTTGAAAACAAAGGAGTGATATTTGTTAAAGTGCGTTCTTGAGTTCATCGAAAGCTGGCCGACTTTCATCAGTCCATTTGAACTTGGCATACTTTCGAGTCAGTGCTATAATTGGTTTAGCTACCTTGGAAAGATAATCTTCATGACGTGTGTCGCACTCATTTGCATTATAACCTACTACTTGTCACTTGAAACAGACAACTTGCTTACGCCGTGCCTGATATCATACAGTAGCTTCACGTAGGTTAAGATCGTGTTTGCTTAACAAACAATCTCTTATATGATGCCATTTTTTCTTACAGTAATGACAATTGTCTTTCCATCGAGCGTGATCAACTTCCATATGAACGTACGCCTTGTGTATTAGACAAATTACCTGAATTTTATCCAATTCCTACTGAAAACGTTTTTTGCAAATTTTGTTCAAGTCCTGTGATAATGACGGCGGCATTGAAGTTATCGGGGTTTTCGCTCATGACTCTCATTTTCATTGCATCTTTGTACAAACCATCTATAAATTAGCATATCAATGGATTTTGTGCATCATCATTTGACTGTCCCTCGAAAGCGCCCTCGATCAACGCCAACAGTCGTTTAGCGTAAACCTGTACAGTTTCCTTGAGCCATTGTTTGACTTTTCGCAAAAGCAATAGTGCATGTTGCGAATCAACAACATCCCAAAAATTCATTTTTAACTCAGCCTTTATTCAATTCCATTCATGTTGGATTTACTTCTAAATATCTCTTCAAAAAGTCACTGACTGGACCTTTACTTGCTTGATAAGCTACTAATTTAATTCGGTCATCAGGTACACTTGATAGAGTTGCAAACTGTTCGATACTTTTGATCCAATCTTTATATTCTTTTGGATTTGCAAATTACAATTGTCCCGAATCATACTGTCCACGACAGTACAAGTCGACATCACAAGTCCGAACGGTAAACATAATTGTCCAAATGTAATCCTGTTCACGGCACCATAAATAAATGCGTACCTCTTATGTGAAACACAGGGGCACCGCATCTTAAATGTAAAAGTAATTGCGTTATGTTCTACATCTTTATTTACTAAAGAGGATATTGTCTACGTATCAAACTAAAAATCATTCTAAATTATTACGCAAACTCTTATACGTGTCTCACACATTTCAGTTCCATCAATAAGCCCCTGTCGCTTTTTGAGCGTAAGGCTTATATACCTGGCTTCTCACCATGGTAACATCGTGACCTACTGAAATCATATGCGTGGCATGTTCGCAAGGGCCATTGTACCACATTGCCACAATGTTTTCATATATATCCTATAATTATTATTTCATTCATGAAGATTTTCTACAGTTTGTGCATATATGATTTCATGTTGGAAAGGGTTGAATTATGCCGAGTATGAAGGAAAGGTAAAACATACTATATTTTAAATCAATACAAACAATTATATAGCACAATGTCCCCTACGTACATGTATATGCTACGCACATGCCACAAATCTATATCTGAGCACTTACGTCATAATGTTACCTTGGAAACAAACTGTGTATTGGAAAGCCACCTTCTTGTAGGAGTGGCGTAGTAGTCCAGTGGTTAACACAATGGACTGTCGATCAAGAGGTCTTGGGTTCAAATCCCGGTCCAGGTTCTAGAAATTTAAGGGGTGCTTTTAAGCGTCTCCCATATTGGGAGTTTTCCTTGTCCATTCCATTTTTTTAAAATTTGTGTGAGAAACACTAAAGATGTATTGTACATGCTTAATATTGATTTGCATGCTATGTCCATTTCTTAGATAGGTCAAAAGGAAGTATTTAATTTTCGATAGACGACCATTATAGCATTATGGGTTATGCTTCGTTCCCAACAAATGAAACAACACAGAAAACTTTTATAAAAATAAAGATCATTATTAGAACTACCAAAATAGTCAAGAAAACTTATGAAGTCCCGCACTGAATTTTACTTTTAATTTCAGATTTTTAGGAATTTTAGGATGTTCTGAAAATGGCTCTTAAGGATGTGCGTGAAGTTAGCCGGAGTAGCCGGAACAGCCGGAATAGCCGGAACTCCGGCTACTCCGGCTGTATCAACCAGCCGGAACAGCCGGAGTTCCGGCTACTCCGGCTGCATTAACCAGCCGGAATAGCCGGAGTTCCGGCTACTCCGGTTGTATAAACCGGCCGGATTAGCTGTATTTCCTATTACTTCGACTGTACTTACCAGCCGAATATCATCATTCCGGCTACTCCGGCTGTATTAACCAGCCGGAACTCAGGCTTCTCCGGCTGTATAAACCAGCCGGAACAGCTGGAACTCCGTCTACACCGACTGTATTTACCAGCCGTTAAAGTCGGAACTCCAGCTACGTCGGCTGTATTAACCAGTCGGAACCGTCGGCTGTATTAACCATCCTGAACAGCCGGAACTCCGACAACTTCGACTGTATTAACCAGTCGGAACAGGCGGGACTTCGACTGTATTAACCAGCCGGAACAGGCGGAACTCCGGCTGTATTAACCAGCCGGAACAGGCTGAACTCCGGCTGTATAAACCAGCCGGAACAGGCGGATCTCCGGCTGTATAAACCAGCCGGAACAGTCGGAACTACGGCTGTATAAACCAGCCGGAACAGGCTGAACTCGAGCTGTTTAAACCAGCCGGAACAGGCTGAACTCTGGCTGTATAAACCAGCCGGAACAGACGGAACTACGGCTGTATAAACCAGCCGGAACAGGCGGAACTCCGGCTGTATAAACCAGCCGGAACAGGCTGAACAGATGGAACTCCCTCTACACCGACCGTATTAACAAACCGGAACTCCAGCTGCGTCGGCTGTATAAACCAGCCGGAACAGAGGGAATTCCAGTAACACAAGCTGTATTAACCAGCCGAAACAAGCGAAACACCGGGAACTCCGACTGTATTAACCATGCATGCTTCAATCCACCGTCCAATCAGTCTATCTCGAGCAATAGTCACGCCAAAACGAGGGTGGGAGCCGCTCTGTCGGCCCAACTCCGGCTGGGTTTTTACAGCCTGCTGCGATAAATCCGGGTGGAATCCGCCTAGCGTGTCTTGGAGCCAGAGTGTGTCACTTTCACCTGACATATGCCAGGATGCCAGTTAAACTCTCTAATATCGAGCAATATACAGCCGGAGTTGGGCTGTAGACTTGGCCAAACTGCCAACTTCATCTGAACATGGCAGCCAGCTGCGATAAATCCGGGTGGAATCCGGCTAGTGCGATTCGGAGCCAGACTGAGGCGCTTTCACCTGGCATGCTTCAATCCACCGTCCAATCCATCTATCTCGAACAATAGGCACGCCAAAACGAGGGTGAGACCACTCTGTCGGCCCAACTCCGGCTGGGTTTTGCAGCCGGCTGCGATACATCCGGGTGGAATCCGGCTAGCGTGTCTGGGAGCCAGAGTGTGTCTCTTTCATTTGACATATATGTCAGGATGCCAGTTAAACTCTCTAATTTCCAGCCGGAGTTGGCCGGAGTTGGCCGGAGTTGGGCTGCCAGAACGCCAACTTCATGTGAACATTGCAGCCAGCTGCAATAAATCCGGGCGGAATCCAGCTAGTGTAACTCGGAGCCAGAGTGAGGCACTTTCACCTGACACATGTCACGATGCCAGTTAAGCTTTCTAATTCGAACAGGACGGGTGCAAAATCGGGAATATGTCGGGAAATCCCAACTCCGGCTGGGGTTTGCAGCCGGCTGCGATACATCCGGGTGGAATCCGGCAGCATTTCTGGGAGCCAGAGTGTGTCACTTTCACCTGACATATATGTCAGGATGCCAGTTAAACTCTCGATTATCCAGCAATTTCCAGCCGGAGTTAGCCGGAGATGGCCTGCCAAAACGACAACTTCATGTGAACATTGCAGCCAGCTGCGATAAATCCGGGCGGAATCCGGCTAGTGCAACTCGGAGCCAGAGTGAGGCACTTTCACCTGACACATGTCACGATACCAGTTAAGGTCTCTAATTCGAACAGGACGGGTGCAAAGTCGGGAATATGTCGGGAAATCCCAACTCCGGCTGTGCATGGCAGCCGGCTGACGGAACTTGGTGAAACCGGATGTCATGCAACAGGAAGTCAGTTTGCGGCGCTTTCACTTGACATGCTTCAATCCACCGTACAATCCATCTATCTCGAGCAATAGGCACGCCAAAACGAGGGTGGGAGCCACTCTGTCGGCCCAACTCCGGCTATGTTTTACAGCCTGCTGCGATAAATCCGGGTGGAATCCGCCTAGCGTGTCTGGGAGCCAGAGTGTGTCACTTTCACCTGACATATGCCAGGATGCCAGTTAAACTCTCTAATATCGAGCAATATACAGCCGGAGTTGGGCTGTAGACTTGGCCAAACTGCCAACTTCATCTGAACATGGCAGCCAGCTGCGATAAATCTGGGTGGAATCCGGGTAGTGCGACTCGGAGCCAGACTGAGGCGCTTTCACCTGGCATGCTTCAATCCACCGTCCAATCCATCTATCTCGAACAATAGGCACGCCAAAACGAGGGTGAGACCACTCTGTCGGCCCAACTCCGGCTGGGTTTTGCAGCCGGCTGCGATACATCCGGGTGGAATCCGGCTAGCGTGTCTGGGAGCCAGAGTGTGTCTCTTTCATTTGACATATATGTCAGGATGCCAGTTAAACTCTCTAATTTCCAGCCGGAGTTGGCCGGAGTTGGCCGGAGTTGGGCTGCCAGAACGCCAACTTCATGTGAACATTGCAGCCAGCTGCGATAAATCCGGGCGGAATCCGGCTAGTGCAACTCGGAGCCAGACTGAGGCGCTTTCACCTGACATGCTTCAATCCACTGTCCAATCCATCTATCTCGAACAATAGGCACGCCAAAACGAGGGTGAGACCACTCTGTCGGCCCAACTCCGGCTGGGTTTTGCAGCCGGCTGCGATACATCCGGGTGGAATCCGGTCGTGTCTGGGAGCCAGAGTGTGTCTCTTTCATTTGACATATATGTCAGGATGCCAGTTAAATTCTAATTTCCAGCCGAAGTTGGCCGGAGTTGGCCGGAGTTGGGCTGCCAGAACGCCAACTTCATGTGAACATTGCAGCCAGCTGCGATAAATCCGGGCGGAATCCGGCTAGTGCAACTCGGAGCCAGAGTGAGGCACTTTCACCTGACACATGTCACGATGCCAGTTAAGCTTTCTAATTCGAACAGGACGGGTGCAAAATCGGGAATATGTCGGGAAATCCCAACTCCGGCTGGGGTTTGCAGCCGGCTGCGATACATCCGGGTGGAATCCGGCTAGCGTTTCTGGGAGCCAGAGTGTGTCACTTTCACCTGACATATATGTCAGGATGCCAGTTAAACTCTCGAATATCCAGCAATTTCCAGCCGGAGTTAGCCGGAGTTGGCCTGCCAAAACGACAACTTCATGTGAACATTGCAGCCAGCTGCGATGAATCCGGGCGGAATCCGGCTAGTGCAACTCGGAGCCAGAGTGAGGCACGTTCACCTGACACATGTCACGATGCCAGTTAAGGTCTCTAATTCGAACAGGACGGGTGCAAAGTCGGGAATATGTCGGGAAATCCCAACTCCGGCTGTGCATGGCACCCGGCTGACGAAACTTAGCGAAACTGGATGTCATGCAACAGGAAGTCAGTTTGCGGCGCTTTCACCTGGCATGCTTCAATCAACCGTCCAATCCATCTATCTCGAGCAATAGGCACGCCAAAACGAGGGTGGGAGCCACTCTGTCGGCCCAACTCCGGCTGGGTTTTGCAGCCTGCTGCGATAAATCCGGGTGGAATCCGCCTAGCGTGTCTGGGAGCCAGAGTGTGTCACTTTCACCTGACATATGCCAGGATGCCAGTTAAACTCTCTAATATCGAGCAATATACAGCCGGAGTTGGGCTGTAGACTTGGCCAAACTGCCAAATTCATCTGAACATGGCAGCCAGCTGCGATAAATCCGGGTGGAATCCGGCTAGTGCGACTCGGAGCCAGACTGAGGCGCTTTTACCTGGCATGCTTCAATCCACCGTCCAATCCATCTATCTCGAACAATAGGCACGCCAAAACGAGGGTGAGACCACTCTGTCGGCCGAACTCCGGCTGGGTTTTGCAGCCAGCTGCGATACATCCGGGTGGAATCCGGCTAGCGTGTCTGGGAGCCAGAGTGTGTCTCTTTCATTTCACATATATGTCAGGATGCCAGTTAAACTCTCTAATTTCCAGCCGGAGTTGGCCGGAGTTGGCCGGAGTTGGGCTGCCAGAACACCAACTTCATGTGAACATTGCAGCCAGCTGCGATAAATCCGGGCGGAATCCGGCTAGTGCAACTCGGAGCCAGAGTGAGGCACTTTCACCTGACACATGTCACGATGCCAGTTAAGCTTTCTAATTCGAACAGGACGGGTGCAAAATCGGGAATATGTCGGGAAATCCCAACTCCGGCTGGGGTTTGCAGCCGGCTGCGATACATCCGGGTGGAATCCGGCTAGCGTGTGTGGGAGCCAGAGTGTGTCTCTTTCATTTGACATATATGTCAGGATGCCAGTTAAACTCTCTAATTTCCAGCCGGAGTTGGCCGGAGTTGGCCGGAGTTGGGCTGCCAGAACGCCAACTTCATGTGAACATTGCAGCCAGCTGCGATAAATCCGGGCGGAATCCGGCTAGTGCAACTCGGAGCCAGACTGAGGCGCTTTCACCTGGCATGCTTCAATCCACTGTCCAATCCATCTATCTCGAACAATAGGCACGCCAAAACGAGGGTGAGACCACTCTGTCGGCCCAACTCCGGCTGGGTTTTGCAGCCGGCTGCGATACATCCGGGTGGAATCCGGCGTGTCTGGGAGCCAGAGTGTGTCTCTTTCATTTGACATATATGTCAGGATGCCAGTTAAACTCTAATTTCCAGCCGAAGTTGGCCGGAGTTGGCCGGGGTTGGGCTGCCAGAACGCCAACTTCATGTGAACATTGCAGCCAGCTGCGATAAATCCGGGCGGAATTCGGCTAGTGCAACTCGGAGCCAGAGTGAGGCACTTTCACCTGACACATGTCACGATGCCAGTTAAGCTTTCTAATTCGAACAGGACGGGTGCAAAATCGGGAATATGTCGGGAAATCCCAACTCCGGCTGGGGTTTGCAGCCGGCTGCGATACATCCGGGTGGAATCCGGCTAGCGTTTCTGGGAGCCAGAGTGTGTCACTTTCACCTGACATATATGTCAGGATGCCAGTTAAACTCTCGAATATCCAGCAATTTCCAGCCGGAGTTAGCCGGAGTTGGCCTGCCAAAACGACAACTTCATGTGAACATTGCAGCCAGCTGCGATGAATCCGGGCGGAATCCGGCTAGTGCAACTCGGAGCCAGAGTGAGGCACGTTCACCTGACACATGTCACGATGCCAGTTAAGGTCTCTAATTCGAACAGGACGGGTGCAAAGTCGGGAATATGTCGGGAAATCCCAACTCCGGCTGTGCATGGCACCCGGCTGACGAAACTTAGCGAAACTGGATGTCATGCAACAGGAAGTCAGTTTGCGGCGCTTTCACCTGGCATGCTTCAATCAACCGTCCAATCCATCTATCTCGAGCAATAGGCACGCCAAAACGAGGGTGGGAGCCACTCTGTCGGCCCAACTCCGGCTGGGTTTTGCAGCCTGCTGCGATAAATCCGGGTGGAATCCGCCTAGCGTGTCTGGGAGCCAGAGTGTGTCACTTTCACCTGACATATGCCAGGATGCCAGTTAAACTCTCTAATATCGAGCAATATACAGCCGGAGTTGGGCTGTAGACTTGGCCAAACTGCCAAATTCATCTGAACATGGCAGCCAGCTGCGATAAATCCGGGTGGAATCCGGCTAGTGCGACTCGGAGCCAGACTGAGGCGCTTTTACCTGGCATGCTTCAATCCACCGTCCAATCCATCTATCTCGAACAATAGGCACGCCAAAACGAGGGTGAGACCACTCTGTCGGCCGAACTCCGGCTGGGTTTTGCAGCCAGCTGCGATACATCCGGGTGGAATCCGGCTAGCGTGTCTGGGAGCCAGAGTGTGTCTCTTTCATTTCACATATATGTCAGGATGCCAGTTAAACTCTCTAATTTCCAGCCGGAGTTGGCCGGAGTTGGCCGGAGTTGGGCTGCCAGAACACCAACTTCATGTGAACATTGCAGCCAGCTGCGATAAATCCGGGCGGAATCCGGCTAGTGCAACTCGGAGCCAGAGTGAGGCACGTTCACCTGACACATGTCACGATGCCAGTTAAGCTCTCTAACTCGAACAGGACGGGTGCAAAGTCGGGAATATGTCGGGAAATCCCAACTCCGGCTGTGCATGGCACCCGGCTGACGAAACTTGGCGAAACCAGATGTCATGCAACAGGAAGTCATTTTGAGTTGCTTTCACCTGGCATGCTTCAATCTACCGTCCAATCCATCTATTTCGAGCAATAGGCACGCCAAAACGAGGGTGGGAGCCACTCTGTCGGCCAACTCCGGCTGGGTTTTACAGCCTGCTGCGATAAATCCGGTTGGAATCCGCCTAGCGTGTCTGGGAGCCAGAGTGTGTCACTTTCACCTGACATATGCCAGGATGCCAGTTAAACTCTCTAATATCGAGCAATATACAGCCGGAGTTGGGCTGTAGACTTGGCCAAACTGCCAACTTCATCTGAACATGGCAGCCAGCTGCGATAAATCCGGGTGAAATCCGGCTAGTGCGACTCGGAGCCAGACTGGGGCGCTTTCCCCTGGCATGCGTCAATCTACCGTCCAATCCATCTATCTCGAACAATAGGCACGCCAAAACGAGGGTGAGACCACTCTGTCGGCCCAACTTCGGCTGGGTTTTGCAGCCGGCTGCGATACATCCGGGTGGAATCCGGCTAGTGCAACTCGCAGCCAGAGTGAGGCACTTTCACGTGACACATGTCATGATGCCAGTTAAGCTCTCTAATCCGAACATGACGGGTGCAAAATCGGGAATATGTCGGGAAATCCCAACTCCAGCTGTGCATGGCAGCCGGCTGACGGAGCTTGGCGAAACCGGATGTCATGAAACAGGACGTCAGTTTGAGGCGCTTTCACCTGGCATGCTTCAATCCACCGTCCAATCGATCTATCTCGAGCAATAGGCACGCCAAAACGAGGGTGGGAGCCACTTTGTCGGCCCAACTCCGGCTGGGTTTTGCAGCCAGCTGCGATAAATCCGGGTGGAATCCGCCTAGCGTGTCTGGGAGCCAGAGTGTGTCACTTTCACCTGACATATGCCAAGATGGCAGTTAAACTCTCTAATATCGAGCAATATACAGCCGGAGTTGGGCTGTAGTCTTGGCCAAACTGCCAACTTTATCTGAATATGGCAGCCAGCTGCGATAAATCCGGGTGAAATCCGGCTAGTGCGACTCGGAGCCAGACTGAGGCGCTTTCACCTGGCATGCTTCAATCCACCGTTCAATCCATCTATCTCGAACAATAGGAACGCCAAAACGAGGGTGAGACCACTCTGTCGAGCTAACTTCGGCTGGGTTTTGCAGCCGGCTTCGATACATCCGGTTGGAATCCGGCTAGCGTGTCTGGGAGCCAGAGTGTGTCACTTTCATTTGCTTATATGTAAGGATGCCAGTTAAACTCTCTAATTTCCAGCCGGAGTTAGCCGGAGTTGGGCTGCCAAAACGCCAACTTCATGTGAACATTGCAGCCAGCTGCGATAAATCCGGGCGGAATCCGGCTAGTGCAACTCGGAGCCAGAGTGAGGCACTTTCACCTGACACATGTCACGATGCCAGTTAAGCTTTCTAATTCGAACAGAACGGGTGCAAAGTCGGGAATATGTCGGGAAATACCAACTCCGGCTGGGTTTTGCAGCCGGCTGCGATACATCCGGGTGGAATCCGGCTAGCGTTTCTGGGAGCCAGTTAAACTCTAATATCCAGCAATTTCCAGCCGGAGTTAGCCGGAGTTGGGCTGCCAAAACGCCAACTTCATGTGAACATTGCAGCCGGCTGCGATGAATCCGGTCGGAATCCGGCTAGTGCAACTCGGAGCCAGAGTGAGGCACTTTCACGTGACACATGTCACGATGCCAGTTAAGCTCTCTAATTCGAACAGGACGGGTGCAAAGTCGGGAATATGTCGGGAAATCCCAAATCCGGCTGTGCATGGCAGGAACTGACGGAACATGCTGACGGAACTTGGCGAAACCCGATGTCATGCAACAGGAAGTCAGTTTGAGGCGCTTTCACCTGGCATGCTTCAATCCACCGTCCAATCCATCTATCTCGAGCAATAGGCACGCCAAAACGAGGGTGGGAGCCACTCTGTCGGCCCAACTCCGGCTGGGTTTTGCAGCCGGCTGCGATAAATCCGGGTGGAATCCGCCTAGCGTGTCTGGGAGCCAGAGTGTGTCACTTTCACCTGACATATGCCAGGATGCCAGTTAAACTCTCTAATATCAAGCAATATACAGCCGGAGTTGGGCTGTAAACTTGGCCAAACTGCCAACTTCAGCTGCGATAAATCCGGGTGAAATCCGGCTAGTGCGACTCGGAGCCAGACTGAGGCGCTTTCACCTGGCATGCTTCAGTCCACCGTCCAATCCATCTATCTCGAACAATAGGCCTAACTTCCTAGGCTACGCGTTTTTTATAGTTTGGTTAACGAGCTAAGAAAAAAGTTTCCGGCGATGTTTTTGCTTATTCTCAATATTAAGATTTTTAAATAAATGGGTAATCTTTCAAAAATGAATGATGTTTCATTTTAATTACAACAAATTACAGTATAATTCTAGAAACTGTAAAAACAACGTTAACCAAACTATGCAATAGGCAGGGCCGTAACGTGACATTCTATTATTTGTAAATGCAGCATGTCATCGCTTGGCGATTTTGGTCATTCTTATTTAATAGACGACAAGGTGTCATCGGTTCCCATATATTAAGTTGTCTCTGCTTCCTTCCGTTATGAATACTTCGCTGTTTTCACGATTTCATACGCTTTCTAAAATTCATTGGATTCGTATTCGGTTTTTCATGTTTCAATCGAGATGAACGATTCGTACCAACTGGTTTTCGCTCTTTGCTCTTTGGGAACTGACTTGACCATTTTCTTTCGTTTATTTTTCAGTTCTCTTCTGGCATGTTCAAAACGATTAAACTGATATTACAAACAAACAAAACAGGCTTAATAATTATTGCTATATGTAAACTATACATGTGAACTTTCATAATGCTCAATCTTGATCATAAATATCTTTAATTGACTTCGTATTTGTTTTATATACTCCCGTTTTTGCTATCATACTTCTGTTACTTCTTGTTCGAAATATTTACATCCTGTCTGCTAGCACAGGTTATTTAAATATATTTAACTGCGCCTGTTTCCTTTAAGTCATGCTTCAAAATCATGCACGGCGTCTTTGATTATTTGCATCAAAATCCTTCTTGTAATTAATTGTTTTAAAAGGATTTGCTTGGTGTTAGCAGGGACACTATATTACAGCAGGGTCTTTCAAATAGTACTATTTGAAAGACCCTGATTACAGGGATATGAAACGAATCGATAAGCTCCGTTATCTTCGCCTCGCTGTAAGAAAAGCGGACATTAGCCCCTCTGGTCATTATCCACTTCGTAAATTCATTTCCGCGATGGCAATCGATGTAGATAGACAGATGTTTTATTAAAATTAAAAAGGAATAACCGAGAATGTAAGTACATAACATAATTTCTATCTTTATTTCTTACATTTACGTTAATTTTGAGCTTGTATTTAAATTGTGGTAAAAAAAGTCAAAACGAAGAATACAGGCTATGTGTAGGACCGTCATGTGTTCTATATTGTCGTTAGAAACATATTTAAATTATATATTATAAAGGATCAATGATCAAACTTTGTTCTAATCATTTTAATATAGATGATGTTTGCCGAGAATTTTCTAGAATTGTTTGTGAAAACTTGTGAGAAAATGAGATGAACTTTAAAAAAGATGACAGCCATTTTGTCAAAATAACAAATAGGTGCTATGCAAAACATCTTTTAGTGTTCAATAGTGCTGTTATAAACACATTCAAAGGTCAGATTGTAAATGTTAAATGATCAATCTTGGCTTAAATTATCTTTACAAACCTGTTGTATGCAATGAAAGTCTAATATTGTTGGAGAAAAACATTATAACAAATGCGATGAATTTTAACAAAACTGTGGTCAATAAAGTCAAATTTAAGAAATCAGGCTATGTGTAGGACCGTCCTGTGTTCTATATTGCCGTTAGAACACATTTCAATGCTATATTATAAATGATGAATGATCAAACTTTGTTCTAATTATTTTAATATAGCTGATGTTTGCCGAGAATTATCTAGAATTGTTTGTGAAAACTTGTGAATAATTTCAATGTATGTCAAAGAAGTGTCTGTGTGGGGAGCCGGACAAAAGATCCCATGGACAAAAGATCCCATGCTGTTTTTAGCAGGGTGGACAAAAGCTCCCACATCATTTTTACAGGGTGGACAAAAGATCCCATGTTATTTTAACAGGGTGGACAAAAGCTCCCGCATCATTTTGGCAGGGTGGACAAAAGATCCCACTTATAATATATATCAGTCAGTAATAAAGAGATTGAAATGAATAAACGTCTGTATTCGTCTGTGTGTGTTCCCAGCTCCAGGAAGTTAGAATGAAATTAATAGACTTCTATGGAATAAATATATCCTCTCTGCAGTAGTGAATTTACTATTAATCAAAGTATATGTAGCAACTGCATACTTTGAGCAGTATAATAATCCCTGATAAAAGTAAATATATAATGCCAGATGATGGTAACTTGGTCAAAATATGAGAAGCAGATAATCAAAAGTGATTGTATCTTAAAGTTTTAAATTTTGAAATAAAAACAATAACTGATAATGAAACAAATATTTTGATTGATAACGGAATAGTTGGTTATTGAAAACATGGGATTATCTCTTGATTGAATTGTCCCAAACAATGAAATATATACAATTCTAAAGAGGCTTACCATATCACAATATACCAGAAGTCAGGGTGACTTATGTTATGTAACATTATGCAATAATTTCCGGCCTTGTCACATGTGTGTTGGTTACACACTAATTAACTGGTTTTATAACCCCGTTATTGTGCATACATGTAGGGACTTAAGCTAATTGGCCATTAAAGTCTTCTTATATAACCCTTCTCAACATTCTTAAATTCTGCAGCAGACAAATTCGAAATCATCCTTGGCAATAAATTTTGCAAATATATCTATTTATAAGATTGTAAATGTAATTATGATTAAAATAAAAGGCAAAAAATGTTCATAAAAGCAAAAAAATGCTCATGAATCTTGACTGTCAAGCAATTTCTGTTTTCTATTTTTTTTTTATCAAAAGAAGTTTATTATTATTTATATGTCACAGTTGAATTGGACGTAGATATTGGCTAATAAGTAGTTAAAAATAAATCTTAAAATAAAATTCCATATTTAGATATCATGTGTCCTCTTATGCTTGAAAAGGATGCATTCATCGCATATTTCATCAATATTCAAATCCAAATCCTAGGTAACAAAATCCTCCTTTCCATATGCTATTTACGATCAACAGCACGTATTTCAAATTGAACAAGTACACGTATATACAAATGAACATTGAACAAGTATATATCACATTCTATATACATATATAGATGGAGACAATTGTAACTGTTTGACGGCTCAAACAAGTGTGAAACAGAAAAAACGATCAACACCTTCACAAAATATTGAAGTAAATATAAATTGTAGTTATAATTACCCTAAAGAGCTTTCATATTAACATACCGTGCTCGAACTTAATAACCATCGGTTCAAAACAGTTTATTAACTCAATGGTTACATGATAATATGAGCAATAACAAAATACATACAATATACATTTGAGGCTTATAACATATATTATTTAAATAATAAATATTGCAGAACTTTGGCAGTGATATATTCTAAGAATTTGTATCAGAGGGAGAGTACCCTACACATAATAAAGAATCAAAATTCATAAAAATGACTTATGATATATGATACTGTATTAAACAAAAATGATTTTCAAATTTAGTTACGTTTACAATGAGAATTCTCTGTAAATATTACTCAAACGTCAGTTAAATTTTACAAGAATTTCTTTTATAAATAGACATAATTTTCTGTATTCTATCGTATTGGTTGTTTTGATATTCATTAATTCATTAAACTATGGATATTGTGTCTTTTATAGTATTTGCCGTTAAGTAAACGTTTTCTATTTGAGCAAACATATTGACATTCTAATAAGTAATGATATTCATCACCTACACCTGAATCGCACAATTGACATTTACGCATATTTAAATCGGTGCCATTCCAACAACTGGTTTCAACAGGAAGTCTGTGGTTACGTGTTCTAAACCGTATTACATATTTTAACATGTGTGTTGGTGTATGTATCAAATAGTTTTCAAATTCGAAATGAATTATCAACAATTGAATACCAGTCATTGACAAACATGTCTGACAGTAATATAGTGTCCCTGGTGTTAGGAATGACATTTTTAATTGATGAAAGGAAAACGTGCGTAAAGTGTTTAATTAGTGCACAGGACAGTTATATACTCAATGTTTATGTTCGTAAAATTAAATACATGATTTTGTATTACTGTGTACATTTTTTCATTTTATTCATTTATGTTGGTATGATTACAAAAGGAAATAAAATGGAAACCCGTTGATCTAACCTAAAAAGGGTTCATTTTCCCGTCGTTAAATACGTCACATATAAACCCAAGATATGCCATAATGCACCACAGACGTTCCAAAATTCAATGTTGGGGTGGTAATTTCGTCGGAGGTCACCACAAACTATCACATGTATGCTGGTAACCTCTGGCGCGGTCTAACAGCTCGATCGTAATATAGAACCAGGACGACTAAAACACTTTTCTGTTTATTTTTTTGCAACAGTCTGGTAACCTCTGGCGCGTTGTAACAGACCGTAAATAGATTCATAGACGGTCAAAATCATTTCAACAAATAATCGTTATAACAAGACAAGCATGTTTAAAGACTGGTTTCCTCTGGCACGGCTTAAAAACGTGAAAGTTAATGATCATTTTTAACGAATTATTTTTTCTCAAAAAATAATACAGTTAATGCGATCGTGTTGCTTTGGCGGAAGTCACGGTTAAACTACACTTCCGCTTAGAATACACATTAGCTGAACCTAAATAGTCCTAGTATTTTTTCGATATTAAAATGACTTCTACGTGTTTTTTCAATACAGTGAAGTCATATTTATACTATCGAATCAACATAGATAATCAATTCTCAAGAAAATATCAAATTAACAATAAATGCATATATATTTCATTTGTTATTGTCATTTTAGTTATATGCCCATTCACTAGTGAGTGACGTAGTTAACGGAAGTCGAACCCATGCTGAAGAACCATGCAGGGTTTTACGGGACGTGCATTTCTGTGTCTAATACGCATAAAATGATAAACCGGAACCCCTGAAAAAATTAAAATTGAGTCCCATCAGACGCATGCCTGTAAAAAGATCATATTAAAAAGGTAAAGTACAATATAACTAGATCTAGTCATCGTATACAAGCTTCGTAGAGAAAATATATTTTGGGAAATCAAACATATACACGTGACTATTCCAGCCAATCATAGATATCTGTAGATAAAAATACAATTTGGGAAACCAAATATACACGTGACTATTCCAGCCAATCGTATTTGCGATATGTAAATTAAAACTTGTTGTTCTCAATGTATGCAATAAACGTCACCAATATTGGGGTCTTTGAATTGGCATGTGCGCGAGACATTTATCAATTGAAATGGAATAACGTCATAACAGATCGACGATTAGAAATGCGTAGTATTTCGGTCCAACAATTTCACTGGCAATAATATGCTTGTGGCTGAAATCTCACCCGGCAAATTGAAATTTGCAATTCGCGAATATGCGAACATAAATTCTAGCCCAGAATATATTATACATCCATCAAATGTTAAAAAGCTGGTTTTCCCTGCTTCTAATAATAGAATTAGGAATCTCATTATGCGAGCTCTGGAGTACACACGTGACATGAATTGACCAATCGTCGTCGGAGGAAAACACTATCTTCGAAGCTATCGCTATTTTTACACGTCCGAAAACTATTCGATACGCTGTCAAAACAAACGGATTTGGGGTCGATATGGGGAAAAAGAAAGCCCGAATTAGAAGTTGAGGAGAAATGTTGCAATGAAAGTACGTCAGTTTCGGAGAATATTGGAAAGAAAGTTAGAAAATTCCAGTAATTAAAAAAACTTAAACAATCAGCATTTTTCTTTTCCTTTATTTACGATACCAAAAAGTATAGACAAGTTGTGATACAGAAAAAAAAGCTTAGCAATATTATTACTGTGCCAAAGTAGCATAAATTAAATTTGATAATACATTTTAAATTCATAAGCTGTTTTATACATATTTATGATAATCATGAATATGTATAACAACAGCTTACACATAATATAACAATAAACATTTGGCTCCGTATCATGTATTGGGACCTCTGTTTTTTAGGGAGGGACTTCTTAATTTTACATGACTGCATCCCAAGGACTCCCAACATTTTGTACTGGTGTAAAACCCTGCTTTACCCCATGTAGAGGCTTTCTGGTGACATTGCTGTAGACATCTTTAGAACACATTTTGACTGAAGTAGAACTTGCTCAATGCAAGCAATTCCAATTTTCCCATAATATCTTCTTCCCCTTTGTATTTTACCTCCATTATAGAGAGCTTTATATTTGTTTGCAAAGATATGTTCAAAGTCGTCTGCTGCAGATGTGTTGTAAGTGGAAAAGGGTTAATAACAAACCATGTAACAAGCTTTAAAAAAAATGAGCAAAATTACATTATCTCAATTTTTACTATATTGCTTCCAAATTTTGTGATTTTAAGTTTTTACTCAAATGATAAAGTAAGGAATGTTTTGAAAAAGACATAGTATGCAACAGTGCGACTAGCATATTTTGTCCGTTATGCTACTACATTATGCATGTTTATTTTTTTTAAATAAAAAAATGTTTTACCCATACATTTTCACACTTATCCGTATACACCCAGTATATTACAGTATATATTGAACATTTCCAGATGTCTCTTTTAAAATATATATGGACAAAGATTATTTATAATCATGAAATAGACTAGATTGTCTAAAAACTACTAAGTTTTAAAGCAAGTTTAAAACAAACAAAAAACATAATGTAATTATTAATTAATTTTCAAAATAATTCGTTACCAGTACTTCAGTACTTTGATTTAAATACGCAAGAGAGACTCGCCTTGACGTGAATCTTGGGCTTCAACCCTACGTTGTGCAAAGGGTATGGAGAAAAAAGGAGACATGAATACAAATAAAAATGTTATTACAAATTCGTAGATGTACAAAACTATTTAATATAAACATGAAATGAAGCAATATTTTTCCTCAAAATATTTGACGATCAGACATGTTCATTATCAAGGTCTTGTTTTTGTCTGAATGATTGTTCGGTGTTTTACGCCGCTTTCAACTAACATGCAATCACGGAGTTTCTGGGTCTAAATTACCAGTACTACTGGTCCATTTATCCTGACACAAGCCAGTCAGTCGTAATAGTAACCCCGCAACCTTGAGCGCCAAGGAGGGCAGCCGTTACGACCATTTTCAAAGGTTTTGGTATGACCAGACCGGGGATTCGGAGGCGGACGCTCTACGGTGTGTTCCCGGAACGCCTACTCGACTTAAGTGTATCGCGGAATTAGGGGGCCTTGTAAAGGGTAAATTATAGATTTATTTTGTAGATGACTTTGGAACTCTTTTTTATAAACTTTTGATAAAAGTATTAAATATTTAAATAGTAAATTTTGTAAATATAATTATCATGTTTTACGTTCTTACAGTTTGATAGCTATTAATTAATTAATAATTAACTTAAATTTAATCCATTATTAATTTGTATTTAATTTGGTTTTAACATGTAGCACAAACAAATTATCATTCAAACACACAAAATATTTGCCCTTTAAATTAAAGCTTTAAGTTTGATAGCTATTAATGTTGAAGGATGTCACAGTAAACTAAAAACCCAACATGCCCACCCTAATATATTCACGGCCATACAGATATTTAAAGACGTTCAGAACTGCAACGATATCAACATAATTCAGAGAGCTGCAGGTGGAAATACAAGACCACAAACCCAACGGTACCTGAACATTGATCGTCGCCTGATAGTTCTCAAAGAGAGATACCAAACTGGAGTGATTGATTTAATGACTGATGTGGACTCAGCATCACAACTCATCCAGTTGGGAGCTAAACTGTGTGAAAATAGCATCTAAATGTACATAATGTGCTGGTGTATATATGTATATGTTTTATCTGTGCTATGCATACACAATAATTTTTACAAATACTCATTTTCTATATTATGTTGATTAATATGATAACAAATAAAACTAGTTTAAATTGTATTATTTTGTGTAGTTGTTTATGTAGTTTAAATAATTTTAAACCGATCACAAGTGCAGACGAGAATCAAACTCATGCCAACAGAATAAGCACCCTAACCTGTTGCCTTTTAGAAAGTGTACCACTTGAAATTGTTGTGGGGAAAGTAGCCTTCGCTTTTAACATGCATTGGCCCATTTTCAACAATACGTTTCAATCACATTTCATCCAAATACCAGTTTTGTTCAACTGTAAAAGTTTTGAAGTGTTTAAATTCAGATTGAAGCGTAATACATACATTTCAATTATCTTATCAATTAAGTCCACATAAATCTATCACTTATAACTTCCTTTAAAAGGCCCCCTAATCCTCAATTTTGACAAGGTAGAGATTAAATCGAGTAGGCGTTCCGGGAACAAACCCGCTCTACCACTGCACCCGACCGACGCGGTTGAATTCTTGTTGAATAGATTGTTTAATCAATGTGTTTGATCAATAAACCTGTTGCATGCGACAATGTACACCCATCCGTTGATCACACATATTCAACTCCCCTATGGCATACTCATGTCAAATTAACAGGAATTTGATGAAACTTCACGGAGGCGGTTGATTGACGATTGGGAATAAAAAATCTATGCTCGAGGAAGCATTAACCGACACTTTCCTGCAGGTGAGTTTGAGGAAGTGATATGGCCGTGCTTTTAACAGAGTTTAACTGGCATCCTGGCATATGTCAGGTGAAAGTGACACACTCTGGCTCCCAGACACGATAGCCGGATTTATCGCAGCCGGCTGCAAAACCCAGCCGGAGTTGGGACGACAGAGTGGCTCCCACCCTCGTTTTGGCGTTGGGATTTCCCGACATATTCCCCAATTTGCACCCGTACTGTTCGAGTAAGAGAGCTTAACTGGCATCGTGACATGTGTCAGGTGAAAGTGCCTCACTCTGGCTCCGAGTTGCACTAGCCGGATTCCGCCCGGATTTATCGCAGCTGGCTTCAATGTTCACATGAAGTTGGCGTTTTGGCAGCCCAACTCCGGCTAACTCCGGCTGGAAATTGCTGGATATTCGAGAGTTTAACTGGCATGCTGACATATATGTCAGGTGAAAGTGACACACTCTGGCTTCCAGACACGCTAGCCGGATTCCACCCGGATGTATGGCAGCCGGCTGCAAAACCCAGCCGGAGTTTGGCCGACAGAGTGGTCTCACCCTCGTTTTCGCGCGCCTATTGTTCGAGATAGATGGATTGGACGGTGGATTGAAGCATGCCAGGTGAAAGCGCCTCACACTGGCTCCGATTTTCACTAGGCGGATTCCAACCGGATTTATCGCAGCTGGCTGCCATGTTCAGATGAAGTTGTTGGCATTTTGGCCAAGTCTACAGCCAAACTCCGGCTGTATATTGCTTGATATTAGAGAGTTTAACTGGCATCCTGGCATATGTGAGGTGAAAGTTACACACTCTGGCTCCCAGACACGCTAGCCGGATTCCACCCGGATTTATTGCAGCCGGCTGCAAAACCCAGCCGGAGTTGGGCCTACAGAGTGGCGCCCACCCTCGTTTTGGCGTGCCTATTGCTCGAGATATATGGATTGGACGGTGGATTGAAGCATGCCAGGTGAAAGCGCATCAAACTGACTTCCTGTTGCATGACATCCGGTTTCGCCAAGGTCCGTCAGCCGGCAGCCATGCACAGCCGGAGTTGGGATTTCCCGACATATTCCCGACTTTGCACCCGTCCTGTTCGAATTAGAGACCTTAACTGGCATCGCGACATGTGTCACGTGAAAGTGCCTCACTCTGGCTCCGAGTTACACTAGCCGTATTCCGCCCGGTTTCATCGCAGCTGGCTGCAATGTTCACATGAAGTTGGCGTTTTGGCACCCCAACTCCGGCTATCTCCGGCTGGAAATTGCTGGATATTAGAGAGTTTAACTGGCATCCTGACATATATGTCAGGTGAAAGTGACACACTCGGCTCCCAGAAACGCTACCCGGATTCCACTCGGATGTATCGCAGCCGGCTGCAAAACACAGCCGGAGTTGGGATTTCCTGACATATTCCCGACTTTGCACCCGTCCTGTTCGAGTTAGAGAGCTTAACTGGCATCGTGACATGTGTCAGGTGAAAGTGCCTCACTCTGGCTCCGAGTTGCACTAGCGGATTCCGCCCGGATTTATCGCAGCTGGCTGCAATGTTCACATGAAGTTGGCAGTTTGGCCAAGTCTACAGCCCAACTCCGGCTGTATATTGCTCGATATTAGAGAGTTTAACTGTCATCCTGGCATATGTCAGGTGAAAGTGACACACTCTGGCTCCCAGACACGCTAGGCGGATTCCACCCGGATATATCGCAGCCGGCTGCAAAACCCAGCCGGAGTCGAGCCGACAGAGTGGCTCCCACCCTCGTTTTGTCGTGACTATTGCTCGAGATAGATGGATTGGACGGTGGATTGAAGCATGCATGGTTAATACAGTCGGAGTTCTCGGTGTTTCGCTTGTTTCGGCTGGTTAATACAGCTTGTGTTACTGGAATTCCCTCTGTTCCGGCTGGTTAAAACAGCCGACGCAGCTGGGGTTCCGGTTTGTTAATACGGTCGGTGTAGAGGGAGTTCCATCTGTTCAGCCTGTTCCGGCTGGTTTATACAGCCGGAGTTCCGCCTGTTCCGGCTGGTTTATACAGCCGTAGTTCCGACTGTTCCGGCTGGTTTATACAGCCGGAGTTCCGCCTGTTCCGGCTGGTTTATACAGCCGGAGTTCAGCCTAATCCGGCTGGTTTATACAGCCGGAGTTCCGCCTGTTCCGGCTGGTTTATACATCCGGATTTCAGCCTGTTCCGGCTGGTTTAAACAGCTGGAGTTCAGCCTGTTCCGGCTGGTTTATACAGCCGTAGTTCCGACTGTTCCGGCTGGTTTATACAGCCGGAGATCCGCCTGTTCCGGCTGGTTTATACAGCCGGAGTTCCGCCTGTTCCGGCTGGTTAATACAGTCGAAGTCCCGCCTGTTCTGGCTGGTTAATACAGTCGAAGTTGTCGGAGTTCCGGCTGTTCAGGATGGTTAATACAGCCGGCTGTTCCGACTGGTTAATACAGCCGACGTAGCTGGAGTTCCGACTTTAACGGCTGGTAAATACATTCGGTGTAGACGGAGTTCCAGCTGTTCCGGCTGGTTTATACAGCCGGAGAAGCCTGAGTTCCGGCTGGTTAATACAGCCGGAGTAGCCGGAATGATGATATTCGGCTGGTAAGTACAGTCGAAGTAATAGGAAATACAGCTAATCCGGCCGGTTTATACAGCCGGAGTAGCCGGAACTCCGGCTATTCCGGCTGGTTAATGCAGCCGGAGTAGCCGGAACTCCGGCTGTTCCGGCTATTCCGGCTGTTCCGGCTACTCCGGCTAACTTCACGCACATCTCTTAAGGTGTCAATATTGCTAAAAGCAAACAATATTTTGGTTTTAAATCTGACAGAGGCTACTTAACCTTATAAAAAACCACTTTCAACTTTCAACAAAATCATCATTGTCCAATGGGAGACAACTTCAGTCTTATATATTCATCTAATATTCCATGGACAAAATTGTCCGCCCGCTGTCGATCCGAATTACATCCTTTTGACCTATATGGAAAAAAGTGGGTGGTGTAATTTACTATGAAAACTGAGTTAGAACTGTGAGCACTTATTCTTCATATTTAATGTCTAAATAGTGTACTGAATTTTGTTGTTGGTAAAAGTAAGCATAATATCAACAAAATGAATGTAATTTGTCTATTTGTTACACAAACATAGCTAATAAATATTCAACCACTTAGGTCATGTGAAATGTCAATTTGTTAGAATTTATTTTAGTGCTCAAAGTTTAAACTCAGTTTTCACAGCAAGTTACCTGATCCACTAATTTTCCATATATGCTCACAACAAGTAAGAACAATCAGAATGCACCAGGAACCCCCAACGTGATACACCCCGCTCCCCCCCCCCCCCCCCCCCCCCCCCCCCCCCCCCCCCCCCCCCCCACCCCCCCCCCCATTTTCCCATTTGCTGTACAAATTCACTTACTTGTATCTTGTGGTTCATAAGTGGTACCATTCGTGTGTACATACATGTACGAAGATGTAGAAGTTCTTCTTTCAGACGAAACCTGTTTATTAACACAAAACAACGTTTATAGAGCAACACCGAGCGAAGGCAAATAAATGCAACTGTTCTAGAAATGTGTCACACTATAGATGTTAATATTTAACTTGTTATAAACACATGTTGACCAACGAAGCCGACGTCGTGAAAATTGCTGCGTTTACACATATGCTGGAAGCACATTTGTGGAAGGCGAATGATGCTTGTTGCATTGACCTTTGTCAAACGTCGGAATTATTTTGGTCTAGCTGGGACTAGAACTTGAACTCATATCCGTGGCCGTTACGGACTGAGCTACCGTGACTCGGCATGAACAAATTAAACTGTTCCTCTAGATAAAGAGAATATTGTTTTGTTCTACAGAGGAGGGCTGAGATCGGGTAGCTCAGTCGGTAGCGACGCGGGCTGTCAATCCAGGGTTGTGAGTTTTAACCCCAGCTCTGCCAACACACAATTCTTTACGACGTTCGATACAAGTCAATGCGATGAGCGTTATTCGCATTTCAAGCCGAAAACAAACACACGGTGAACTGGCAGCCCTGATATGACAGAAAATTGTTGGAAATATCATAAAAGCTCAATCAATCTCAAGAGGTAATGTTATAAAAGATAGAACGTTGTTTATTTACGAGGGTAAGCATGAGCTGCTCAGCCGGTAAAGACGACGTATATCAAACCAGGGGTCGCGGGTTCGAACCTCGGCTCGACCATTTCTTCGTTTCGATCATTGACAAAAGGCATTGTGACTAGAGTATTTCGTCTTCCACCAATCATTGGCTTAACATAATGTGAGGAAAGTCGGCCAGTTGCTTAGCAAGAATGTTGCGTGAAGAAATGGTGCTAGGATTGCTAGGAAATACACGCTATGAGAACTGTCCGCCCGTAATATAACAGAAATACCGTCGAAAACCACAACTAACCAACCAATCAATTAATTAATCAGTCAATCCTCCAATCAAATAATTAATCAATCAATCAATCAATCAATCAAATAATCAATCAAACAATTCACATGCAGAAGAAAACATCTGTTTAGGTATTTACATAAACTTACACATTTACAAGAAGCTACGTGAATGTTTTTTGGGTGACAATCGTCGATCGGTGCGTAGAGCTAGATCAGACCACTCAAACACTGTTCGCAAAGAAGTCAAACGTTTAGCGGACAGTGTGACTGAGATCGGTGTGCATATTGACACAGTCTGATACACACAACATGTAAATATACTATACGGTATTTTCTAAAAATACAATCTCTCTTGTTTTTTGTTCTCTTTCTCTCTCTCCCTCACTCCATCATGTCTCTTGACAATTGCATGTTTACTGTTTATTGGTTTTTCGCGTGTACCATAATTGTGGTTTGAGATAATAAATGTTGTGTTGTGTTCTGTTCTTTGGCATCTCCTTAAGTTAATCATAATTATGAAGGAATGTGGCTGTAACAACTGTGATATAATAATTCAATGTCTGATGTTGTTGACAAGTTATTGTGAACATTGATATACCGCGGACTTTGACTACCTCACTCCGAAAAATAGGGAGTCACAATTCTTACGTGAATGTTCGTGAAATGTTCGTGAATGCTCGTGAATGTTCGAGGGGTTGGTAAACGAGGAGAGAGTAAGAAATATAAATGTAAACGAATTAAGGTCGTTTTATTATTTATGTTTGTACTCCAAATATCAAGTTACATTGGTCCACTGTAGAGCTTAGGATACTCATTTACATATTTACTACGTTCGGTTAGTACGCCGAGTACCAGTCCACTGTAAGTCATACTAATTTATTATATCACACTGCGTAGCAGCCTGCACCGCAAGTCGCCATTGTGGATTTATGCCGAATGTACTAACTAACAATAGAACGCCGAATACAAGACTAAAGTAAGAGTTAAACTGGAACCTACCTGATCTTCAAAATCCGGCTTGTTTTCTCTCAAAGAAAGGTAAATAATCCCAGCCACAGTGATAAGCACGATGCCACATAATGCAATGAGGGCGCACGTGTAAACCCTTCCTCGTGTATCGCTAGGTAAACAGTACCTTGTGACAAAGGACGGCTGTGGATCTCGGTTACCTAAGTTCCCTCCATGTTGCGCAGGGTGTTGGTCTTCCCGCAAGACATTGCTTGGCAGCGCGTGTGACACAGGCATGACATCGAACTCCAAAGTATCGTACTCTGTATCCCCGTCGACAGTGCTTTCTTGCAGATCGTTATATGGATATTCAGTTGCGGTCAAGTAATTATCAGCTTCCACCGAAATATTTCTGTCATATTGACATTTGGTTGAGTCGAGTTACCAACAGCTTCCCCCGACATATTTTTGTCGTATTGACTTTCGGTTGGGGTCAAGTAATCATTAGCTTCCACCGACATATTTCTGTCATATTGATATTCGGTTGGGGTCAAGTTACCAACAGCTTCCCCGACATATTTTTGTTGTATTGACTTTCGGTTGGGGTCAAGTAATCATTAGCTTCCACCGACATATTTCTGTCATATTGATATTCGGTTGGGGTCAAGTTACCAACAGCTTCCCCCGACATATTTTTGTTGTATTGACTTTCGGTTGGGGTCAAGTAATCATTAGCTTCCACCGACATATTTCTGTTTTTAAAATTAGGAATAAATAAGGGATACGTTC